>CM053750.1:481831-505688 GCA_028658305.1 Pachyuromys duprasi | reverse complement strand
CCCGTCAATCACTAAGAAAAATGATCTACAGGCTTGCCTACAGCCCCATCCTACGGAAGTATTTTCTTATTTGAGGTTCCCTCCTTTCTGATGACTTGCGTACGGTTGACATAAAATTATCCAACACAGGGACAAAGAGACTGTTAAAAAAAAAAAAAAGACAGTCAAGGCTAGAGAGCTCTCTGCTCATCAGAGGACCCGACACAAACACAACTCCCTGCAACTCCAGCTCCAGGGGACCTGACACCCTCTTCCATGTACCTCAGTGGGCACTGCATTCATGTGCACATACCCACACATATGCATACATTGTTAAAAATCAAAATAAAATAGGAAAAACAAAAGGAGAGATATTCTTTTAAACTGGTCCATTTGCAGCAACCTCTACAATTCAGGTGCTTTTTGTGTCCTGCTTCTGCTTTACTGCACGAGTGCGGGTGATCTGGAAGGTGAGGAGGTACCAATACTATTATCTCTTGCCGGTTATGGTCCAACCACAACAGTAACAGTGTAAGACTGCTGCTTGGCTTTAAGAGTGTACCTCAGCGCTCTGTGGCACCAAAGGAGACTCAAGAGTGACCCTTGGGCATGTTTAATCTAGTTTTACCTTGAGATGAGAAATGGTGTAAATATGCAACCACACTACATAGAAAATCACAGCAGCTAGACAACAGTGTGTCCGTGCGGGATTTAGCATGTGATTTGTTATGCAATGTCCCCTCACCCAAGTGTTTATTCATGTCCAGATGGAGCTTTCAAAATACCTGATGGGAGGATGTGAATGACCCCAAACTGATGATTCTGACTGAATAAGGAGTCGTCTATGAAACCATGTAACTGCTCCCTTACAATCTTTCTAATCCATAGGTGCTCCATAAATAAAGAGAAAAATGGACTGCAGTTCACTCTGTTGGGTCACTGACACAGTCTGGGCACAGACAGTATCTCTGAGTTCCACAAGCAACACGGGGACCAGCTCTTTCAGAGGAATCACGCTGGATTCCTAACCCGAGCTGGTGCTACCATTAGGCTGCAAGTATTGGATGCCTGACACTATTTAGCTGTGGATGGAATAACTTGTATCAAGATCAGGTAAACCTAACAGTGCACCCATGACTGCCAATTGGCCTGAAGAGCTTTTTCTGGAGCGTTAGAGACCCTTGCTTGTGATACACGGTGAGTGGCTGGCCTGTGGCTTGGGGAACAGTAGTGCCAGGCATATCTGGAAAGATAGCACCACTGAATGCTTTACCCAGCAGCGAGCCCTAGAGAGGGAAAGATTATAAAGATGTTACCTTGGTGATGGAACTGGCTCATATGGAGATGCAGGTGAGATCAACACTTGACTCAGAGGAAGTCAATTTCACTTAGGAAATCATGACATTCTCAGAGCAAAGAGCAGATCTGTAGATCTGGAGCCAGGGACTTCAAAGGCATGCTATCGCCCTCTGTAGTGAGCAGGGATTACTGTGGTTTGGTATAAGAGCATGATTTCTTTAAAGAAAAAGAAAATAAAGCATATACAGATACACTACCCTACACTGTGTCTTTCCAGTCTGTGGCCACAAAATAAGAATGGTAGCCAGTCCCATATAAAATCATTCATACATTTTTATGGTCACTTTGTGAGAGAAGTCTGGTCATCTCCTTCTGTTAGTTTGAACCTGAAGTGCCCCCAACAGGTTCATGTTCTGAGTACTGGTCCTCAAACTGCAGCACTACCTGGAAGGCTACAGAGTCAACAGGAGGTGGGGCCTGGTGAAAGGAGGTCACTGAAGGCGGGCCTCTGACGGACACACCTGTCCCTGGTTCCAGCCTGCTGTCTTTATTTTTCGTGCTGTGACCCAGCTTCTGCCTCACGCTTCTGAGGCATGAACACTGCCCAGTCTTCCGCCCCACACTGGACTGAAATCTCAGAAATTGGGAGCCTTTGCTCCCTTAGGTTGATCCTATCAGTGTTTTGGTTACAAGTGATGAAAAAGTAACTAACACGGGTTCCTTTCACACAGCAACTGAAAAGGTCGATCTTCCAAGTAAAAAGCTTCCCAGGGCTGGTTGTGTTGGCACAAGATTTTCCAGCACCTTGGGAGGCAGAGGTAGGTGGATCTCTGAGTTTGAGGCCAGCCTGGTCTACACAGTCATTTCCAGGTTGGCCAGGGTTACATAAAACCCTATCTCAAAAAAGAAAAACAGCAAAAAAGGAAGGGACAGAGGGAAAGAAGAGGGAGAGCGAAAGTATGGAGGGAGAAAGGGAGGGTCAGCTTTCTAGCAGTGACCAGGAAGGATAGATGGGTGACAGCAAAAGTATCAACTAGAAGCCTGGCATGGCGGTACACACCTTTACCCAACACTCAGGAGGCAGAGGTAGGCAGATCTCTGTAAGTTAGAGGCCAGCTTGATCTACAAAGGGAGTAGAGGGCAGCCAGGGTTACGCAGAAAAACCCTGTCTCCTAACACGAAAAACCAAAAACCACACACACACACATACTATCAACTATAGCCAAATTTGCCTCCTTCAATACCTGCTAACAGTGATGTTTTTCTTTTCAAAGAATTCAATATTCAACCACAATGAAACCATGCTTTGTTATCCTCTGGTAAAATCCACAGCATCCCTGTGAATAACCCCATCAGTAGGGGGCAAAAATCCCCTAAAAGCAATTCATCAGATGATGAGCCTCCTGTGTTCTACACAGGAGGATAGACACCCTGTGATGGCAGGAAGCTGGGATCCCATCCTTTAACTGTCACACTGGGTTCCTCCTCAGCCTCCAGCTCCACGCCCTCTCAAAGCAGCTTTCTGTCCCTACTCCATCCCACAAGATCTGAGGTTCCCAACATCGGTCCACCGAGCTTGATGCATTAAGGCAACACAATTCTCTTAATGGTACACTCTGACCTCTGCACCTATCTCCAGCTAAGCCCACTCTGATCTCTTTAGCCTGTTAGCTGAGGCCCCGCCCACCACGCCTGCCTTCTCAGCTTGCCCCCTCTCTTGGGCATCTTCCTGCCTGTCTTCCTGCCTTTTGGATTTGGCTCCAACAACTGATAGACTCCCTATTGGCACTCCATCTACACAAAGACATCCTGGCTTTCAGATGGACAGCTAGTGCTCAATCTCTCTACTTGAGAGAACCATTATGACATCCCAAGGTTTAAATGGATCATTCTCTAAAACTCATTTTATAGGGCTGGGGATACAGCTCCTTTGGTATATGCTTCACCTGCATGAGGCCCCGGATTTGATTCTCCAGCCCCACAAAACAACAAAACAAAACCTTCTTATGAACTCGGAACACACATTAAGTCAACAGCCATCCCTCCACTTCCTGGAATACACTGAGCACATATTACAAATCACGTGCTAACGTTGTGTATCCTACACGTGCTGATATCACCAACTCTCCATTTAGCTGACAGTCACCAAGCACCTAGTCACTGAAGGTACCCTAAAAGGTTCACATCTTCCTCTTAAAAGGTGTAGTTTATTGAGGAAATACACTTTTCATAGACAGAAGGACAGAGTCCCTAGTGGGCTTTTGTAGCCAGAGGTCCTTATCAAAAGAACACCATGATGTTATCTCAGCATTAACAAAGGTGTGAAGGGTGTGCACTGGAGAGGACGGCTTAGCAGTTAAAAACACTGGGTGCTCCTGCAGAGGACCCAGGTCTGATCCCCAGCACCTACATGATGGCTCAAAAGTGTCTGGAACTGTATCTAGAGGACCCTGATGCCCGCGCCCACCTCCTTCTGCAGCAGGCACACACATGGCATATAGCCCTACATGCAGAAAAAAGAATCATTACACACACACACACACACACACACACGATAATCAAGAGAAATAATAGAGAAATCATAATCCTAAAACTTCCACTTACTTCATGATTTCGATGGCCTTCTTCAAACCATGACGATGACTACCATCATTATGAAAATGAGGTATTTGGTTCAATTCACACTTAGTCAAGGAAGGAAGTTGTCATACTCTCACCAAATAAACACCTTAACTACTCCCTTTAAATACTAACAGATCGATTATATAAATGAGGTCTAAACTGCAACTGCAAGTTTACAGCGTAAGTAGTGTAACAGCTAAAGTACACAAGAAAAAAAACCCGCCTTTCCAGCTAAGGAAATATTTGTCATGAGATTTACAGTTGAGAAGCCAGGTCTGCTTGTCCAAGTTGTTCTAAAGGCTACTGAAAGGTTTCCCAGTAAGTTAATTCTCTGTGCTAACTTTTTAAGCAATGGGAATTGAATAGTTAAAATTGCAGCGCCTCTGTGGCATCTACCGTTTTCAAGGGCTTAGCCTCTGTGTGGGGTGGGGCTACTATGGGCTGAGTACTTTACCCCTGGTTGGTTCACTCAGTTCCAACTTGGAAGAAAACCCAAGAAGACCGAGTTTCACAGTACGGTC
Organism: Pachyuromys duprasi; assembly: GCA_028658305.1. Taxonomy (NCBI): domain Eukaryota; kingdom Metazoa; phylum Chordata; class Mammalia; order Rodentia; family Muridae; genus Pachyuromys; species Pachyuromys duprasi. The sequence continues at coordinate 501,267 of CM053750.1, read as the reverse complement.
TCCAGAGACTGGTTACTCTCTACCTATTCAGACTATCTTCCAATGATCAAACATGCCTAAATGCTACCACAGGCAGCCCAGGAAGCCAGATTCAAACTCAATGGACTTTAGACCACGGGCACTCTTCAGGAAGGGTTCCTCTGCTTTCCTGTGACATAGTTATGAGCATAGTTCTAAGGGTTCACTAGGTGTTAGTTCTCCACACCCTGCTAGGCACACATACACATCCGAGCTGTCTTCCTAGCAGCCTGTGGGCACAGGAGGAGCCAGACAGGATGTTAAGAACTCAGTCAAGGTTACACACCTAAGTATAAGCAGGCCCAGAAAACTTGCTAAAACAAGTCTTCTGATGTTAACCATATACTTCAGCTTGCCCTCTTTAAAGCCTTCCCACAATTCCTGAGGTAGCCACTCCATTGGACCTGAGATGGTCAGGTGCATGCAAGTCATGCTGGCTCGCTATTCTTGTTTTCAGCAGATGCCTCCTGTTTTGCTCAGTTAAACCTCCTGTTTTGCTTGGTTAATTTTCCTGACTTGGAAACCTATATAAATGGTTTACTCTGTACTAAAAATGGCGCCTTGATCAGAATACTGTCTTGGCGTCACTTCTTCGTGTTCTCTGTCTCTTTTAATTCCCAGCCCCTTGTGCAGGTGGTTACTATTGGTAGTCGAGGGCGACTACAATTCCCACATTGTTGAGAGCAGAGCAGAGCTGGGACACCTTGCCTCTCTGCTAAGGAGGTGTGGGAGGTGAGACATTTATTAAGTCTCATGAGAGTCTGAGAGAATGGGTTCTCAGCCTGCATATCCACGTAACTCTCCACAGTACCTGGTGTCAGGATGCTGGACACAGGACACTGGACACTGATACACATGCCTCCCTCTCTACTTCCATCAACCTCCCAAACCAGTGAGAAGAAGCCACCCCCAAGTACAAAGGCGGAGAACAGGAAATTTTAAAACCTGCCTTGGGCACGCAGCCACATGCTCCTCTGCTGGGATCCCGGCCCATGTGCGTCCAGCACGGGGAATGTATGTTGAGGACAGCTGATGCCCAGAGTCACATCAAACTGCAATTGTTCTTTCTGCACAGAGCTGCTTGTGGAGGAGCTGGTCTTACGGGAACTCTCAAGGGCAAACATGACTTGGATTCTTGAGGCACTGCAAAGTGGAACTGGCTTTTCCCCAGAGCAGGATTAAATAGGCCAGCCTGGCAGTGATCCAGGGTGACATCCCACAGTGGGTAAGTCAATCACCAGCAGAACACATGGAAAATGTGGGTCACTGAACCGAGTTCTCACATGACTCCTTGGGCAGCATGGTCTGACTCTCATTCCTGGGAACTCAAGCAGATGGCCCCTCTGAAAAGAGTGAAAACACCTGGTTCCTCACAGCACAGATCCCCTCCTGCTGAGCATATCTTCCCCGGAATGATGATATGAGCAAACACAGACCTCACTGCCAGGCCCTGCCACATCACCATCACCTGATGACAGGCACCTGACATTCTGGATCTAAAATGCATGGCAGACTGATATCATCAGTCAAATTCTAAACAATTTATGAACACCTAGTTTAAAATATTCTGTGCGCTAAGTCTCTTTAACACAGAGAAAAGGGTGTTACATGTGTTATATGTAGACATATACACATATACAAACATATATGTACATACATACATACTTTTGAGACAGGATCTCAAATAGGCCAGGCTACCCTCTAATTCACTGTTATCAAGGAATACCTTGAAATTCTCATCTTTTCTGCCTCTACCTCCTATGATTACAGGTATATACTACCATGTCTGATTTAATACTTTCTATTAATACAAAAATCAGCTTCTCTTACCTCTACTAAATAAATACGGAACAGATATTTAAAGACTGACAGTTTGATAAGGTGCAAACATTTACCCTGCTCAGGACACCACCTGTCTCAAGCCAGACCTTGATTTCCCATGAGAAGGCTGCCGCTCAAATCGTTTTATAACTCACAAGTGTTTGTCATTCTCATTAAAAAGAGTCCAGGTCTCCCAGCGGTGCTGTGCGCTAGAATCTGGTAACACTTGGGAAGTCATTAGCGAAAGATAGAACACGGGAAAATACCTCCTTTCTCAAAACCTGTAAACCAAAACAATAGCTTTTCTACAAAGGGATGGTATGCCTAGTAATGCCTCCTATAAACCCTCTGCATGTGGCAGGCCTACAGTCATCGATTGGACCAGAATCTACATTGGGCCCTTGGCTCCTTTGGTCTAAGCTCACTGCCCAGGTCCCAACACTGACAGGGCCCTGAGAGAACAGAGGCGAACAGGCCTCTCCCTTTTGAAAACAGAATTGAATCAATTTTTAGAGACAGTTTATTCAACTACCCACTGCCTTGATTTTCCTAAATGCATGCTGCCCAGGGCTACTCAACTGCTACTGCTAAGACTTTCAAAGGCAGATTAAAATCTATGCAGTCATTCGTCACCTGTGACTGAATCATTTCTAACTTTCTGGCAATCCTCCTGTGTGAGTGATCATCAAGAAGTAAGTCTAGGTTATTTAAATTGGCCACCTCTACTTCCCTCTTCTCAGAGAAATGATAGAGGAGTTGAAATGGTCTACAGAAAGGCTAAAAGGGAAAGACTAGTCCCACAATGCAGATCTCTCAAACTTGTTCCTGAGCAGTGACAGAAAAAAGCAGATCAGAACTGAAGAAAAAATTCAGTATTAAATTCAATGCTACTTATTCAACTTCAGTATGAATTCTTCATGATAATAATTGATGTTACTCAAGTGGTGCATCAAGCCCAGCAAACTAGTGTGGTGGTTTGAATCAGAATGGTCTCCCATAGGCTCTTATGTTTGAATGCTTGGCCCCTAGTTGTTAGAATTCTTTGGGAAGGACTAAGAGGTGTTGCCTTGTTAAAGGAAGTGTGTCACTGGGGGCCAGTTTTGAGGTTTCCAAAGCTCACACCAGGCCGGGTTATCTCTCTGCCTCCCACTTGCTGAGAAGAATGTGAGCTCTCAGCTATTACTGCTGTCATGTCTTTGCTGCATCATAATGGACTCTGAATGCTCTGAAACTGTCAGCCAATTAAACTAAAAAGTTTTTATAAGTCACCTTGTAACTAAGATACCAGGCAAGGTCTCCAAAATGTAAAAAGCTAGTCCTTTCTCAAAAATGCTTCCAACAATAACATCAAGCTAGGCACAATGGCCCCACCTGTCATTCTACCACACAAAGGCATGGGGCAGGAGGATTGGTGAATTTCAAGACTCTGTCTTGAAAAACAAAACAAGACAAAAAGAAGCAAACAATGAGGACCTTTGATTGCATTTACCTATTTATCTCTGCAGCAATGCTGTGAAGTCTCGATAAACAACTTCAGAAAAGCACCACCTAGAGAAACAAAAACAGAACGAATTGAACAAAACATTAGATACTTGTTTAAAATACCAAGAAAACCCACCATGCAATTTTATATCTCATTAAAATGCGATGCTTCTTCAAATACTGATCCCCACATCAACAGTGCAACTTAAATTAGAACACAGCTACTTCATCCTGGGAAGAGTAAATCATTAACCCAAGGTCCAACCATAGGTGGGGAGGGGACAGGCAGGAATGAATGTGAAGTCTACCATGCACTGACTCACACACCCTCCTTTCTCCTCACGAAGGGACCAACTTCAAAATGCATAAAATCACTTTATATGTAAGCCAAGGCAGTACAGAAATAAACTACTCTAACTTATTTTAAAGCTAAACTGATGAAGATGTTTTCTAAAAACTAGGAAAATGAAACAGTGAACACTAAAAGCACAACAAACAAAAACATTGGGAAGAATTATTCAGATTCAGAAATCAAGTATTCCTTCTGATCATTTATTTTCTATTTATTTATTTGTTTGTTTGTTTTCAAGACAGGGTTTCTCTGTGTAGCCCTGAAACCAGGCTGGCCTTGAACTCAGAGATCTGTCTGCCTCTGCCTCCCAGGTGCTGGGATTAAAAGTGTGCACCACCACCACACTTTTATGGTCCTTCTGGTCATTTCAATATCTTTTAGGAAACCTGTGAAAAATGGTATGTCTAGAAATAAGTTCAGAAAACACAGATCACCAAATACCTGTTTTAGCATTTCTTTGACACATTAAATGTAAATGGAACAAGTTTTAAAATAAAGTATCATAGATCCTGTACTTTAAAATGCATTATACTTCTTATACTGTTACCATATTACAATCTTCTCAGGCAACTATGCGCACTAACAAATGAGAAACTGCTGTTAAAGCATCTCACTTTCCTAGATCATACAAACCCAGGGTTAAGAATTATGCTCTGGCAATATGGTTTTACACTTGAAGGTTTCCTTTTAACGCTACAGAAAACATGCATTACATTCCTAGATAGAAACTCGGCTTTCCTTAATGCAAAATCCCGGTAAAATTAAATGGCTAGCATGTAACATTAACCTCTTCTCTGCATATTTAGAAGTTATTTCTTCACTGAAAGCAAAAAGATTATGAAAGACTGTAATAGTGTATAAAAGTAAATACTTAGAAATTAAGAACTTAGAGTTCAAGAAGTATTTGATATATAACCACTAGTGAATAAATATACTAAGAAGTATTCAATGTATAACCACTAGTGAATAAATATACTATCTTCCATATACAATTAATCAAACAAAATATTCAACAACCTCAACTGCATGACTAAACAGGGAAACAGAAAGTACACATGCCCATGTTCTGTAATTAAACTTTCAAATGGGACTGACAATGAAAATCTGTAATAGTGAGATATAAATACCCATGCTTATATCCTGCTGTAAATTAGTATCAGTAGAACCTATGTTAATGCAAACTGTTCCTGAGACTGAAGAGTGTCTTTCTCTCAAAAAAAAAAAAAAAAATTTAGGAGGCTAAAGCAATGATTCAATAGATAAGAGTACTAGCTGCTCTTCTGGAGGATTAGGGTTTGATTTCCAGCACCAAAGGCAGCTCACAAATGTCTGTAACTCCAGTTCCAGGGGACACAGTGCCCTGGGAAGAGGCATCTACAGACACATATTGCACATACATACATGCAAGCAAAACACTCATGTGCATAAATTACAAGTAAGTCTTTTTTTAAGGGAAAATATAATTTTAGCTAAAAAATGAATTTGAAAACACTGTACAATAATAACCTGGATTTCACATACTAAGACAATTAATACATAAAATAATTTTACATCTATAAAGTCCTTAGCTATAACAGCTTTAAAGTTTTTTCTTTACTCAATGGCTCTTTGTAAGCTAATTGCTAGCTACCGTCTAAGCATTCCCCACCACTTTATTAGGGGAAGTCATAGTAAGTCATCACCAGCGTGTTCATCAGGATATGCTTTCTGTGAAACAAATCACTAGGATTCTTGTGAATGGGCTTTTGATAAGTAGAGGTCTTCATCAACATTTTATACTCCTTAAACTCTAAATGAGGCATGGAAGGACTACAATCTTAGTACCACTGAAAGTCAACTACATTTTTTAAATTCCCTATTTTATATGTGATACCAGCCAAGTTTCAAGACTATAATAGTACGTTAATTCCCAACCCACAGCTATCCAAACTCACAACACTGGTAACAATAATTCCTAGAATAAGTCCATTTAACCCAAAGCTCTAAGGACAAATGGCAATTAGGAGCAAGTCTTCAGTGTCATGACTAAACTGTCTTGATAAAGTCCTTTTTTTTTTTTTTTTTTTTTTTAAACAATCAAGAGGCTCAGAAAGATTAGTCAACCCAATTTGCTTGGTAATAGGTTTGCTTGGTAAATAAGATGCTGACATTATTTAAAGAGTTAGTGTAGGGGTGTAAGTGTATGTGTGTATGTGAATGTATGCCATGTGTGATTATTTATTGGCCACATTAGTGAGTTTTATGCGTATGTGTATTTCTGTGGGTAAGTTTTTGTGCACTGAACGCAGTACCTCCAAAGGCCGGAAGAGTGTCGGATACCCTGGAGCTGGAATTCTAGGAGGTGATAGGCCTGATGTGGGTGCTGGGAAGAAAACTCAGTTCCTCTACAGGAGAAGCACATGCTCTTAACTGACAAGCCATTGCTTCAGCCCCTTAAAGGTGCTATTTTTATTCTTCAAAAAAGAACAAAATCAGAAAAACAGAAAAACACAGAGGATACTAAAAACACATTGTCACGTAGCCTTCAAGAATTGACAAAAGATAATGAGTAGTACCTAGGCATTCTGTGCCAGGCTCTGTCGTATGTCCTACATGGGAATCTACTTGTTTGCTTCTCACTAAAGCCTTGGGAGGGGCACCAGTACAACCTCCCTCTTCAAGATGAGAACTGAAATGTCAAAGATGACAGACCCTTCCAAAACTCCAAAGCAGCAGCGTTAATACTCAGATCCAAACTAATATTCATATTTAATCCTAAATACTTGCACAGGCAAAAGGAGAAAAGTTCAGCTTCACTTGAAAGTGGAGGGAAATGCAATTCTAGGTTGTACGGTCTGGTCCTTCAAGTCACAGTGCTCACTGGCAACAAGGTGGCAACAGATGTGAGGATGCTGGGCTCTGGGCCACTGCTGCCTCTCCAGCGGTCAGCCTTTGTTAGAGATTCTATGAAAGAAGATGTTGACTCCACGTGGCAAGTGCTGGACGCCTTTGCTCACTGAGGAGACCCTCTGAAACCTTCTCACATCTCACAGTCACACCTAGGCATTACCACTGTGCCATGCCACCATTTTTTTTTTCATTATTTCACTTCAACGATGTCTCTCTCCACTTAACAGCTGTTAAACATAGGCTCCTGTAAAAAGTGAAAATGTCTGTCTTCATTAGTCACCATTCTCTCACCTATATTTTTATTTGTTATTGGTCTGGTTGACCGTTTAAACTATTTATGGCCCCATAAATGGAAGCACTGTTTATTCCAGAAGGCATCATAAGTAACCTGAAAACCACTGCGGTTGTCGCTGAGAGTTAAGAGGTTGGCACTCCATTCATCTGCCTCTGGGTTGCAGAGGCCCTTGTTTTCCTTCAGGCGGGCATCAGGAGGGAGAAACAATAGCTGTCCTTTGTGATCACACACAGCAGTCACGTGAGGGCCACCAGCACTCCTTGACCCTAGTGAATTGTGAGAAACAGGAAGTGGAGTTTTAAGACCTCTTTCTCAGTTACAGATTGCTAGGACTTGAAATTCCCCAATCTAAACTGCTTCATGTTACTCTGTAAAAGTAGAACAGTAGAGTGAAAACTGACTGAGATACATTTCAGCCTAATGAAAAAGGAACTCAGTAAGAAACAGACCTGCCCACAGTGGTTGGGTTTGTCTCAGAGGCGGTTAAGATGCAGCTGTTCACAGAAGCCGCAGAGAGACAGAGTCTGAGTAACTTTGTCCCTGAACTGGGAGCTTTTCCTGAAACCTGAGCTAGTTCACTCCACCCACCCTGGCAAGGGCGGGCACTCCACACCCCATCTTCAGAGCCCCATCCAGCACAGTTTCTCATCTGAGCCAGGCTATGTGTAAAAGGAAACTGCGGCACTGGTGGAGACACGCAAGATTTATCATTTCCACTTTTCAGAAGAGAAAGCTGAGCAGTTTAAACTGAGTCACAAAATTATATATAACACTCTGTGCTTCAAAAGAAAATATTCTCTTTGCATTAAACTATCTCTGTCTCTGCTTCTCTGTCTCTCTCTCTGTGTGTGTACGCATGTGCCACATAAGTCCCAGGACAACCTCAGGCGTTGGTCCCCTTCTACCTTGGCACAGTCCACTACCTGGCCTGCAAACTTCCAAGGATTCTCCTGTCTCCACCTCCCATGTCACTAAACGAATTATAAATGTGTGTTGCCATGCTTGGCCTTCCAAGGGCTCTAAGGGTGTGAATCCTGGTTCCCATAGTGATATGGCATGAGCTTTGCCCATCTCCCCAGCCCTCCTAGATTAGTCAATTTTCATGGGACAACTCTTCAATAATCAGGATGTGATGCTCTGAACCACCACACATATTTAAATGTACTTGGAAGACAGAGAGCATGGAGGCAAATACTAAAGGAGAGTAGCTAACAGAAAAACATGCTAAGAGCTCCTATCCTCTATCCAACAGACTACGCTTTCTCCCTTACAAAGAACAGCTCATTACAGTCCCAGCGGGAAAGCTCTTTAAGGTTCTGTTTACATGAGTCAACTCAACGGATAATTATCCAAGTCTACTTTACTTTGTTGGTACAACAAATGCTTAGAGAAGTTTCTCCAAGAAGTTTCAGGGGCAGTTCAACGTAACAAACACACAGAACAGTGCCCCAGTTCTGTGTCCAAAGCATAAACTGTGGCTCAAAGATCAGCCTGGTAGTTATTAAAGAAAAAAGGTGGAGAGCCGCTAGAGTATGAGCTCTGCATAGTCTACAACAAACTCACACTTGTGTTTGACAGTGTTCAAAAAAAGAAAAAAAAAAAGAAAAGAAAAGAAATAGGTCAGTCACTGGAGAGATGCTGAAATTCGCAGGATTTCAAGGAAAGATGTGAAGGGTCAAGTTTCAGGAACCTGTCTACCAAACACAGTACGTGGCAGGCTGCCAAGGGCTGGCTGTGCTCACTCATGCATATGCTGGGAACTTGAACCTCCACAGTGCCTCTGCCCTGACGCTCAGCTGCAGAGCTTTATGACTCAATTTCAAGACGTTGTGGACTCCAGGTCAAATCTGAAAATCATGAACACTTCCTTTTACTCTTAAGGACTGGAAAACTCCTGGGATCAAACATGGAGCTGCAGGAGAGAATATCTGCTATGGTCTCTGGACACCCAGAACAACCTACACGTGTCAGCAAGGAATGAGGCTCAAAGGAACTGTGGTTTAACATAACATGTTTGGACATCATACTACAGTTGTTGATATTTACATATAGGTGGGATCATAGTTCAGACACGTGACCATGACACCTTTCCTAATATTTAGCTATAAACTCCTGAGAATAAAATAATTCTAATTTACTTTTCTCCACCTCTTGAAAATAATACAGCACATGGAACACAGTACAAAGTTCATAAATATTTAATTTTTTTGAGCAAGAAACATGAATTACACAAAGGATGGCTTCAGTCATAATTCCTACAGACTTTGCGCAAAAGAGTTAGCATGGGGTAGGTCAAAACACTGGATTATGAGGAGTGGAGAAAAAATGATGAGGCAAAGATGGCTCCGAGACTCATGGAATAAAGAGAAAGTAGAGGAAGAGGGCATGAACCAGCAGGTAGCAAAGGGGGCGGGGTAAGGATTATACTGCACAATATGAGGAGAAACTTAAAATGGGTGTGTCTCCAAAATGCCAGGATCTATCTGGACCATGAACTTCTATCCTACAACAGTTCTTTGGTTTGGGTCAGGGCAGAGAGTGACAGGGGCCTCCAGAGAGAATAACTTTATATAGCCCTGCCTCTACTGTATCCTCGACTATCAACATATAATCATTTTACAATGCAAACTGTTGATTTGTCCAGCACCAACAACATGTCTACCTCACCGAACACTCCAACTACTTGTTCAAAACAGGTGATTTCCACTGGACAGACACAAGTTGCTACAGGTAGACAGGTGACTACTGTACACCTGGTGAATGTGCCAAGGCAGACAGTTGGTCGTGTCGAGTAGTGTGGACTCTCAGTATTGACAGGCCTCTCTGTTTAACATTTCCCAGCAGTCTGCATTCCAAACCGAGGCATAAACTTCAAGTGAAAGCAGATACCAAGATTAAAAGTGGAAATAGATAATATTTACCCACTAAAAACATTTCCAAGCAAGGTACACACAGGCCAAGGCACAGACTCCACAAGTGGTGATCGCACAGCTAAGATGGCCACCATGTATAAATCCCTTGGACTCCAAGAAATAACCTATTTAATCTATGAACTGCCTTCCTTAACCCTACTAATCACTTGTGCTGCTTACAGGGCTCTTCCTGGGAGATCTTCCCCAGGGAAAACTCACTCAAGAGCATCACCTCTGACACACACACACACACACACACACACACACACACACACACTTATCTTTGAAAAATGCCTTATCTTCTGAAAATAAGGGGAAGAAACTGAAGAGGGAGGGAGAAAGGGCTTAGTTGATAAAGAACTTGCTGTGCAAACACAAGGCACTGACTTTGATCCCCAGGACCCACACAAAAGGCCAGAAGGGAGCCATGTGCCTGCAATTCCAGAACTTCCAGGGCTCACTGGCCAGCCAGATGAAAGTAATTGCTGAGCTCCCAGTTCAGCGGGGACCCTATCTCAAAAATCAAGATAACTGATGAAGACCCTGGACATCTATCCATCTACCAAAACAAAAACAAAATAGAGAAAAAGGAAATCAAACAAACAAAAAAAGAAACCAATGGAAAGAACCCTAGGTGATGGTTAGGGGAGGGGTCATTCCATCTGTGCAAGACTGGCTGTGACGGTGAAGAGGGTGGGTGTGTTTGGAAAGGACGGGTGTGTCTGGATCACCAACCTTTATCTACTTAAATTTTTCATTATCATCTTTATGCACAGACACATTCACCTGCCTGTTATGCTTATTCACTTTCAGTCTAAAACTATCAACTGGGGACATATTCCCTGCTAGGCACAAAGGCATCAAGACAAGACATCTTGTTCTATTTAGGAAATGGCTTCTCTTGCCCACAGTGCTCAGACCTATCATCCTCTTTCCTCTGGGACCTTCTACACTGCCCCCTCTGAGGACCCCATGGGCATAGGGATGTGGGAGTATGGTTCAACGGCAGATGGCTTGCCTAGCATGCACAAAGCCCCAGGTTTGTTCCCCAGCACCACATAAAACATAGCAGCACACAACTGTAACCCCTGCACTTGGGAGGTAAAAACAGAAGTATCAGCCATTCAAGGTCATCCTTGACTACACAGTAAATGGAAGACCACCCTGTGATACATGAAACACTGTCTCCAACAAATAAAGTGCAAAAAAACCTCCATTATAACAGAACAAAGGGCCTCTGCACCTTTAGTTTATAAAGCCTATGACTGCTTTTATCAATACCATTCAATAAGTATACTTTATTAATAAATCCTAAAATTCGTTCTCAGCCATGAAGCCCTTAGAGCGAGGTAACTTCAAACAACAGGTACACACCCTTTAAAAAGACACAATGCAATGAGACCTTACTCAGAAAATCTGCAACTTTGCCAAACTAACCAGAAATATCATGCCATAGAGAAGGACTTGTTATTTAAAACTAAAAATAGTAACACAGAACAAAATTGTCATCAATCAGCAAACCACTGTATTTATACTTTTCCATGGAGAAGTTGATAGGATGCTGTGTCAAATTAGGAAAAATGTAGAGAAGCAAACTAAAAAGTTATACCCAAGAGGCACATGGAAGTTGCCAGAGCTTCCTGGAGAGTCCTTGGAATATTCACTTCATCTCCAATTGTTGTGTGACTAAACTTGTCCTGAAGAGATGCAACACACGTCTACCCAGCCCTTGACAGAGCAGAGTACAGTAACACCAAAATCCAACTTGATGAAGCAGTGAGTTTTACTGAGGTTACAAGAATATGGGTGAGGGGTTACTTACAGGAGCAGAAATGACTCCAAGACAACCACATCACCAAAGCCCAAACCAGCATGGATGACACCTCACAAAGCTGGGAACCTGGAGCACACTGCATAGCCTGCAGGTAGCGCCATAGGTTGGAGACTGTCCTTTCTAGGTGCCTCAGTTGGTCTAAATATCTTCCAGACAGCTCACCTGGTTTCTGCTTCTTCTGGTTCTGGTCTCAGAGTCATCTTTGAAGCCCCCCTCCCCCCTTCTTCTTTAAAGCTCAGCTCTTGGCTTGAGAAAGACTCTCTGCTCTTATTGCTTACTCTGGCAGGGAGCAGGGCTAGTGAATCTGATCAGTTTTAGGAACTTCCTGAAGCTATTTTGAGTTCCCTTCCTACTTAAGGAACTTCCTGGTGGCTGAAATGTTTCAATCTCTGAGAAAATTGTTCATACACCAGAGTCCACCCAGATTGTGGTGACAACCTTACCCTTAAATCCATCTCTCTTCATTTAATCACAGTGTGTTCTTCCCATCCCTTCTTCAAGAGTCCCCTTCTTTATCTTAGGTCAGGAGCACAGGCTAAAAGTCAACTTTTCTCCCCCAAATATTAAGGCGTGCCGGCCAAGTCCCTTCCTGATGGTGTTAAACTGTGTTGTTCTTTTCCAGAAGGCGTGAAATAGCAGAAGGAAAATCCTTGGTCTTGCTTCCTCTTTTTCTTTCTCAGTCAGAGTCAGGCAGGTGAACTTGTCCTCCTGCAGTATGCCTGTCCATATCCACTGGTCCTGAGCTCTGCTGGATGTTCCCCCATCATGAACCACGAGGTTGTATGGCTTTCTGTCCTTCACCATCTTCCCCAAACCACAGTTTTAAAGGTCCAGGCCATTTCTTCCACGACTGCTCTGCTTTTATATCTGTCCCAGCTCCAGATGAGGAACTCTGCTTGAGGCTCACCTTAGTGCAAGCCTCGTCTAAGCATTTCTTCCACATACATCCACCTAGGCCTCCTCTGAGTCCATGCAGCTCCATGCAACACACCCTGTGAAATCAGGAAAAGCTTGTACACACTCTGAACACAGAACTGTTACACCTATGCTCGGTACTCATTATACACTTGCCTGACTCCGCCTTCAAGTCCAGCAGCTACTTCTTGGCCAGCACTAATGAGCTGTGCCAACAAACACAGTAATAGTTACCCTAAGTGAGTTTAGGATGAGACAAGACCAACAGAGGTTGAGGGGGAGCCTTCAAAAAATCACACAGATGAAGCAAAATCCCACAATCCAGATGAACATGTATTTCCCCCCTTTTCATTCAAATGGCTCCTCCCTTCCCCACCCCCTCCAGTTGAAAGAGCACAGACCCTCTGAGTCTCTGACATCTGCTCTCCTTGGCTGCTTTATCTTCCCTGGACACTGCAACCATTGCCTGACCATCACCACAAAGATGAGCTGGAGAGAAGCAGCTGTCTAGACAGGTGAATTCCCATGCAGATAACACCGCACGAGTCAGTGGTCTGTCCACCTTCTAGATCACCAGCTCCATTAAGATGGAATCTTTCATGTGTGTTTGGCCCGTGATTCACAGACTCCAGAACATCTGGATAGCACACAAAAAGGGTCAGGTACTCAGTAAACAGAAACTAGTAAGCCATATGTGTAGGCAGATGATATAGGAAATCTAAAACTAAGGTGAGGGTAAGGGAATAGGCTTTTTGTTGTTGTTAAAGGGACTTTCACAGGGCAGCTGGCCTGAAACTTAGGAAAGTGTTTAGAAATGGGCAATTTTGTTCCAGAATGTCTCAGCATACAGGAGGTGACTCGAGTAAGAGTGAGTAAGAGTGACTTGAGTAAGACATGAGTAAGAGTGAGGTAAGAAAGCGAAGAGATGCCTGCTACACAGAAACGACATTAACCACACAGGATGCGCTGACTGAAGGAGTGGGTTCAGGTGAGAGATACGCTCTCACCTCTTCAAAGTTTAGCCAAATCATTCTACATATCAAGTATTCACTGACTGCTTCAGAATGCACACACACCTCTCAGTAGTGAGGAGGGGCAGTCTCACTCCCACACAATGAACATTTGGGGACATATCCTATTTCTAGGGCTGTGTTCTTATTCTGCAGAGTTCTGAGTTACTCTATTCAGCTCAAAACTTGAGAAATATTTCAAGATTATTAACAGTGTAAAATACTGCACTGTTACTTTTTATTACTTAGTAGGGAAATGAAAATAGACAGAACTCAAGTTTCTAAAAATGGGCATTTGTAAGAAGAACGTGCTCATTCCTACTCAGTCCATGAACCTGAACATCTACCATTGACAGGAGCAGAAATTATCATTATCAATTACAAATCAAGTCTATGAGAAGAAAACCTGCCTTACACAGATGAAAAGGGATAGGTATAGTACTTGAACTGAAGTCAGAGGCTGAGCTGAACATATAGGTCAAATATTTCAAGATGGAAAGGGCACGGCTTGACTGCGGTGGTGAGTTTCTAAGTTTGCAACTAACTATATAGCTCAACAACGATAGCCACCAAAACATCCAGCCTCGGTGATGGGAAGCAGATAACACAACAGAACCCCATTTACAAGAGCCAAGCTGGTCCATATCACACCAATACCCGTCTACCACTGCAGGCGCCCTTCAGAAAGGGTCCTTGGGGAACAGCACTGGGGTCTGGCTAAGCAAAAAGGAAACAGAACTGTTTCTGAGTGACAGACGAGGAAGTGTTGCTTTTATTCCCCCCCTCCCAGTATAGAATTCCACTTATAATTTTTACGAAAATACTCACAGTTCAACACTTTGGAAGCCAATTCCCTAGAACTAATTAAAGCAATGAAATCCTAAGTGGTCGGTTCTGGTAGGGTGGAGGGGTGGGAGGAGGCTCAGGGATAGATAAGCTTTAGAATTCTGCAGTGTTTGCATTTTGTATAAAGGCGACCAATACTTTTCTCATCAAAAAAGTGCCTGAGTAGTTCATTTCAGACTATGTGTCTTTCTTATTTTTCACAGAAAAGACATAAAATAATACAATATAAACAATTGAATCCAGGTGACCCTGGAAGACTGAAGCCCTGCTAAGGCCCATACAGTACTTACAGCACCTGCTCAGATACAGGGCGCTGTCCCACGGTCAGCAGTAAGGACCCACTTAGCTATACTGAACATTCTTTCAGGGAGGTTTGAGACTGTAACAGTACTTTTTGTCACTCTCCTTCCCCCAAATTTTTTTCCATAAAATTCCTGTGTGCTGAACCAGGAGAGATGGCTCGGTTGGTGAAACACACTAGCTGCCTTTCCAGAGGACCTGGGGTCAATTCCCACCACATTCATGGCGGCTCACACTGTCTGCAACTGCAGTTCCAGGGGCTTGGATACCCTCTTCCAGCCTCCACAGGCACCAGGGATGTATGGAGCACATGGACAGACATGCAGGCAGAACATCCATATACATACAATAAAATAATAACAACAAAAAGAAAAAATAATACTTAATTAAAACTATTTTTAAGTGTAAATATTGTGTGCTGCTTTCAAATAAAAATCAAATGTTTCAAAATTTAATAATAAAATGACATTCAACAAACTTAAGTAACTAGAACAACAAAACACAATGGAGTAAAACCAGAAAATTTTCTCTTCCTGTCAGTCCACTCCTAATTCCCCACTGTGAGGGAAGAGAATCTCCACACAGAGTCCTGTGGAGTGCTCGTCACTGACACAGCCGAGCTTTGTTTAACTCAGGGGGTGAAGTTTTGCCTTCAAAGGGAGAAGAGCCACTGACGGTGAGATTCCAGATGTCAAAGAGGTCGGCATGGTCTCTCACCCCCTCCCCCCCCAAGATGAGAGGGCCAGGAAGAAAAGCTGAGCTGGGCTCGTCCCCCACGCTCTGTGTAAGCCCTCCTTTGACCGCCATGGCACATCCAAGAAGCAACTGGTCAGGGCTATAAGTATAGTCTGGCCACAGAGTCCCACCCAGTGGCTTAATCCTGATGGTTCTCCACATAGCAGAACTAACTTCAAACAAAACGAACATTTCAAAGGAGAAGGAACTAAAGTCACGGCCTCATTTTAATGAGTATGCTCCTTAAAAAACTAAAAGAAAGAAAGAAACCAAGTTCAAGATGGCCTGATCATCTCCATTCTCAAATGCATTAGTGGCTGCAAATTCTTGAACAAGGTCTTAGATGCATTCCTCACTCCACAGCGATAACCATACAGAGTGATAGGCCACAACTTTCTTTCTAATGACTGACAGCAAATTCAGATATAGTCAACAGTACACAACCTACAACTGATCTAAGCTTCTTTCTCCACAAGCTTCTTTAATGCCAGAGAGCTGCAGATACCTCACTGAAGCCTCTGAACAATCTTTCCTCAGAGACCATTCTGCTCACACCAGTCTTTGCTCCAGAGTATTTGTTAAGAGGAAGCAAGGCCTCACCCTAGAAGGAATGATTTTTCCTACCAACACAGTCTCTTCTCAACTACTACATCTCCACACAGCTCCATGCCTAAGCACTTTTTATGTTACTTTTTATTATTATCATTTATTACAATTTATTCAATTTGTATCCTGGCTGTGGCCTCCACCCTTGTCCCCTCCCAAACTCACCCTCCCTCCCTCTTCTCCTCCTATGTCCCTCCCCTAGGCCACAGATAGGGGAGGTCATCCACTCTTTCTATTTGACCATAACCTATCAGGTCTCATTAGGACTGGCTGCATTGTCTTCCTCTGTGGACTGGCAAGGTTGCACCCACCAGGGGGAGGTGATCAAAGAGCCTGTCACTGAGTTCATGCCAGAAAAGTTCCTGCTCCCTTTACTAGGGACCCCACTTGACGACTGAGTCTATGGACTACATCTGTGCTGAGGTTTTAGTTTATTCTAGAAAGACACACGTGGTATATACTCACTCATAAGTGGATATTAGCCCCATAATATAGGACAAACATACTAAAATCTATACTCCTAAAGAAGCTAAACAACAAGGAAGACGCTAGGGAAGATGCTCAGTCCTCCTTCAGAAGGACAAATGCAATAGACATTGGGAGCAGGAGAAGGCAGGGAACAGGACAGGAGCTACTGCAGACGGCTCTGAAAGACTCTGCTGATCGAGGTACTGCAGCAGAGGCTGAGACTCATAGCCAAACTTTGGGCAGAGTGCAGGGAATCTTAGGAAAGATGAGGGAGACAGAAATACCTGGAGGGCACAGGAGCTCTAAAAGGAGAGCAACAGAGCCATAAAAACTAGGTCCTGGGGCCCCTGAGGAGAATGATACTCCAGCCTCAGCACTTTTTACATAACTCAAAGCTGCTGTCATGGCAAGAACGCACTCAGAGAGATGCTGCTATGGACAACATTCCCTCAGAGAGCAAACTCCAGTCCAGGGAGATGAAGCGACCAAAACCATCATGCTGGGCCAAGCACAAATGAGGCAGACGAATTCAAACCCAGCCTGGGCTCCACAGTGAGACTCTAGCTCAACAATCACTACAGAGTCTTGGTGGCTGAGCCAGCTGGGACAGTGACCACATCCCTCCCAATTCTGTGTTCCTGGCATCATCTTACAAAGCAGGTTCCTCGGGGCCTGGTGGGTTCAGATATGCCTTGGGAACTCCAGGACAGGAGGGACCTGAGAACAAACCAAACAATGGTGCCACATGATTTGTTTCCTATATTACAGTTACACATGAGATTAGGGGCCTGCCATAAGTGGACAAACATCCTGAGAGGCTCCACATGGCAGAACTAACTTCAAACAAAACAAACATTTCAAAGGAGAAGGAACTAAAGTCACGGCCTCATTTTAATGAGTATGCTCCTTAAAAAAACTGAAAGGAAGAAAGAAACCAAGACTAAAACCAAATTTTATAGCTCAAGAGTTCTCGCCTTTGTTTTCGCCCACCCAAGGAAAAAGAAAAAGACAGAGAAAGTGGAGCCCAGAGACATAGGCCTAGAGCTCCAGATCCTCAGAAGCTAGACAGAAGAGCAGAGACCACGAGTTCAGGACTTGGCGACAGAGAAAGAAAATAAACACAAACCAAAAAGGTGAGTTTGTAGACCTCGAAGAAAGTCCTCCACATGAACTGCATCAATAGGCTAATTGAGAAAGAAAGGGAGAACGAGCTGCAGTAGACATTTAACCTCCTAATTTAAGTTCCTACATCTTTCTTGGTACACTGGTACTTACCTGCATTCTTACCTCTCAGGAGCCTGAGGCAGGAGGATGGAAAGCCCCAGGTCAGCCTGAAGTACAATGAGAAGTCTAGTCTCAAAAATAATGAACAAGGGGCTGGGGAGATGGCTCAGTGCTTAAAGGCACCCAATGCTCTTACAGAGGTCCTGAGTTTCATTCCCAGTGCCTCTATGGCAGCCCACAATCATCCACAGGTCCAATACCAGGGGACCCAGCATTCTCTTTATGGGCGTCAGTCATTCATGTGGTGACACACATACATTCAGGCAAAACACTCGTACATATAAAATAAAGTTTTTAAAGAATTAAAAATGACCAAATAAATTAAATGCTAAAACCTTTACCCTAAAAGCATGGGAAAAGTTATGAGTTCTCAAAATTACCTACACACATAAAAATAAAAAGTGAGATTTTTACCATTTGAGTTTCTCTCTGCTAAGCACCTTCCACAGCTTTCAGTTTCCACTGCCAAGAAAACCTCCATGTTTTTTGGTGTGAGCGGTCTCTAGCCTTGGGAGTTTGTTTCTTTAAGGTCAGTGGGAGGGAGGCAGATGGGCTGGGCACTATGTGGTAGGAGGTAGAGCTGGATGCAGTTTGCAGAAGAAGAAGGACATGGCCATGGGGACAGTGAGAATTCTGCAAGTCACAAGAAATTACGATCACTGTGGTTTGGCATTCCACAAAGAACCTTTTCTTTGCCTTTTCATTTTTTATCATTCTAGGCTCATGCTGGAGCCAGATGATTTTAAGAGCTTGTTCCACATAATCGGCTTAACTTCTCAGAGTGAAGAGTGCCCGTCACAGAGCTAAACATCCCTGTGGATAAAGCCCCTCACTGAAGCGGGCTTTCTCATGCTTCATCTAGTCAGCCAACTGTCCTCCTTCATGCCATCCTCTAAAGAGATCGCATGCATGGTATAAGGGAAGCAGAACTTCCCTTACTTTCTCCCTCCCACTCAGCCACCCCTCAGTTTGCAAAAGCCATTCCACATGGCATGGCCATTTCCAGACTTGTGGAACATAGCATTTAAAGCCAACAGGTTCCAAAATGAAGGACTGACTTTTTCTGATCTGGTATGATATGAACACTAACCTGAGTGGCTAATGCATTTGGAACCCTCCAAGCAGACTTACTTAAGTGACCTAATTTTTATGCTCTACGTTGACGCTCTCCAGGACAGAAATACCACAATTTCCACAGTTGCTCACCTCGTGCTCTCATTTCTCTCAGCTGCAATGCGACTGTTTCAACTTCTTTTTTAAAATTCATTTTTAATTTATTTTTTAATTTTTATTAATTACAGTTTATTCACCCTGTATCCCCCCTGTGCCTCTCCCTCCCTCCTCCCCTCCCAATCCCACCCTCCCCCTTCCCCACCCCACCCCTCTCCCAGTCCACTGAAAAGGGAGGTCTTCTTCCCCTTCCCTCTGATCCTAGCCTATCAGGTCTCATCAGGAGTGGCTGCATTGTCTTCCTCTGTGGCCTGGTAAGGCTGCTCCCCCCTCAGAGGGAGGTGATCAAAGAGCAGGTCAATCAGTTCATGTCAGAGACAGTCCCTGATGCCATTACTGTGGAGGCCACTTGGATACTGAACTGCCATGGACTACATGTGTGCGGGGGGTGGGGGGGGTTCCAGGCCATCTCCATGGTCCTTGGCTGGAGTATCAGTTT
>CM053750.1:446723-481331 GCA_028658305.1 Pachyuromys duprasi | reverse complement strand
ATCGTTTATAACACACAAGGCCCAGCAACTGAGTTCCTCTTCTAATGACAGTTTTACTCTCAAGATGATTGTCTTCATTACAAGAATCAGGAGAGCCTAAGTTGTCTGTGACCCCCCCCCCCAGCCTGTCAATTCATATGAAACAAATTTAAACACGCAAAAGAGAATTTAATTCATAATTGTTAGTTAAATAAGCCACAAACGAATCTTTGACAAACCATAATTTGTGAATAAACTGCCAATCTTAGCTCTCAGCCTATTGTTTCCTTAGGGCAGTTATCCATGGAATTTGAGTTGTGTTCACCCTAGAAATCAGGCCAAATGGGCCTGAGGTGACAGCAGCAGGCAAGCAGTGTAACTCTAATTCCAATGTGGCATGTGCTGCCCACACAATCACGGGATGCCATGTCTCTTTCCTGTGTCCTTCCAGAGAACTTGAGAATGGGGGCACAAATAAGTGTAATATAGGATAATCACTTATATCTTATCTTTTTCTTTTTCCCAGTTTCTCTCAATCTCTAGCTTCTTCCTCTGGAAATTCACTATCTCTCTATACAAGACAGAAACAAAGAAAAAAAAAGTGCACACAATGGATCCAAGTGTGTTGTCAAGGAGAATGACTCCAGAGTATGCAAGGTTTGCAGTGGGTCAGGGGAGTTAGGGGCAAGAAGACTGGGAAAGAAGTAATTTCTAGAAGTGATTTTTCCTCCTCCATCATCTCTCCTCTCCTCTCCTCAAACCACAGAACAAAGGTGAAGTTGGAAAGGAGCAACAGGAAACCAAGGGCAATGCATTTTGCAAATGTGTATTGTATGTGCCATACGGGAAGGGTTAGGTGAGCAGCAACATGGGTCCTGAGCTCTAGAGCTATGTGAAGGAACTCAGGGGTTCTAGATTTCAGATGTCTTCATATCACCAGGCAATCTTGTTTAAAACACCTACGTCCCACCCTCTCATCCCAGATACAATGAATCGACTTCCAGGATGCAGGGTTCACTAGAAGCAACCACAAGCTAAACAACAATGGAAGTCAACCTTTGAAGAAGTCAGATAAAGATGAGGATCCCTATAGGGTAAGACCAGCGATCCTAGTCCATCTGTCCAGATATTATATAGTAGTCCCAGCTATTCATGAAGCTGAGGCAGGAGGATTACTGGAAGGAGGATTACTCAGGAGTTTGGGGCCAGCCTCTGCAACACAGTGAGATACCATCTCAAAAAGAAAATAAAAGCCAGGCAAACTTTATCACAAAAAGACTACCATGTCTCTCATGGGCCCTGCCTGCAAGTTCAAAGATGAAATAAATAGCAAGCATGGAAGTTCCCTGCCTCGCCCTGGGACTTGGCTTGTTTGTGGCCTGGTTTAGGAAATGACATGGAAGACAAAGGTGGCCACAATGGGACACAACTGTCTATACGTGTAACTACTTCAGCCATTACAAAAGTTCCCTTTCCCCTGAGATCCAAGGCTTTTCAAACTGTCCACTATTTACTGGTGATTTCAAGAGTTCTCTTCTGAGAACTAGAAGAGACAAGATGTAGTCTTGAGAGAAAACTTCTGTCTGAAAGAAATCATGAACTGTGGCCTCTGCCTGCCACCCTTTCATTTAGATGAATAAGGTGCAAGCAACAAACTTCAAAGAGCCATCCCAGAGGGGAGAGAGGTTGGAGAGTGCCCACTCACTCAGGAAAGTTATTGTGAAAGATTCAAATTGACAGGGTTGTATGTGCTAAATTCCTAAATCATTTTTCATCTTGAACTCAGTACAACCAACAACAGAAGAGTCGCACACACATTGTTAAATGATCAAGCTAGATGTCACTCGTAACAAGTCCTTTACCCCCCCCAGTGCACAGCCACGGCTAAGTTTCCAGTAATGACAATCAACAGCTCTCCATTCGAGGTCAAGGAACAATCTGGCTACTTTCCGACTTTCAGGCTTTTCAAGGAGGCAAATAAGTAACCGATGCTACCAACACACTTACTGTGCCAGAGAGATTTACAAGTGTAGAAAGTTGCTAACTAAAACGCATGCTCTAGTTAAGAAATTGCTTTCCACAATGGCATAAAAATAGCAGATGACCAGGCCAAAGTTTTATTTTGGCCTGTGTCTGAACTCAAATTAGCCATAAAAAAAATCAACTGAAACTCTGCAAACACTAGAAAGTAAAAGGAAATCACATTTTAATCCGCCCAACACTTGACCAGCAAGATTGCCCTTTGTTCCAAGCTTTGCATCAGAATGACCCTGTAGGCCAAGAGGGCACTGGAGTCTGAGAGCTCAGCAGGCAGGGAGCCCTCAGAGGAGAAGCTGTGAAAAAGCATTGAAGTAAAACAACTCCGACCATTTGGCCTGGTGATGAAAGGAGAAATGAAGTGTCACGGAGAATGATTAAAACCTGGAGCCCTGGCTTCTCTGTGATGCTAAGGTGGTAGAACAAACTTCTTCAGGAGGTTATCTGACTTGCCTCAAGATTTACTGGGCTGAGATAACTCCAGCATGTTCACAAATCACAGAGAAGGCAGGTCTCAGGGCAGCTGGGACCAAGACTTTAGAGTCACAGAGCACTGACAAAATTCCCCTGCCCCGAGGAGGTCTAACAATGTGAATTCATGACGGTGAAGGTTCCTCTGAGGCAGATAGATCTTTCAAAGAAAGATATGTAAGCTTCACAGTAAACAAGTACAGACTATATCCAGTATCACCAAACACACTTCCCTGGTTAATCTGCACAATCCCCGGATTCGACAGCAGTAGCGGAGGAGAGACCCCACCACTTCACGCACATTCAGCAGGGCTGAACTAAACCCCAGAAACCCTGTAATTGCTGCATTCTCACCAAGCCAAGAGCTAACAGACTGGAACGGACAAGAAACGAGAGGAGTTGTGGAGCAGAGGGTTAGAGGAAACACTCATGGCCTTTCAGTCTTCTCATGACAAAGTCATTTTCCTCAGGTCATAAGTCCATCCATCAATGGAAACTCAGCTGTTGGCTCAAACTTTGCTCAACAATCATTAACACCATGTACAGAAAGGAGGATATGGAGAAACTTTTCTTAGAGCCAAAAACTTTAAAACTGTCTTTTTTTAAAATACCTTCCTGGGGAGGAGATCCTCCCCAGTTGGTGGACTTGGAGGGGGCCGGAGGAGATGAGGGAGGGATGGGGAGAGTGGGAGGGAATGAGGGAGGGGGCTACGCCTGGGATGCAATGTACCTAACCTGTGATTGATATAAAAATAAATTACATTAATAAAATAAAATAAAATAAAATACCTTCCTATTGAGGCCTGCATGGTGGAGGAATAATTAAGAGCACTGGCTGCACTTGCAGGTGACTCAGGTTCCATTCCCAGCACCCACGTGACAGCTCGAAACACCTGCACCCCGGCTCCAGAGGGTCTGAGCCGTCTTCTGGCCTACACAGACACAAAGAGTATATATGTGGTGCACTTTCACACATGCAGGCAAGCATCAGGAATGAAATAAAAAGAAATATCATACACATGAATGCATGAAGAAACAAAACAAAACATAACTTTAGACTTTTCGTTCCCAAATGCTTATGAAATGGGATGCTACATTTAAGAAGGTCAACTAAAGTTTCCAGAAGTGGAAAGTACATCTGACATATATTTTGAGGAGTAACAACACACTGATGTAGACACATACCTACAGTTAAACAAGAGATCGTTGGCAGTGAGGGAAGGAAAGGAATCAAGGCTGTTTTGGCTGTTCAGAATTACCTGGTCTTAAGATGTCTGTTCAGGTTATGGCGAGCAGAACATGCAGCATTTATAAAGCCCAATCCTGAAGACTCATACCCTCCATTCTCTGTAGAAGCCATTTTTAGAAGCCATTTTGATTTCATATTTACGCATCTATGCGTGTGTCTGTGTGAGCATATGCCACTTGTATGCAGGTGCCCCTGGAGACCAGAAGAGGGTATCAACCTGTCTGGAGTTACAGGCAGCTCCAGAGCCGCCTGCATGGTGCTGGGGACTGAACTCAGGTGCTCTTGAAGATCACAAGTCTCTTAGCCCCTGAGATGGCTCCCCAGATTCCTCTAGAAATGTTTAGCCTAATGAAATAAGATAGCTGAAATAAACATACTTCTCAAGCCTCCTTTTTTGTTTTACCCAAATAAAACAGGAGAGTGTCTTATAGGTTTGCTACATAGACCTGGTTAACACTTACTAGATGTTATCCTTATTTTTGTATTCTGAAAGGAAAAGTACTTCTTTGTAAGGGTATCTGCCTAGCTCATAATACCCTCCACCATCAGTTCTAACTCACATGCTTGAGAACTTGTCATGGGCAGAGTAACTCAGATACCATATTCAGTAGACACATCTAGAAGACTTGAAGAGTTCATGGCCATGAAAAATGGCCGTGAGGAACAGACCCACAAAGCCTATCTGAAGATAAACTCAAAGGCCTAATGCCATAGGCCCCCAGCCAGAACAAATCTCTCAGCTTGAACTTATGAGCTCTGATTATGAGCTGGGCTCCATGCCAATCAATCGATTCCTTTACAGCTCATTGTCTTATTTAAACCTCACCGTCATCTGCAGAACATGGCAGCATGTACATCTAACAAAGACAGAAACCAAGGCTCAGGGGCATTTAATGATGGATTTGAACTCTATAGTCTGAGCTCTTAACCACTACACTGAACTGATTAAATTATTGATTAGCTCACAGCAAACAAACTCTTGACTCTACACTCTAAAAAGCCCCTATTTTCTTTCTGATAAAGGTTGCAAGCCTCAAAGACAATTTGTTTTCCTTCCAGTTTTTTTCTTCCTCAGTCTATGTCCTTAGAGGACTCTCCAAGGCAACAAAAGCTACAGAGCCCATAGCCTTTATCAGCCTCTACTTTGTAGAAATACATTCCCAAAGAGGGGGTAAAGCAACCTGCTTATAGATGCTATGTCAGCCTCAATCTGAAAAATAGTTCAAAGGGGAGGGGAGTTAAGCACACCATGACACATAATATATGAAACACTAAATGAGCAGAATGTGGTTAATGCAGATGTATGGCATGTCAAATTACAGTGATAGCAAGTATTTTAAATGCAGCAGTTTTCACCCACCACTTAAAATGAAAAAAACATCTATTTCTACAGAGACACAACATCAAAACCAATGACCAAAATGGCCACAGTCCACTGTTGTTTAAGTTGTAATATTCCCAGAGAAAAACAACTGGATATAAAGTAAAAAGAGACAATAAATGGTCTTCCAAGAGCTCTTCTGTGAGCCACATGCATGCTCCAAAACTGAAATGATCCCTGCTGTTCTACGCTTTGAGAAGTCTGGCTTTAAATAAAGGCAGCTTCATTCTGGGGTGAAGACAGTGCACAGATCTTGGTCAGCACAGCTCTCAGAGGGTACGCTCTTTATCCTGAATGCTGCTCCTAGGCCCAGCATTTTAGAACACTCTAGATCCCTAGAACCTAAACCATCTCACTAATCCACTAGGATTAAAGGTGTGGTGAATTTCCTACCAGGATGAACTGAACTTCACATCTGAGCAATGAATGTGTTTACAGCCCTGAAATTTGACAAGGTGCTAAATCAACCTGTACAAACAACATGCCTAACAGACCCCTTGCTGGCCAGCTAGAATGGCTGAACCAGTGAGTTCCAGGTACAAAAGGAAATCTTGCCTGTGTGTATGTGCGCACATACATACACATGCTCACTAGTGCATGTGCTCACATAAGCAACAAGCATATATACATACATAGCCTACACACATAGAGACAGTGCCTAGAAATCCATTTACTAAATTTTGCTTTTTTTTTTTAGAGAAGACAATGAGATATTTCCCTTCCTTCCCTAAGAAGAAGTTGTACAGTCCTACTGTAGAGTGTGTATGTCATGTGAGCTCCTAAATCTAGCCATATAAATCATGATATCAGAGTATAAACTATATTTCTAACATAAGGGAAAGCAGTTAAATGAAAGATGTTACAATGAATTGTAATGGTCCATGGTCCTTGCACACTAAATGGCAAGCATTCTACAAGACCATCCTGCATTAAGATAACCTAAAGGCTCTTGGGTATCAGGAGTGAAGGAAGCACACATGCACTCTCCAGACTCAGCTGGATATCCCTGTTAGGAAAAGATGGCATGACAGGTGTCTTGGGCAGCTCAGGGGTCTGTCTCACGAGCATGGGTTGTTAACTCTTCCTTCAGAGTTCTTTAAGATACACCAGGATGGGAATGTAAACTTGCACAACCACTTTGGAAATCAATCTGGCACTTTCTCAGACAATTAGGAATAGTTCTTCCTCAAGATCTAACTATACCACTCCTAGGCATATGTCTAAAATATGCTCATGTACACAACAAGGACATTTGCTCAACCATGTTCATAGCAGCTTTATTTGTAATAGCTAGAACCTGAAAACAACCCAGATGTCCCTCAATGAAGGAATGGATACAGAAATTGTGGTATATTTACACAATGGAATACTACTCAGCAATTAAAAACAAGGAAATCATGAAATTGGGAGGCAAATAGTAGGATCTAGAAAAGATCATCCTGAGTGAGGTATCCTAGAAGCAGAAAGACACCCATGGTATATACTCACTTATAAGTGGGTATTAGACATATAATATAGGATAAACATACTAAAATCTGTATACCTAAAGAAGCTAAGCAAGAAGGAGGACCCTGGGTAAGATGATCAATCTTCACTCAGAAAGGCAAACAGAACAGACATCTGAAGAGAGAAAACAGGGAACCTACCACAGAGGGCCTCTGAAAGACTCTTCCCAGCAGGGTATTAAAGCAGATGCTGAGACTCATAGCCAAACTTTGGCCAGAGTGCAGGGAATCCTATGAAAGAAGGAAGAGATAGAAATACCTGGAGGGGACAGGAGCTCCACAAGGAGAGCAACAGAACCAGAAAATCTAGGCCCAGGGGTCTTTTCTGAGACTGATAATCCAAACAAGGACCATTCATGGAGGTAATCTAGAACCCCTGCACAGATGTAGCCCCTGGCACCTCAGTCTCCAAATGTACTCCCTAGTAAGGGGAACAGGGACTGTCTCTAACATGAACTCAGTGGCTGGCTCTTTGATCATCTCCCCCTCAGCGGGGAGCAGCCTTGCCAGGCCACAGAGGAAGACAAAGCAGCCAGTCCTGATGAGACCTGGTAAGCTAGGGTCAGATGAAGGGGAGGAGGACCTTCCTATCAGTGGACTTGGAGAGGGGGATGGGAGGAGATGAGGGAGGGAGGGTGGAACTGAGAGGAAATGAGGGAGGGGGCTACAGCTGGGATATAAAACAAATAAACTGTAATTAATATAAAAATAAAAATTTAATTAATAAATATACACCAGGAGTTTTAAGATATCGTGCTATCTTAACGACCCCCATGGCCACTATGTGCCCTGTTGCAAGGCCCTTCCAACATACCTGGCAATATCACAGAGAAGGTGGGCCTTTGAGGTCTCAATTTAAAATAAATCATTCTTGCTGATCCTTGTTCTCTTTGCTTTGTCCCAACATTTAGCTCAGTAACAACCATAACAACCTGAAGACTAACTGCCTTTGAGTTAATTGTCTCTGTATCTTGAAGCCCCTCAGAATTTCATATAATCCAAAGATGAATCATGGCTCCATAAAATCTAGTCCAAGAGTTCTTCTGCAGCTTTGAGGATGCTATCAATCTAATCCTTATAATCCTAACATAATGTAAAGTATCTTCAGCAGCCATACCCAGCAACACATTTTACAGAATTAGCATCTGCAGGACAAGGTCTTATGAAATAATAACAAAATTAATATGTCAATGGCAAAAACTCTGCCCTAAAATGCAAACATCTGTTCAATTCAGGTGATATCTACCGAGTATTCACAAGACCCCAGACAAAGTGTTCCCTAGTTAGGGTCCTTAAGAGAAACAAAACTTGACAAAATTAGCCCTATGTCAGACTATGAGTATTTTGTTAAACTGCTCTATAAAAATCAAAAGTCTGGGGGCCCCTGATCCTAAAGACTAAACTGCACCTTTCCCTTATCAATGAGTAAGTGGCTGTCAGCTCTCACAGGCACATCTACACGAAGCACAAATTTATGCCAGTGGGGACTAGCCAGTGAATTACTGCCCAGTGCTATTTAATGGACGAGAGTGAAATTTATTAAATGACAATGAAGCAGTAATTACTAAATGGTTCCCTGGTGGCTGAAAAAGTCAGTAATTAAATACCACTTACTACACTAGGATTGTTAGTTATTAAACAGCACTAATGGAACAGTTCATTAAATAGTACCTTGGTGTCCTGAAAGGGGCATTTCCATGTGGCCTACCATGAGCAAACACAAACCCTGGGGAAATCTAGCTGTTGCAAGGGACATGAATGACACAGCAGACCACTCCAGAATGGTGTCTTGCTACTCAGCTGAGCAAACGCTTCATGCAACAACCTTCCTTGGAAGTCACTGATGTTCTGGTTCACCAGACTGACAGACTACAAGGTATAACAAGGCAACAGCCCCATCAAGAGCTGTCACAGGGCTGTCTCAAGAATCAGTCACACCCCAAGTTCCAGGGCACCCTCTCTCATGAGTTTCTTTTTGACATTCTGACATATGAACAAAAGACATTTAAAATTAAGGCACAGCCAGGTGCAGTGGTGCATGCCAGCACTCCAGGAGGCAGAGGCAGGTGGATCTCTGTGAATTGGAGGCCAGCCTGGTCTACAAAGCAAGTCCAAGCCAGCCAAGACTACACAGAGAAACCCTGTCTCGAAAAACCCAAACAAATAAAAAATAAAAAATAAGATTAAGTCACAAGCTAGTTAAAAGCAGATACCACTAAAGACATCTGTATTCCTGGAATTCCTGCGGTACGCCACACACACAGATACTAAAATTTGCCGTGTCTTTGCTATATTTTTGATTCTCTCCATTTGATTGGTTTCCACCTCCTGCTTTCGTTTTATTCCAGAATGCCCTGTTCAGTAGCCAGTGTGTCAGGGCCTCCAGACAATAAGCCCAGTCATGTCAATCAAAATTCACTAAGAAAAATCCACTTCCCAAGACAGCTTTAACTGATGAGACTGAACAATGAAAAACATCCCCAACTACTTTACACTCACTGCTTCAAATTCCAAATACACGTATTATGAAAACAATCCAGCAGTGTCCCCCCCTCCCCCCCAGCCAGAGGTACCCCAGTCTTGTTGTGATGATCTTAACAGGAAAACTCTATCCTGGCCCATCTGTGGAGCTTCCAGACCAAGGCAACATGTAATGAATGTTAATATGAAATCACTCTGGGCAGTAAAAGCGCACAGAGTTGAAAAGCTTTTAAAGAAGACACATGATATCCTTATCACTGGATGAAAGTGTCAAAGAAAGTTAAGCAATGAACCAGTGAACTGGTGAAAAGTGTCAGGTGCACCAGGGAATGGACAAATGAGATCAAGGAGATAAAGTTCAAAGAAGGGGACAACAGGGGTCATTAATCACGGGACCCAGGCAGACTCTCTCAGGCTGACATGCCTAGAGAAAGAATTCTAGGAGCCAGAGATGGGCATGCGAGCAGCGCTTCCTCACACGCCTGTAAGAACTCAGCACTGTGATTTAAAATCCAATTACAGGGCAGCATTGGCTACTTCTACCATGCAAAGTTCCCTCATGTTTGGAAATAACATGAAAATATAGAATTTCAAAGACTGTCCAAAGCCAAGGCTGAAAAGGGACACTGTTTAATTATACAACCTTCATGGGACAATTAGTTAAAAATCAAAGTAAAGATAAATGCATGTCAGAATAACATAAAGAAAATGTATTATGGATAGACTGTTTTGGTGTTTAAATACTGGAGCTATAAAACTATCAAAGTTTTTCCCTGACGTAAACTTCTTTTGAAAATGGTGTACGTAATACCTAAGAGGTTTGGGAGCCTTGATGTGGGGGGGGGCACCGCAAGTGTGCATGATGGGGGTGTTACATGATGGGGGTACCACATGGATGGGGGTACCACATGGATGGGAGTACCACATGGATGGGGGTACCTCTCATGGACATGAGAGGACAACTGGTACTATCTGTCCAGAGCTGTCTGTCCAGCTTTCCAGGAGTTCCCAGGCCTGTACAGCCCTACCCGAAAGCCATCTTTGACGATCATTCTTTCCTTCTAGAATAAAATGTCACTATTGTCCTTTGGGGACTCCCAGACAGAAGCAGACTGATTCTATCAAGCACCTCTGGCCAGAGTCACTACCCAGACTGTAATGAGTAGATAAGAACAGAGCAACATCTAGCTATACCTTACTTCAGCCCATCTGCTTCCCTGCCTCACACAAGGTGTCCTGGCATGGGAACTAAGACGCTATGAGAACTTGGACAAGGCATCAAGGCCCAACATCAAGCCCTTTTGGACCCTCTAAACTCAACACAGGGCCCTAAGTCAGCAATAGTTATTGACTGAAACCTCACAGAAAAGGGAGAGAACCAAAAATCCAAGATACCCTGGCCTGTTCACTCTTCCATAGATCTAGCCAGCAGGCAGTCAGGGGAGGCTGTCTGGATACAGCACACATGCCCACCACACACTGGGACAACAGCAGGCAGTAGCAAAGGCTTTGCAGATCTAGAAGAGTGGTCTACACTAGAGGATGTAGGAGGAGCCTTTCCTTTTACCTGCCACAGATTCCAAGAACAAGGGGCATCTGCAAACAAGATACCAAGCAAATGGTACTATTAATGTAAACACAAACACACTGCAGGCACAGCACACCATCAACAGAGCCTTTGATGTACAGTAGCCCTGAAAGCCAGACTCCAGTCAAGTGGCAAAGAACAACACTGCCCCTCCCTCCTTCCCCAGCCCTGTGCATTCCTGAATAATCCTCTTGTTTTGTTTGTTTTCAAGACAGGGTTTCTGGGGCTGGAGGGATGGCTCAGAGATGGTTAAGAGCAATGGCTGTTCTTCCAAAGGTTCAATTCCCAGCAACCACATGGTGGCTCATAACCATTTATGAGATCTTGTGCCCACTTCTGGCCTACAGGCACACCTGCAGGCAGAATATTGTGTAAATAATAAATAAAAATAAAATATTTAAAAGACTATTTAAAAAAACACTTAAAAAAAAAAAGACAGGGTTTCTCTGTGTAGTCCCAGCTGTCCTGGACTCACTCTGTAGACCAGGCTGGCCCCAAACTGTCTCCCAAGTGCTGGGGTTAAAGGTGTGCATGAGCACACCCAGATCTTCCTGAACAATGCTTTATCCATGCTGAAAATGTGGTTTTAAGCTACATACAGAAACTACACAGAGATCGTAGCAAATATTTGTTGAAGAACACACAGGATTAGACCACAAGTAGACAGGCATACTGTCTACACACTAACACGATGCTAAGTTTATCTCAAATGCCAGAGGCTGAGTGTTGTGTGACCAAACTTTTCCTGGGGAGACACACACACATCCTACCCCAGAGACAGAATCTACAGCATACCGCCAAAGCCCAGCCTGCTTAACCAATGAGCTTTATTGGGGTTACTTATAGGAACATGGGTGCATGGTTACTTACAGGAGCAGAAGTGACTCCAAACCACTACATCGCCAAGGCCCACAACAGCATGGGTTGTTATGGGTCTGGGGCACTCGTAAGATTCACCATGACCATGAATACTTTTATTAAACATTGATGCCAATCTCCATGGCAACAGAACTGCAACTGAGAGTACTTCCCAGATGCAGCAGCCAGCCTTACTTCAGCTTATAAAGTGACCTGTGCAATTTATAACACCAAACCCACAAGCTTACATGTATTCCATTTACAAGTAGGCAGGGTCTAATTTTAACAGGTATGTCTTGCAGCTGTCCTAGTCAATGAGGAGAGTTAAGCAAGTCTGGTTACAAAAGCAGAAATAGCAGTTAGTCTATCTTGCTACTATCTTGCTAGAACAGCAAAATTTACAAGATCAATCAACTTAAAAATAGTCTTCAATGTCTGGAGAAAAGGGGGTGTTGCAGCCTGCACAAGTTACAAAGGGCTTACATGTTAGCGATGTTTCTGCTTTGTTTCGTCTCTGGTGCATTGTAAGTCTAAACTTTGAATGTAATGTTGACCATTTCAAAGTGAGAGCTCACACCGAACCTTGAGCACACTGAACAGCCTACAGGAAGTTTTAACAGGTCTGAGAGCATCCTTTCCAAGGACCTCAGTTATTCTAAACCTCTCCTCGGCAGCTTTTCTCCTCTGACAGTCTCATTGGCAGTTCAGCTTTCTTCTGGGCAGCTCAGTTTTCATTGTATTCTCTGGCAGAAAGGGGGCCTAGTGAATCTGTTCAGTTTCAGGAACTTCCTGAAGCTATTTTGAGTTATTTACCTTCCTGCTTAAAGAGCTTCCTGACGGACAGGGAGTGTTTCAATTCTCAGAGGAAACTGTTGCATAACACAGAGGTACAGCTCTGATTCAGTTAGGATCCTGTTGCTTAGTCATTGTAAAAAATAAAATAAAAAGCAAAGTCCGTTAATTGCCATGAGCAAACAAACAAATGGAAGAGGTATTAATTCTTTTAAGACACTAGTCTTAAACCAGATTTAAGCCAAAGGACTCTCAGCAAGTATCTGTCCTGCCTTCCAGGGCAGCACGTTGTACTGCTGTGAACTGTGAGGCAGGGCTGGGAGAACGGAGCAGAGCAGGCAAGATCCACATTGGCTGAGTGATGGGAGGAAAGGACTGCCAACAGAGAACTCTGCTGTATCCACGTCCACCTCTGAGTTCTGGCAGGGCTGAGATACCATTTGACCTTGGCTGCTGAGCATTCCTGGCTACTTTCTCTACAGCCAGCTTGCCAGAATGCTAGCAGGTGATGTCAAGTCTTCTCACACCCTGCCAGAGGCCAGAGCACCAGAAAATTAGACA
The DNA here is from genome assembly GCA_028658305.1 of Pachyuromys duprasi. Classification (NCBI taxonomy): domain Eukaryota; kingdom Metazoa; phylum Chordata; class Mammalia; order Rodentia; family Muridae; genus Pachyuromys; species Pachyuromys duprasi. The sequence continues at coordinate 468,429 of CM053750.1, read as the reverse complement.
CCTGTGAAGGCCCTGAGAGGCAAGAGGGCAGTGGCCAAGGACCTGCAAAGAGGCCTTAAGGCTGGAAGAGAATGGGAACAGCAGTGATTACAAATATGATGGGGAAGCTGGCAAAACCAGAGCACACTGTGAGAATGAGGCTTGGATGTTAAGGGAATCTATATAGTCTGATTCATGGTCTAACTTACATTTTTGACAAAGCTGACAGTTACTATGTATTCAAGGGACCAAGTGGAAACTCAGACCCTAAGTATCACTGAAAATGCATTGCAGAAACTCAGGATGTGCCGCAAAGGGAGTCTTCCTAATCCCACTTTCCCACCTGCACTAAAACAAGCTTTCAAAGCATACACAAAAAAGCACCAGGCTTCACTCACTGAAAGTCCATAGTCCATGGTATGGTGGGCTTTTTCTGGGGAAGTGCATTGTGACAAAGCAACTCTCTTACCTTTCTGTGTTTGTTTTTTCCTCCAAAGACAAAAGAGAACAGAAAAGAAGGAGAAGGAAAAGAAGAAAAGACAGGCAGTTGTGGTGAAGAGATGCTGAGGATGCTGAGGCGGGGGAAGAAGTGGGTTGCGGCCAGCCTGAGCTACACACAGGTCAGTGAGATGGCACACCAGGCAAAGACAATTACTGCCAAGCCCGAGTTCAATCTGGAGTTCCATCCAGGGGACCCACATAGTGGAAGAAGAGAACTGAATCCCCAATCTCTGACTTCTGTGTGCCATGCCACACACACAGCCATATGCATGCACATATATACACATATATATACATATATATGCCACACAGCCACATGCATATATAAACACATACATATATATGCCACATACATGACTATATGCATATATATACACATATGCACATATATATGCCACATATATGATGACATGCATATATATGCCACATACATGACCACTTGCATATATACATGTATATATGCCACATACACGGCCACATGCATATATATGTATATATATGCCACATACACATGTATTTACAAATTTAAAAAATCTAATAAACATTTTTGAGGTGAGATCATGCAGTATTTGACTTTTAAATAAAAGTCAATAACCTTTCATTACTAACTTAAGCAGTTAGTTCTTGATTCACAGTAGTTAATTTCCAGCTATTTATTTCTGTTTGAATCTCAATACTGCGAACATGCTTATTCATACAGTAAAGGACTTCTTATAATCAGTTGGGCAATGTTACAAAAATAATCACCCAAGCTTTTGCATAAAATGACTCTTTAGAAATCCAAAGCAGGAAACTAGCCACCACAGCAAATCGCTGCAGCAAGTCATGATTGGCATCTTTTATGTGTGGAACGCCATTGTGTAATCAGTCCTCCCGAACTCTGAAAATATGATTGCCATTTCCCTGGAGCATTCTGTCAGCGGTTACAGGGCTTTACAAATATCATCCTCATAATAACCCCCTAAAGAAGGGAGAGTTTGCTCTAAAAGTTCATTGGGCATGAAAAATTGGCGCAGTTATTCAGAAGCTTGATCCAAAAGCAATTATTAAAATTAATTTTTAACAGCAACAAAAATAATTTGACCAAAAGAGTAAACTAATAAGCAGTCAGCTACTGACCTGTGGCACATTCCCTCCACACAAAGGCTGCCTCTCCTGGCCGTGATACCCAGAATGACTCCTGGGAAACTGGCCCCAGGATAGAATGATAATCCAGGGCTGGGTGCCTGCAGCTGTCTGAAAGCACTTGATTTCAAACTGCGGTAGATTTGGTCCTGTACTCTAGGAGCCCTAAGGCTATTTCCAATGCCCAATGCCAAGCCTAGGACAGAGACTCACTGACTTCTCTCCCCCTCTGATAGGTGCATGCACACTGGCAGATAAGTAGCAGCAGGGGACAAAGGTCTCCGTGGATGGGCTGCGGTACACCTAAGATATGGTCAGTTCTCAAGCCCTTTCCTAAGTACACCCAAGAGGCAGAGGTCATGCCTCCTTTCCCAGCCTTCCACTTCTGTTGTGGGCCTCCTTTTCTCTTAAGTCACTGAGAATCCTGGGTGAGAGATGACTAAAGCTGGTTCAGTAACCCTTCACAGGCTTGGGACAAGTGCTCAGTTTTCCTAGTTGTAAGTCCAGGATTGTCTCCTCTACCCAAGAGAAACTGGAAGAGCCTAGGCAAGGAAGCCTTTCCAACCCTTTCCACAGCCTGGCTTCTTTTCCCTGCTCTGCCATCTGCTAGGTACATTACTTCCACAGCTACTTACACTCATGGAGCCTCTGCTAGTTAGGGTAGATGGGAAATTAAATATGTTAATGGATGTGCTATGCATGGCACAAAGCAGATGCTGCTAAGGGTTATTCTTTTCAGTTTGCATGAAATCAACCTCCTCCTATCATCATACACTCTCATCCCTATGTATTATTCTCAGATTCAACTCACTTTGTAGACCAGGCTGACCTCAAACTCACAGACATCCCCCTGCCTCTGACTCCCAAGTGCCGAGATCAAAGGCATGCACCACCACGCCCAGCTCAGATTCAAATTTTTAAATCAGCTCAAATGAGTCATCCATCCTAGCTCATATTGAGAGAAAGGCCAGCCAGCCCAATGATTTAAACAGCTTTTCTTCGATTCAGGCAGATCTGTGATCCAGCCAGTTCCCAATCTTGGGAAAGTTGCCCAACCCAGTGACTGAGATTTATAAGGTAGAAAATGGGGGTGAGGGTAGAGGCTAGCTAATATGTCCATCTGAGGATGCTGGGAAAAGAGTGGGAAGCAGTAAGTAACATCTTTTTTAAATACTCCAGCAGTTGGTATTTCAGAGTACTTCCTTTCTTGGTCTCCAGAGAGAGCCCCAGAGTGTTGAAGAAAAGGCCTTAGAAATGTTTGAGTGCCGCTGTTGTCAGTGGATGGTGAGGATCACCTTCAGGTTTTATTACTTTTGAAATTTTTATTGTGAGAGTACGTGTATGTGTGTATATGTGTGTCCACTGCCACGCATGTGAAGATTAGAAGATGACTTGTAGCAGTTGGTCCACTCTTTACCATGTGGGTTCTCAGGATTAAATTCAGGATGTCAACCAATGGTGGCTCTTGGCTTTACCTAACTCTGAGCCATCTCAACTTCTCACCTCTAAGTTTAAAAGGCTTCATTTACCTGTACAGTGCTGGCCTTAAACCAACACACCAGTCACCTTCAGTGTTGTAGGAAGCCTTGATGGTTCTGATCTGCCTGAGAACTAAGCGGATCGAGATCATGTGCAGCTGGCCTCTGAGAAGCATGCCTTAGACACGAATCTAGATGAGCTCCAGCCACCTCTCTGGCCTCACTGGGTCTCAGGAAAGTGGGAAGATGTCACCTACACACAAAGCACCTGAGCCTTTGGATAAAGCTCGCTCATTTTGGAGAAAAGGAATCTACTTCCAAGCTCTATGTCTGGAATTGGAAAAGCAACTCTAAGACAGACACAAAAGTTCCTGTCAGTGTCCGGCATACAAACCTGTCATCTTCATGGACATACAAAAACAAAAATAAAACTCTACCCCTTTCCTTATGATTCATCAGAATGTAAAGTAATATTGCTATATTTGAACTTAAAATTATGATGGAGCCCACGGTTGACCCCACAAATATGGGCATCATATACATGGGGCTTCAAATGTTGAGAGGAAGAGAAAAATGATAAGAGAAGAAAGCACAGACACCATCAAGGTGGGTCTGACCAAACAGAAGTGACCACCAGAGGATCACACACCAGAGTATGATCTCCACAGGAACCTACGAGATGCAGTAAGCCTCCAAGTTCCTGGCAAGGGGACTGAAGCAAGAAGACTTCACTTACCTTCCCAGAGATCACTCAGCTGAGAAATGTTAGTCTGGCTCCTAAGCCTGGGATTTAGACACTGAATCCCACCAACTTGTTGCATCTCAGCCAGCCACAGTTTATAAATCAAGACCAAGCTTTCTCCAGCGCATGCTACAGAAGTATCCTGACACCCCTCCGCTGTGGGCGAGGGCAGCATGAACACTGCAGGGAGTCAGGGCTCCTAGACCTGGGTCTCCACACGTCTGTGGGCAGAACAATCCCAAGCCCTGGGGGAGAGGAGGGGAGGGATGCCAGAATGAAAGAGGGGAGAGACAGCCCTGTCCCAACCATCAGAGCAAATGGAAAGGAAGAGCCAAAGAATATCAATACATTTAAAGCTACAAATCCCAATTATAGGCTGAGGATGCGGCTCAGTTGGGAGAAAGCTTGCCTAACATACATGATGCTTCAGGTCCTGCGGCCAGCACTGCATCAACCAGGCATGGTGGTGCATACCTAAAATCACAGTACTTGGAAAGTAGGAGCAAGAAGATCAGAAATTCAAAGTCATCCTCAACCATATCATGAGTTCAAAGCTCCTGAGCTGTATGAGACTATGAGGAAGGAAGGTGGGGTAGCAGGGAGGGGAGGAGGAGGGAGGAAAAAAAGAAAGAAGAGAGGAAGGGAAGTAAGGAAGGGTGAGGGGAAGGGAGGGAGAAAAACTTCTGGTTGCAAGCCAAAGAAGGGAAGACACTAGATTCCTTCACTTTTCCTTTAGCAAACCCTGCACCATCAAAGGGGTAATGAAACTAACACAACCCAGTATTTTGAGAAGCCCTTGGGGTGCAGCAACTGATAGAAAATTGTTTTCTAAAAACAGACCCATATATGGCAGGACTTCGTAATCCGTGCCTCCATAAGCTGGCACCGTGGCGCTCGATATGGAAGGCTAGTGTGCTATCTTCCTCTCCCAAGGACAAACTCACTTAGCAATGGCTGCAGACACCTCATGTGGTCCCAACTGGGGTAGGAAGGGTAAGTAGAGCCCAGGGATATGGCTAAACATCCTGAATATGCAGGAGGGCACCCACAAACAAAGAATGACCCAAAACAAAATGTCAATATTACCAGCACTCAGGCTGGAGAGGTAGCTCAGAGGTAATACTGGTTGTTCTTCCAAAGGTTCAGCTACCAGCAACCACAGGGTGGCTCATAACCATCTATAGTGAGATCTGGTGCCCTCATCTGGTGCACAGGCACACATGCAGGCAGAATGCTGTATAAATAATACATAAATAAATCTTAAAAAAAAAATAGCGCCATCACTGAAAAACCCCTGCTTCGAGGCACACATTATACCTGGACAGGGCAGCTAAGCAGGGCCACACTGGCTTCATCTTGACTTCTCTATTTTCGAACCATACACTCAGAAAGTTCTGAGTTAATTGCACACATGCTACAGATCTACAGAAATACTTCCTTTTAAAGAGATCTCCTATGAAAGTCCAAAAACCCAGATTCCCATGGGTGAAGCCATTTTCTTTCATGTGAGCACTTTAATTTAGGTAATATTAAAAACAAACAAGCATCTTTAAAAGAGGTTCCCACAGCCATGGCTCTTTGTCTCTTAAAACAATGAACTAAGATGTTTATGTGTGCAAGTAAGAAAGCCCAGAGTTACAAAATCAACAGCGGCTTTCTCCTGCAGGCTCTTCCAATTGTATCTCCCAGCAAGGGAGCAAGAGCAGCAATGGCCTCACCTGACCTAACAGCCCCCCCACCCATCTGCCACCTGTTCTTAAGAAGGCATAGATGCCACCTGTGTGACTATGTGATTACTTTCTTCGGAGTGTTTGCCCTATCTCCCACACCCTGCTCTGTGACAGTCCCGCATTAGCTAGAGCTTACACAGCAGACACTGCCAGGCTCCCAGACAGAAAAACACTATTTATAAACTCTCACATTCACCTTCAGGGGAATGCTAGATAGTCATTTTTATTGGGTCTCTTCCACCACAAATTTGTAAAGCTATTTCCTTTTTCTAAACATTAATTGCTATTTTCCTCTTAAAACAAGGTTTCAATGACACCAATACACAGCACATAAAACCACATTTCCCCGAGGGAAATAAATTACATTACTAGGTTGGTACGTGCTGCAATGCTGGATTGTGAGCAGACCGGGCCTGTGAATGGCATGTGGTATGTTGTTTCTCCCTGGACAAATGTAAACCCTTCTTAGCCAGGTTTGGGGCTTCATTTCACCTTTTCCGACTTCTGTGTCAGCCCAGGAAGTAGGCCCACACACACTGGTGCCTCTGAGAAGGTGCTTCTCCCAAGAAACACATAGTCTGTAATAAACTGGACCACAGGGCAAATCTGTTAAGTGGACACTAATCTTAGTTCACAATAGCATACACACTCCGGAAGTCTCTTGATCCAAAAGGCAAAGGAAAGCCTGGTAAATGCCAGTTTTCAGAATCTCTCTTCTGGAGCAAGAATAAGCACAAGAACTGCAAGACGCTGGCCAATGGCAGGATACTGCCCAGGACACAAGCTTCACTCTGATGAGGGCAGTTCAGGACAGTAGGGCATTTGCAGTATACATGCTATATGCCTGAAAACAGCACTAGCTAACATGTGCCCCAGTGGCTGGGCAGAGGAGAGAGAACAGCCAGAGAAGCAGAAGAAACAGCGAAGGACGTGGCAACTCAAGACTTCAGCTCTTACCTGTCAGCCTTCTGATTCATCAAACCCTTCTGAGGGTTCTACAGAGTGGGAATGATCTTCCAGATTAGGGATCTAAACCCTCACGTCTGAGGTCACAGAGTCTGGGACCAGGAAGTGTTGACCAGACCAGTTCTCAGAGCTAGGTCTTCTGCCATGCATACATCCAGGCCCAGCAGAGGCCTTTCTATGCTCGGCATCGAAGATAGTAAAGGAAAAGAGGTCAGCCCAAGAACTCTTTTCCTCCAAAGAACCTCACACAGACTTTCTAATGTTTTTTTAGTTGGGAAAATATTTAAAGCTGTGTATGGTAGAAAACAGACAACAAAAACAACTCTAAACTTCTGTATGAGTTGATTACCATCAACAGAAAATGTGTGCTCTGTAGATTCAGGCTGCTGTGAACTACAGTTGGCTCCAGCAAGGACCTGAGACTCTGACCTAAGACCCCTTGCAGGCCTCATGGGCTGGACTTGATCCTTTCAGGAAGATCCCAATGGTTCCAGCCTTACAAAAGCACAGTGGAACTGGGTGGATAATCAGGGATTTGATCCTGATTGTGGAGGAAAAACAACAACCATACATTGTAAGAAGTGATCTGGAGAAAACACAGGGCACAAAGCATAAGTGGAAGCAGGCATGAGCTACACCAAGGACCTCTGATACGTGCTTTAAAAACAGAAGTAAACATGTGCAAATAGATGCCAACTTTACTTGGTTTGTACCTTCTCTACAGAAGCACTCCCTGAGCGACTCAAATCTTACTTGGGAAGTAACTAATAAATCTATTACTTCCTTTGTATAAGGAATATATGAATCTAAAACCAGTCTCTTAACATCAATTTTTCATGAGTTAGAAATCCTTGAATACAGAAACCTGTCACATCCCCAGCATTTAACTATGTAACTGTACACACTATGTTTATATAGTAATTCACTTTGAGGGTAGTCAAACACCCCAAAGGGCAAGGGACAGAATTGTGCTGAAACCCCATATACTTAAGGAACGAAATACACAAAAGGTGCCTTCCTGAACAGGCAATGCTGGAACACTCTTCCTCTAAAGAGTATGCTTTCTACTATAAAACATCCTCCAGTAAAGCTTGAGTTCATGTGTGAGGAAGCTGGGAACACCTATCTGACTCTTGTTTACACTTTCACAAGCCCTAAAGAAAAGAATCAAGTTTTCCTCACATGTCAATGTATGGTTGAAAAGTTTTTCCAAATCAACTTTCTATGAACATACATGACTCTTAATTGCTTTCTGGTTTGTTTCCTTTTGCACCCAAACTATTTGGAGATCAAATAAACATTTCCTACCCTCTTCCAAAACACCACGCTATTATCACATACCAAGATCACAAGCAAATCCAACTTATTGCCAATGACAGGCCCCGTAAAAAGTCTAAGTCTAAACCCCAGGCCGCAAGGATGGCACCACAATCACCGAATCACCTCCCAAGGCCTGCTTTTAACCAAAAGGAAGGTAGGGATGAATGAGCAGGATGAAGTCTGTTTTCCTTGGTCAAGCTCCAAAAACCCAGAAAACATTAATGCCCCCTCTCACCTCTGGGCTGCAGCAAGCCTGCCAGCTGCATATAAGTGAACCCTGTTATCTACACTATAGACCAGTTCAGGCTGTAGTTGTCAGCAGGGGTAGATAGTAACAGGGTTTCAGACCCATTAGGAATCAGCTTGCTACGACCCATATCCTGAAGAGAAGAACAGTGCAAAGGCACCACTGGCCATAGTCAGATAGCAGAAGGAACTGAGTTCTCCCACTAGAGGTGACACAAAAATCCCACATGAGCATGGTCAACTTTTTGTTACTGAAACAAATATCTGAGAAAAGGAACTAAGAGAGAAGATTTATTTCGGCTCATCGTTTTAGAGGCTTCGAAGCATTGCCCCATTGCTCTTGGTGAGGATGCAGGTGCTGGGAGTAGCATGTGATGGACTAAACTGTGTACCTTGTGGCCAACATGGAAGGCATCCAGGGGGACAGAGCCCTGGCATTCCACTCAAATCACTCCCATGACCTAACACTGCTCACTAGGCCCGACCTTGTAAATGGTCCACCTCATCCTAGTAACACCTATGGGCTGGGGACCAAGTTTTAACATGTGAGCCTGGGGAAAATATTCCAGACAGATGACACGGAAGTTGGAAAAACAAAAACAAAAACAAAGAACTGGCCTCTAAGCACGACAGCCAAGTGGTGAAAGTTAACTTGCAGGAACAAAGCTGGGAGAGTGGATGAGAGTGAGGACAATCCACCAAGCATCAAACAAAGATGTGCCCTTTCAGTGCCCTTAAAGGAACTTAAAGTTTCTTGGCTTTACAAGTTCTCTTTGTCAACCCTTAATTAGTTCCCTATAACCATTCTAAACATTGGAACTTACTTGTACTAGCACCATAAATCTTCCCTGGTTTGTGTTAAAACAGTGGAGATAAACAAACAGCCAGGCTTTGAGTGGCCAGCCTAAACGCAGCCGCGTCTGACCACACTGCGCTCACCACTGTGGCTTCTGATAGTCACTGCAAGACCTGGTTTCTTCGGTGGCAACCACAGCAGCAAGGTTCTCAAACTGGGTTTGGACGCTGGTGGACCCTCTATGGAAAACCAGTGCTATTTGGTTTCTGCACACCTGTATGTATGTACACACACACACACACACACACACACACACACACTCTGACCTCCCAATCACCCTGTGGCATTTTGTACACACACTGTTACAGACTAGGTCTGAGCCAGGTGTGTTGGCACACACCTGTAATCCCAGCACTCAGGCAGGCAGAGGCAGGCGATCTCTGTGAGCTGGAGGCCAGCCTGGCCTACAAAGTGAGTCCAGGACAGCCAGGGCTACACAGAGAAACCCTGTCTCGAAAAACAGAAGACTAGATCTGATGTCACAAGCAGCTCATCCCTCTGAAGATGAGCTGACTAGGCCCTAAAACGTGTACTTAAGGAGAAAGGGAAACTTCAAGCCTATTTGTAGCACTTGTTTTTAAAACTCTAGTTTATTTGGGGTGTTTAGGCTTCAACCTCCTTTCCAACATCCCAACCATAGGAGAGAGAGGTTAGTGGGGAGAGAGGGCCCCTTTACTTCTCCGGGCTGTTTAGGGTGAAAAGGTCTTTGGAGTTAATACCAATCTCTGTCAACCACAAATGTAGCCAGGAGTCTCCTCCAAGCTGCTGCGCCCCGGAAGCGTTTCTCTCCATCTGTCTGCTCCAAACCGCCATACTGTCCGTCTCTGGTCTCCTCAGACTGCTACATGCCACACACCAACACTGCATGTCACCTTTCTCTTTATACCCTCTGAGCCTTAGACCATGCCCCTCTTCCTGCCACACACAGAAGACCTTTACCAGTGGGCAAGAGCCATGCCCCACAGGAGACAATTATCAGCTGTGGACAGACTATAGCCCAACCAAAACCCACACTTGGTATTAAAACAAAAATACGCTCACATAACATAACTGAGTTTCTAAAGAAATCAAAACTTCCATTACACCCATCTTTCCCACATCATTTGGACTCCTCCAGGGATGCTATGACATGAGGTCATTGTCCCTATCCTAAGGAGACCACTCCCACAGAACCCAAGGCAAAGGAACTCAGGCACGCAGCACTGTGGCCTGCCCACCAAGCTCCCTCAAAAGGAGCTTGTTTGCTCTTATTATGTCTCAGCTTTGCAATCTGTAGATATTCTTAAAGTATCTCGCTGTATAAAAGCCACGTGCCACCATTTACAAACACCTTGACTTACTGGATTGACGACCAGCAGTCAAAGCTTCATTTATAGCCATTGTTCACCCAAAAATTCACAATGAGCATCCAACACAGGCCAGGAGCAAAGGCAATGGGGGCAGGGGAGAAAGCAAGGCAGATAAGCGTTGCTGGCCCTATGGGCTTCTGCCAAGTCATTTGATGTCTTACACTAAAATTAACAGCATGAACAGGAAGCCCCTCCAAGCCTCTCCCAGCTCTCCTGTGCACTACTTTCACACCAGAGCAAGGAGAAGACGACAGTATTCTAGAATGTTTCATTTCCTTGAATATGTGCTATTTTAACTCCACATTCATATAGCTCAGCTACCTGTCTCCATCCTGGGGTTTATCAGACAGAGCAGCACCCTGGCCTGGAAGACATCTCAGGCCTCTTGGCACAAGGGACCCTTCTCCATGGAGGAAACCTGGGTTCTTCGGGTCACAGCTAAAGAGAAACAGGAACAGGGCTGCCAGGCTCTCCTCACATGCTGCCTGGGTCTGTTTATTTCTCCTTCATCAACTCACATCATTTCTGACACTCCACTTCAATTTCCTGAAAGAAAACAGTCAGGAAGAGAAGCTTTCAAGAGCTCCCAAAGTACAGCCAACTTCTGATTAGCAACAGTCATGAGGCTAATCAGGAGGGAGAGGCTAACACATGGATAAAGCAAAAGGATGTTCACTTCCAAGGACTGCAGAGCAAAGGCACATGCTCAGAATTCAAGAGACAGTGAAGACTTGCCCTCTCTACCCTCACCTCAGCAGCCCCTTCAATTTAGGAAGACATCTAGCCACTGTCTCACCTTCTGGGACCTCCCAAGGACACTGTGCTCACCAGATAGGATGGTGTCTAAATCCTCTGTTGTCAACCTGAAGAGATCCTGCATCAACCGGGTCAACAGATTTTCTAGGAACTGCACAGAATGCTCCAATGGAATGCATTCAATAGTAGTTCTTGGTTTCATTAGCACATTTCTCGTTTTCTCAGAACTAACTCCACAATATTAGACAAAAGCAGCCATAGTTCAGGAGAACATACTAAAATGCTAAAAATCAATCCGCAGCAAGACAACAAGAATGTAGCTAAAGTGAGGTGGACAGTGACTGTCCATTCTGACCATAGACACAGCTTCTAGGAAGTGCTGATCTACATTAGGACTGTGTCAGACATACAGAGAGTCTTTCCTGCCACCCCTAGCTCATCTGCTCACCCCTCTCTCTGCCCCTTGGTCACTGTGAACCTCCTCAGAAGAAAGCAAGCTTCCTTGGGGGATGGTGCCAGCTGGTGGCTGGTACAGAGAACTGTCTGCTTGCCACCATCCTTTCTTTCCCTCTGTTTCTTCTACCAATGATTTGAAGGAATAAGCTGAAGTCAGAGGTCTGTGGACACAAGTCTTTTCTCTGAAAATGTGGAGAGGAGCCCTTGTCCACCCATCAGGGCCCATGAGAATCAACAGATAAGAATATGCACTCTGAACAAACTGGCCCTCTGTGGACAGAAAACTTTGCTCACTGCTCAGCTGAGGCCTCACCATGTAGGTAAAGACTTCAACATGCTCAGCTCAAAGGTCTGTGATGGGTGATCAATGTGCTCTGGACCAATCAAGTCCACTTAAAGGTAAAAGACACACTTGCAGGATTTAGTTTCAGCTCATGCCATGTTCCTGCAGTCATCCATCAGAATGACAGCCATTTGCATCTCACTAACTGACATTCCTGTCCACCATACCCTGGCTGGTCCTGTAGTTCCCAAGATCTCCATGGCTCTAGGGGCAACCTGTCTCTAAATTTACAAGAGACAGCAGCCTGGGTAAGCTCCATGGCTTCCTCAAATGCCATCTTGCTACGATAGAGATCTCAAAGGACCTAATGAAATTGCCTCTCTTTTTATTCTTCAGTAATAGCCACAAAATTAGATGAGATGACCTCTGCTTCTCTCCCTTAAGCCTTCTTTATTGCTTTCAACCCCAATTCTCTATCCTTTACACAGAGCTGAGACCCTGGAGACCCACAGGCCAATGGGATTAGTAACCCATGGCTTCGTCCTCTCAGTGGCTCTCCGGAGGGAGCCTCTCCTTCCCCCGCGTGGGGTCACCATCAGTTCAATCTTCATGCTTCAGAGACATCCCCTTTGAACAAGATCAAATGTTTCCCCACGCCGGCCTGGTGTTCTGCCCACCAGCACAGCAGCCCCTTCTCACTCAGAGTATTGGTGTCAACTCAGCCAGAAAGGCCAAGGCAAGAGGAGGGGCAGGGTGGTTAATTGTCCACCAGGCAACAACACAGGCCTCCTAGAGCCAGCACCTCAGGAGGGCTGATCACCCCATAAACTGCAAGTGTACTTTGGACCCAGGGTCACGGAGAAAGAGAAATATCTTCCCCAGCCTGCTGGGCTGCAATGGGAGTTTCAGCTCTCTGTTCTCTTTCTCAGATGGCAGCCACAAGCAGAAGGGGCCTTGTTGGTGGTTGTGGACAGCTCTGCCACTGGGAAACCACTGGAAGGAGCTACAAGTATCAGCAAGGCTCCTGGGACTGCCTGAGGCTTCCCTGTTTGAAGAATCATCCAAGGTCTTCCTAGGGCTCTAAAATACACAGTAGAAAAATAATCTACTCTACAAGGAAAAAGAAGTATACAAAATGGAAGGAATTTACTTTTTATCACTGAAGAAGATAGGGGGAAAGCTACTATTTTAGCATTTTCTTGGTGGTAGGGAGTTTTGCTATATAACCCAGGCTGCCTAAAGCTCTTCATGCCTTCTAAGAAGAATTATAAGCTAGTTATCCAAAGGGACTCTTTCTAATCAGATCCACAATCTTAAAAGACCCTAAACAGGAGGGAAGAACCATTTCTTTACTGAAAGAGGCCATAAGAGTGATAAGAGCAACATCCCCAAGTCTTCTATAAAGCAAAACGCTTAACATAGGCCACTGGAAATTGACCTTTCTTGGAAATAAGCGTCTGCAAATCTTGCAAATCAACAACAAAACCCAACAGTGGGTGAAACATCCAGCCAAAAATTACAGCTGACAAGCTACCTGATCCAAGAAAAAGTGCTCCTAAATTATGTGCTGGTTGTTACCTGAAAACAGAGATATCAATCAGTGAGTCAGCTCCACCGGACACACTAACAGCTATTTGGGAGCTTCCTCTGTAAGGAGCTACATCTTAAAAACAAACGGAACAAAACAAAAAACCCCAAAACTAAAAGGTGGCAAGATGACTCAGCGAGTTAAGGCACATTTTTAAGTTCATTCTCTCTCTCTCTCTCTCACACACACACTAAATGTAAGAAACAATAAAAACAACTATGAAGCCTGATGTGGAAAGGGCACAGTTTAGCTATGTGTATGTATGCATGAATGTATGCGTTGGTATCTCCCAAGCATCATTTCAGTAGTAAATGAAATTGTCAACCAGAGCCCATATGCTGGTAACACTGAAGCCCAAGACTAGTTGGCTAGTTGTTGCATCCATCAGCTCCTGCGGCTTTGAAGTTTCTAAACTGGAAGTAAAGGATCCACACTAGTGTTGTCGATCAATGCACTGGGCGGCTTTATTAGAAACACACGGACTCTTGTGTGTCTGACTGGCTAGGCACCCCCAGACCCAGCTTTAGAGTGCTTTCACTGAATCAGAGAACAGTACCATCATACATACAAGTCCAAACCACAAAGGACACACTCAGAAACTCTAAGGAAATTAAGAAACTAGATATATTACTTGAACTTTCTAATTAGGATAATATGAGGTGGTCAAGATTCAAATGTGCCCACAGGTACACGTGACCAGTGCTGTGAGAAAAGGAGCCCAATTACATGAGGGTGTGACTTATTTATTCATTAACAGACTTTAATTTTTAAACCATACGTTTATGTGTGGGGCAGTGCACGTATATGTACTGCCTTTGGAGGCCAGAGGAGGGCATCAGCTCCCTAGGAGCCAAAGTTAGAAATATCCGTGAGCTGCCCAATGCAGGTACTGAGAACCAAACTTCAGCCCTCTGCAGAAGCACACTCTCGACCTCTGAGCCATCTCTCCCGCCTTGGTTTGTTTGTTCGTTTGTCTGTTGTTTTCCTGACTTTCTAAGAGTCCTAATGAACAAACAAGATTCTCTGAAAGTTAAGCCCCTCAAAGATGCTCGCTGTTCACTATAGGTTTTTTAGTACCAGGCACCTCAAATGCCCGGCATACAATTTCTTCAGGGGGCATCACAGATATTGAACAATCTCTTAAATTCCAAAGATGCCCAAAACCCACTTAATTTATTTTCTGGGTATAATGTCAAATGTAATAGACAAATACTGTATGGACTGAAAGTTTCCAGGCAGTGTTGACATTCTCATTCTCTTCAGGCCCTAGAAAACTTTAAAACCATGAAGATGAGAGCTGGGAATCTTTCACTAACTTCTCTTTGGGGTGCTGGACAGTAGAAGCAGCTATGGGCACATGACAGCTCTGCTGCAGCAGTCACGCACGATAAAGCACCCACAGAAGCAAGCACACAACTCCTTTCTATTTGCTTCCACACAGCACACATCCAGTAACACAGCTGGAAAAGCTGGACCCTGAGCTGAGCTACTGCAGGAGCAGATGAAAAGACAGAAGAATGGAACACATTTTGTTCCTAGGTCTTTGTAACTAAGGTCTTTGGTTAGATCTAAGTACCACTCCTATGACTCCGTGAACTCAGTCACCCCAGTTCCTGCCAGGACACTGCACTCATTCTGACTCCAACACTCAGGTGAACCACTTTGGAAGGCTCTGCTCCCATTTCATGGGGCCAAAACTGTCTCACTGCAAGGTAACCAGCATGTCATGTGTCAGAGTATTCACTATACTGAGTACAGGGGACCTGACAAGCTCTATCCTAAAGCTTCTTATTACAACTACTGAAACCTTAACTACAGTTTAAAGCAAATGCTTGAGCCACTGAAGGGCTTTTTATTTCTTCCTGGGAAGGCAATAAGAAAGCCTACCGTTTGTTCCCATATACCTACACATTCAGATATAGGACTCACTAATGGTCTGCTTGACAATGCTTGACTTGTCTTGGAGGGTCTTGATTGACAGTGATTATCTCTCCAAGGGCAGTCAAGAGGGCTGGCTGTTTATAGCCACATGCTGCCCCATGACCTAATGTCACAAGAAGTACACAAGCTGGGTAGGTGGCACATGCCTATAATCCTGGCACTTGCCTGGCAGAAGCAGGCAGATTTCTATGAGTTTGAGGCCAGCCTGGCCTACAAAATGAGTCCAAGACAGCCAGGGCTACCCACAGAAACCCTGTCTTGGAAAACAAACAAAACAAAACAAACACTCACCAGGTCCTAACTTCTTATTCTTTCCAATAAGGGTAAGAGCCTTTTTCTAGATCAATAGTTTGTTTAAGAATAAGTGAGATTTTGAAGAGATCTTAAGTCAGAAAATGAAAGCATTAGTTCAGACAGAGGGAGAGGAACAAGAAGGCTGGCAATACCAAGGAGAAGGCCAGTGGGTTAGACAGAGATTTTAGATGCTCTGATCAAACACCTGATAGACACAACTTAGAAGAGGACAGATGTGCTTGGGTTCAAAGTTTCAGAGATTTCAGTCCATAGTCCTTGCCTCCATTGATTCTGGACCCAAGAGAAGGCAGAACACCATGGCGGCAGGCACGTAGGGGAGAGGAAGCTGTAAGTCCATGTTAGACAGAAAGCAGAAAGAAGAGAATACAGAAGGGACTAAGACAAGATCTCACCCACAATGACCCCAATGACCCATTTCCTCCAACTAGGCCCTACCTTCTAACCGTGCCAACTGCTCAACAATGAGCTAAAGGGGGAGGATTCACATTCAAGCCATAACAACCAATCAGGTAAGCATTGCAGGTAACTTACAATGGCAACAGGAGCTAAGGACCACTTTCCAGCTTCCTTAGAAGGTCTGTTACCCCTTCCTTAATTTCTCTCCAGTAAATTAGAACTTCTAGTGGCTATCAAAATACACTGTCAAGGTATTCTAGGACAATCTACTTGTGTGTCAGTGAACCCAGGAACCAACTCTTACCTACATGAAGTGCCTCTTAGTGGCATGCAAAAATTCTAAGCCAGCTGTGAACTTAAGAGTCTGCCTCCTCATTTACCTGAAATACAATGGAGAGGGCCACGTGTATTGGCGCATCCCATTTAACAGTCCCAATAGAGACTTGCAGATCATGGCTATGGTTTCTTGGTCTTAGAGAAGAAAACTTGGCCAGCATCACTTGGCCAAGAGTTGGATCAAAGAGACCAAGGTAAGAGTCCTGATGTTAGCTTGATGTCTGTCACCCAGCCTGTCTCTGTGCCTGGGCTTCATTCCCTCAAGTTACAGGAATTAAGGCCTCCTATAGGATCTGCGCTTTCACTTTCATTGTGACTGAAGACACATGAACATCTGTCAGGTTTCCTGTCCTGAGGTTGCTCATAGACCATAACCACAGAGAAGCAAACAGGTAGCAGTTGAGACTCTGGATGCAGTGGACAGAAGCCAAAGTGAAGAAACGACAAGCTGCACAGGTCTCCTTGCAGAGTTGAATTAGAGAGGTTACAGGCACCTCCAGAGCACACGGGCTGAGCCAAGGTGTGACAAGCAACTGGGAACTTGGGGACAAGGCAAGAGCAGATGCAAAGGTGCAAAGTGAGATGCCCTGGTAGTGACAACAGTGAGTCACAAACGAAGGCATTAGGGACTGCTGCAGTATTGCAGATGCAGAAAACCCTTGCAGCTATTTGAGAGCGGGGACGGTATCTTAAAGGCAGAACACGAAGCCGGCCTAGTCTACAACACAACATGGACGTTAAGGGCAAGACTTCAGACTCTTCAGGGTCTTTGAAACCCATTTCTATTTAAAACACACAGATCCGGTTCTGTGGAGATCTGCGGCAGTTCCAATCCACCCCTAGCTCGGAGAAGCAGCGCTGCAGGGACTTCATCTACTCAAGCAACATGGATTTCACCTTGCACTTCAAGTGGACATGTTTCTCCTTCGTGGTGGTTTCCCGTCCACCTAGGCACAGAATCTGAGCACTTGGTCTTACTGTAGGACAAGTGGCTGAGGTGCCTATTTCACATACCAAAGCAGACCTGGGTCCCAGGTTCTCCCTGCATCCCTCAGTCCCTGCCTATTACAGGGTCTTCCTGGCTGGTATGCCCTGCCCCAAAACATGAATTCTTCAGCCCAGGTGGGCTGGGCTGCTCTTCCCTCTATAATCTGACCACTTTGGTTACCTTTGGGCTTCCTGGCCGCTGCGCCCTTTCTCTCCTCTCTCCCTCCCTCCCCTCCTCCTCATATGGCTCAGCTCAGTCTGGTGATGTCCACTCAGGCTACACTCTTTTATCTATAATAAGCCCTCTCCTATACCATACCTAGGAACAGTCATGTTTCTTTTCCTTTCCTTTTTATTTTACTTTTTCATTCACTTATCAAAGACACCAAAGCCCAAGATCTACCAAGTATTCCAGGACCAGGAAGAGCCCAGTCTAGCTGTGCAGCTATATGAAATTCTACCATTTCTCACTAATGCAAAAGCGTGTCCTTCTAAAATGGATGCAAATTCTCTCACAGCCTGATTTTCTACAGCACTTGCTTTTCTTCATAAGAAGGGGAGAAATGGGATCCAGAGCACAAACACAATTTCAAATCAATACTGACCCTGAAGAGAGTGGCTCTGATGTTCAGTTTCCAGGGAATGACCCTCCTATCATGGCCACCTGAGTGACAGAGCTGAGGGACCTCACAGTGTGCTGCAGGAGCCGTGAGGATATCCAGGGCACATCAAGCTGCTGAAACCCAGATGCTCCGCCCATGGAACCTTTGCATACTGCAGCTCAGAGGTCCCCCACTCTGGCCCCTGTACTGTAGCACCCACTCTTCCCACTGCATCCACCCTGATCCCAGCACACCGACGATTTTCCACTTCAGATGTTTCCTAGGCTGACATGGCTTCCAGGGTGCAGTCGAGATGTATCTTACATCTGTCGAAGTGGAGGCTGGTGTTGCTATAATGACAGGCAAAGTTACTGCCCAGATCACTTAGATCAGATCCCAGCTGGTCCATGAAGGATAGGGGTCCTTTGATGTCCATTTCTGTCCACCCATTACTTCAGATGCAGATGCTCATTATCTTGAGGGTCTGAGCCAGAGTGGGGGAGGGAAAGGGAAGTTCAGCAATTAGACAGCCTTCAAAGCCTGCAGAGGCCCAATGCTCAAAACCCGATTAGCTCCCAGAATGGCCCCCATGCCCAGCACTGGAAGCAGCACCTGTTCTCAACTAGCGCCTATTCCTAACTGTTCCTTTTGGCTTTGGGGAAGTGACTATCACTGCTGAAAAAGGGCTCTCTGATTGGTGCCATTCAAGTCATCAGCCTTACATAAAGACAAACGCGCCAAAGGAAAATCCAGACACAGATCCACTGGGAGGAAAATCCAGAAGCAGATCCACTGGGAGGAAAATCCAGACACAGATCCACAGATCTGCTGGGACAGGACAGTTCTTCACAACCAGGAGCAGGTGAGGCTGGCCCATCAATGCCTGGCCAAAATCACAGCCTCTGCCTGACTCTCAAAGACATTTAGCAGCTTTGTTTACAAGCCGTGGATTCTCAGGACCCAGTCCAAACTTATAGGTCAGAACCCTAGGGGATGGCCTGAGAATGCAAACACCTGGCTAGCACCTAGCACAGAGCTCAGCAAGGGTCAGGATTAAGCTCCAGAGAAAACAACTGGCAACTTTGGAAATGCTTTGTAAGCATGTAACTTCAAAGTTACAGGGTGTGTGGGGAAAATGCAGGTTTAATTGAAAGAGTCTTCTTTATCTGAACTATGGCACAAAGAGCATGCAATGTGATGGACTTATCAATAGCCAACCCAACCCCACAGTTATACCAAAGATCCCATAACTTCCCTGCCCTACCTTAAGGACAAGTCCCATATAGCTGCTCTTAGCAGCCTCCAGGGCCCCAAAGAAAACTCAGTGCCATCCCTGTAAGGCAGCATTTAAGAACATGCAAACAGTATCCAGCCAGACTCCACAGGCACAGTTCAGCCTTCACCAGTCTTAGCTTTGCCCTGTCAGGTACACAACAGCTGCAGCACCAAGAAAGCGTGCTAGAAATGCAGAAAACGCGGGCCTACTGGCCCTGTTGGCACACACTATATTTCAACAAGATTGCAAGCGACGCCGAGAAGCACTGCTTGAAGGGACGAGAGCACCATGGTGAGATTTTCTCCCCTCACTCTCCCACGCTCTCCCTGTGGAGCATCAGCTCCTCCGCCAACCCCTAGCTCTCCTAGTTCTTACAGTGCCCGACTGTTCCTCTCCCATCAGGCCAGTTTTGTCTGGGCCAAATCACCATCAGCAGGGACCAATTACTGGATGACACTCCAGAGTCCAACTGTTAGGGAATTTAAAGGAGTCAGGAAGTACTGACAGTCAGTTCTACATCTGCCTCCCTCAGGAGGTGGGAATACAGGCCCATGACCATAAATCAGCAGGGAAAATCCAAAGTCAAACAATGCCATGGAATGCTGGGTCCTCTGGTTCTAGCACAATGTTAATGAGGTCAAGGTTTTGGGTATGATTAGCTTTCTCTGTGTGTTGGCACAGACTTCAGCCCTCTGCCCTCAGGCTGCCTGCAAAGGCTCATGTCCCCTGGGTTACTAAGAGGATGTGAATAGAATGACATGGAGAGGCCAGGCAGGGCATCGCCAATGGAAGTCTCAAAAGACCTCAACGACCAATAAGCAAAATTTACTGAGGAAACACACATAGCCCTAAAGGAAAAATGACTTGAAAGATGGCCTGGTCAGACCAATTATCAGCATGGGCTGGACACACCAGAACTGAGAAAGCCGAAAATTTACAAGAAGAAACAGGAAGTGTTGTGGCCAAGATATATAAAACTTGATTTTATCTTTTGGTAATTTCATACCATGAATACAATGTATTTAGGTTATAATCCACTGGCAGGATTTTGAGGGGGGAAGGGAGTTCAAAACAGGGTTTCTCTGTGTAGCCTTGGCTGCCCTGAGAATTTTTGTTTTTTAATGAACTATATGTATCTAAACTTAAAGGAAGCTAACTTGGTAGCAATTCAATTTTTTTCCCCCTAATGTTTCATATCATGGAAGCTTTGTTGATAAGAGCTGGCTGGTGACAAGGCCAGCATTTTCTTAGAGCCTGTGAGTCTCCTTGCCAAAGCTGGCCTGTCGCAGCAGTGTGGCTCAGGTAATCAGCTATCCTAAATAGCCCTGGCCAGCACAGGGTGTGGACAGAACCCATTACCCCTTCCCGCCATCACCACGACCTGTATTATTTTTTAGTGTGGCCTCTTTGCCTATATTGTTCATACTTACAGCTCTTCTTGGCTTTGTATCACAGGTTAAATATTCCACACATCCATGTTCTTTCTTTTGACGATGCTCTTTCTCCACTAATTGAGAAAAGAGCCATGGACCATGCCTAAGCTGGGAAAAACTACATGATCAGACACCCTAAGCATACCCACTTACCAATGACCCCAGTTAAGTGGTCTGCTGTGCCCCACCACAGTGGGGAACCATGCCGTCAGTAAATTGGGAGCTCTCCTCCAGGGAAAGCCTGCAAGGCTGACTGAGAAATGTGACATTCAGAACCTTCACTTAAGGGCCTCACTGTGTGGAATCATCTTCAAGGATGCAATGTTGGCCAGTTCAATTAAAAGGACATGATTTGAAATGATTTCCAAAGCTGTCGGCCATTAGTTTTCCCAAAGTGTGCATTTAGCATGCAGATGGCAGGCCTTTATAAACATCCAAGGCATGATTCTTCAGTCCCAAAAACTTGATCAGTATGGACCAGAGGAAGAAAAAAAATCCCACTTTTAAAAAAGTTGTTTTGGCCACAATACAATACAATACAATAAATACAATACAATACTAGGTGCTCCTTATCTGCAGATACGAAAGGCTACTGTCAGTGTAGTTAGGGCCTTCCTTAAACACTTGGCTTGCTGCCTCAAGGCTGGAAAACACGAATACTCAGCCCGATGCTGCCTGCCCAGAAGAAAGGAACCTGAACTGCAGGTGCCCCTGACAACACAGCTCCACAGAAGAGAAAGAAAATGCCGAATAGAATCAGCAGAGGAAAAGCAGCCCCTCTAAGCTTTCCAGGCATGTAGGAAGGTTGTTGCAAAAGCTATTTCAGACCCCCCTGCTGCTTCAAGCATGTTCTACTGAAAACTGAAACAATTCCAACCCCCCCAAATCCCTAACTTGCCCCCAAAGTACTTAAGTCAGGGCTTTTTATCAATTAGACAGAAATACTAGTTAAAACAGATTGCCAGTTAAAACTCTAGCCTATATCCTTCCAACCCGGTCAAGTGAAGACGGTGAGGTGCCAAACTGGTTACCCAGACCGACAATG
>CM053750.1:418951-440226 GCA_028658305.1 Pachyuromys duprasi | reverse complement strand
AACAGCTTGCCTGTGCTCTTTACTCTTGTAGTCTTTATATTGACCCGCCATTTCCAGACCTTGAACCTAATCTGCACAATCTTACAGGTTAATGGCTCTAGGACACCGCTCCGCAGGCCACTTCCTGAATGAGAAGGTATCTGAGGCATTCTGCCAGAAAAGAAAAAAAAAATCCAGAGTTCTTTGAAAATTCCACTATTGAAAACCAGATTCCAAAGCTGGCCCACGCACTGTATTGTAGGTAGCATGCGTTAAGTCATCGTAACTGTATGGAGAAAACATACAAACGAAATGGAGGCAGTTATGATGGGCGCCAAGGTTAACACCAATTAACAACAGCTGCAGCATGAAAGCCTCTTGATGCTGGTCCTCAGTCCAGGTGGAGTCCTAAAAGCACCCAGGCCTATATCCATTCTCAAGTTGCTGATGCTGTTCCCAGGACATCTCTCAGGGATGAATCCCACTTAACTCCTCTGAAAAAGAAGCTTTCAGAAAGAAATACATTCTACTACAAAAGAGTGTTAACGGCTCTATTTTGCAAAATCACGTGCTAGAAGTGACAAGAGGACTTGTGGGTTAGGAATAAATTATTCAAAAATCTACGTAGCAATTGCAATCAATAGAATTAACAAAAACAGCAACCATTCAAACGACCAAACTAATGGAGTTTATGAACAATGTTAAATTCCTAATAAATATTACAGTAAATATAAGACTTCACGTTTATGAAAAGATGGAGGTAATTGTGGGAGAGATGTTTGAGGTCCATGAGCTGAGAAGAAACACAAAACAAATATTAAAAAGAGAAAACCCTTGTCTTGTACAACGTTTCCACAAATCCTCTAGCCCATGGCTAAATCTACCAAAGAGAACATAGAACAGATAAGCATCACTGTACGGTGCATTCACAGCTACTCCACCACTGTTCAGGCACTGTTGGTGGTAGCCGGTGCGCCAGGAACATCTGAAGATGGAGTAACACTGATAACCTCCATTTTATTAGTAGCCCTCCATATGCAAATTCAGTCGTGGGTGAGGCCATTCGTTATGCATTGCAGAGACAGACAGCCTTGTAAGACAATGGACCTATGTGTAAAGAATAGACATCTGTTACCTATGGCTTATGTTAGAGTATTGCAAGTACTGCGGATGCATCAGTGAACGAGAAGAAACACACACAAAAAAATGGCTTTCCTTGTGAACTGTGGGTAATTGAACAGCACATCGCTAGTTGTCCTGTGTTGTTGGGTGGTATTATATGTTTCACATTTTTTAACTTGAATTGGTGCCTCATCTCAGTCTCGGTCTCGGTCTCGGTCTCTTTGAAGGGCACAGTTGGTAGCCTCCAGATTGCGTGCCTTTGCCTCCCCCACAATGCTGGCACAGAAAATACCTGTTGGGACATATAAATTACGGTGTTTATACCCAGTTGGTTCCTGTGTTATATCATAGAAGAATCACCTTGGAAATAAAATATTAACTTTATTTTCTTCTCACAACCCTCTGTGCAGCTACTTGGGCTATCATTAAAGCCAGTGTCTGCAGAAAGGATATGGGTCTGAAGGTCAAATAAATTTACACCTAATGGGAACTTAAGGGACTGACAACATAGTGCTGTCCAGCACAAAGTCCCTGCTAAAGCCTGTGGAAAGGAAGCACCACAGCAAGACCTTTGAGTGGAGGAACTCTGGGACACTGTCAGTGCTGTACCTATCACATGCTCAGGTCAGATTTAAAAAGAAAAAACACTGGAAGGCATGAACGAGGAGGAAATTAAAGAGTACCTACGAAGTTAAGTCAAATGACAAGGAGGCCTTGGAAGAAAATGATTACAAGCCACTTGGGTAGGTCATAAGGTAAGATTATAGTGGAGCCTGGCTAAAGAGTATGGTTGCAAACTGACTTGCCTGAGCAGATGTGTCTGTGCTCTGAACATCTGGGCATGGACATGCCACCGCATAAGCAAGGCCAGAGAATTTTTCATGTGTGAAGTCTTTTAGGGTGTGAATCGGTATGGTATTTAAAGAAAGAACACATTTATCTCAGAAAAGCAGTCTATTTCCCTGGATAGCAAGTAACTTTAATTTCCCGGCTCATTATAAAAAAAAAAAATTGACTTCTTAAATTGACCTCTAACACACACAACTGTGAAAGACTGATAGTTCCTAAAATTATGTAATTACAGAGATACAAATTTGAAATAGATCTCCTTTGAAGATCTTGAGTGGAGGGACTTCGTAGATTTAAGCTGTGAATCCCTTCGAAGAGTCAGGCAGAGTTACAGGTCTGCTGTGGGCTGTGCAAGGGTTGCTGGCTGAAAGCTGATCATTCTGCTCTTTCCTCTCATAGATGTAATTATATGAATAAGCTATCTCAAATTTTATATGTCTATCATTTTCTTCTACAAATAAGCATTGAGAAAAGGCAAGTTTGAACACCAAAACCTAAGGGCTTTACTTTGGTACAAAATCAGCACTCCCTGAGACAGAGTCCACCTTCATGGCCATGGAAACAGCACATTCAAAGTCACCAAGGGACTTGGAAATACCACATCTGAACTCTGGTGGGGCAAGTTTTAAGACAATGATTAAAAAAAAAAACTAAGTCTATACATACAAAAGGAACTTTTCTATTTTTCTCAGGTATACAGTTGTCAGTTAAAGAAAGCTGACAAAAAATGTTTCCAAAGGGCAACAAACACCACAGTTTGGATGGACACACTGTAGTCCAGGAAATAGCAGAACATCAGGCAGGAAGGGCAATGGGCTCCTCAGAAAAAAACAATTCTCACTGTAGACTGAAGTCTCTGCGACAGACTCCTGTATTCCGCATGGATACGTATTCACACTCCAGCCCAGCCAACGAATAACCCAAATCTGGGCATTCGCACTGTTCCCCGAAGAAATGAAGGCTGACAGGCACACTGATGGTCCAGTCACAGTCTCTACTGCTCTTTTCTGAACACAAAACAGCTTCCATTTGTTCCTTCCCTCTTCCTAACAAGAGTCTGCATTTCTGACTCCTATTCCAAAGTGAGACTTCATGTAACTGACAAACTCCAGCCGGGAAGGGGCTCTATTGACGTCCTCTTATCAAGTCACCACTTCGTGAACAGATCCATCTGGCCCTCACCCAGCCAAGCTTACCCTGGAAATGAGGCGGAAATTTCCACGACATGTGAGCCTTCTTTGCCCAACCCCCACCTCTGGTC
Source organism: Pachyuromys duprasi (assembly GCA_028658305.1). Taxonomy (NCBI): domain Eukaryota; kingdom Metazoa; phylum Chordata; class Mammalia; order Rodentia; family Muridae; genus Pachyuromys; species Pachyuromys duprasi. The sequence continues at coordinate 437,015 of CM053750.1, read as the reverse complement.
CACGCAGTACTGCTTTATAACTTACAGAAAAGCCTGTACGATCCTTAACTGCTCAATAATATGTAACTGATAAGATCAATGAACCAACTTTTTAGTCACACCTAATCTTCACTTTCAGATTTTCTCTTGATTGCAAATCCTTTCTCAGAAGAGTTCAAAAATACAAGAAGCTTGGGGGATTAGCTGTCTAACTGTGCTCACAACAGGCACAAACTCCCCAGAGATAGATGGTTCTCGCCCTTATAACTGCGCTGTGAAGGTCTGGTCCGTGACTTGGGCTTCCCAATGCTTTACCTCAGCTGTTACAAATCATGTGCCACTTTCAAAATTTCTACAAGGGAGAGTTTTGCTCTCACCCTCACTGGTACCTACAGTGAAATTTGGAAGCATACTTAGCATGATGCAGTGTCAAGGCTAAAAATGAGACATAGATATGTAATGGAAATTTTGATTTCTCTGTAAACTCAGTTATGTTATATGAATATGTTTTCTTTTAATCCCAAGTGTGGGATTTTAGTTGGGTTTTAGTTTGTCCACAGCTGATAATTGTCTTGTCAGGGCCGTGGCCTTTGACAGCTGATAATGGCCTGCCTCGTGTGTGGCGCAGAGAAGGGCATAGTCTTTGGCTCTGAGGGTATAAATATGAGAGCTCAGAAAGAGAAAGTGTGGCATGTGCACGTAGCAGTTTGGAGAGACCAGAGATGGAGTGGAGGTTTGGAGCAGACAGATGGAGAGAGATGCTTTGGGGTGCAGCAGCGTGGAGGAGCCTGCGGCTGCAGAGATTAGTACAGCCCTAAAAGAACCCATCCACCCTAAATAGCTGGGAGAAGGAAAGGGCTCTATGATCCCGCTCCTAGCTAGCCTTCTCTCTTGTACCTAGAATTGGGGGGTGCACCTTTTCCCCGGAGAAATGGAGGCTGGTGGGCCATTCATCCGGGCACAGCTTCCACTGTGTCATAAATGAGCAATCCTCAAAACATCTTTTTTCCTGCTCTCTGACCTCAGCCTCAATGTTATCTGTCCTTCAATACTACTCTGCCATTGTTACCATATTCCATGTGACCCAGCCATGGGGGCTGTCCCCAGAGGAGAGCAAAAGTCATATACTGTTCTCTTGAGCACATGCTAGGTCGCTGCTCTACCACTAAGATATACCCCTGGTGCTAGTTTTACTTTTTATTCTGAGACATTGTCAAGTCTGGCCTTGAACTAATTTTGTAGCCAGACAGGCCTTGACCTTGTGACTCCAGCCCTCCATCTCCACAGCAGAGGGATTTCAAGCCCGTGCCCCCGGAATGGCATCAGGCTCTTGGACTCCTAAACCTCTGAGCTAAATAAACTTCTTAAATAAAGTAGCTAGTCTTGGGTACTTTGTTATAGCAACCAAAAGCAGACTGATATATCTGTAAAATAGAATTTGTAGTAATTATTGATTTGAACATCTTATTTTAGTTACTGTTAGAGTTAGATACTACATCAGTTTCTGTTAATGAGAAACTTATCACAGATCATTGCATGCACTTTGCATGTTTCCAACTGGACCCAGGTGACTTCTTTCTTACTTGAAGTAATAGAAGCTCATAAGAGACCCTGTTGTCAGTGTCCTGGTTTACCATAGTCAAACATTAAATGTAGGTCTAGGTTTTCCAGAATTAACACAAGTACTATATATAATTAACAGTGTAGTTCTCAGGTCCAGGAAAGAGTTCCTCAGGTCAGACAAACTTTTCCTAGCACAACTTTGTAAAAGGAATTGAATCATGCAAATCCTCACATTAGAGAAATGGACAATCTAAGCACATAGACACAGAATCTTTACTCAGGGAAAGCAACAGACTACTCTTCCTCCTAGAAGTGAAAGTAGAAATTAACAGGGCTGACAGAATGGTCTAGACTGCATTTCTGACCCAGCAGAAAAAGCTGAAGTTGCATCATCTAAACTTAACTTCCACCTAGACCCTGGTGTCTTCAGAGGAAAAAAACAGTAATGATAAACGAGCCTTGCATTATACAATTATGCAAAATGGTGCTATTTTTCATTCACTTCACAAATGAATCTCAGGTTTAAATCTACAGTTACTCTAGGAACTCAGGACTAAGCGAGACCTGTGTCCACTTCTGTACAACCTTGAGGAGTGGCAACAGAGTAAGAACCAAGGAGTCTTTTGCCCAACAGAATAGCATGTGTTAAGGTAATTAATTATACCAGATAATGTTCAATCTCTTTTGAGGTTCTATAAATGAGACCATAAAAGCCATGGAATTAAGATCTAGAAAACCAGTGATAGTGGGTTAACATCAAGGAAACAAAACTAGTTTTGTTGTTGGAGTGTTTCCTTTAAATACCACGTGAAATCTGTTTGGTCAACTCAAAAAAATTACAGATGCCTCTTCCATTTTCTAGAGTGTCATGAACTCAAGTCACAGGGGCTTTATTGATACGCTTTCTAGATGGGCAGAAAGAGTTATCCTTGATAAGAAAAAATCAAGGACTTTGGAATCTTGGGGATGAGTATAAACAAATGTCACATCCTTCACCAGCTACCAAATGATGTTAAGTTCATTAGTTAACCTCTCCAAACCTTAGTTTTCTTAATTTTGTTTTGCTTGAGATAGGGACTCATTTGGATATGCACCATCATGCCTGGCAGTTTCCTCACTTTTAAATAAGGATAATATTACTTCATGCATGGGATTATTCTCTTGTTTTTATTACAATGTGTGTGGACGTGCCCATTCCAAAGCCTAACATACCTCAGGAGATTTTTCTCCCCTGGGAGGTGTGGTCAATGACTATCCTTCCTGATACAGTCCGTCAAAGTTCACCCTGGGGAACCAATGAGTTTATTAGGCTTACTTACAGCAAATTAGTGAGGGGTATGGCCTGGGGTGTGGGTGACCCTAAAGCAGCCTTACAGGAAGCTCTGTGCCCAGCATAGCGTCTGTGACAGCTTCCTTGGGGCTGCACTGACCAGACAAAATCCAGCCTTTCCAGGGACAACCCCAGCCCCACCCAATCATACAAAGGTCTGGGAGAAGTGGGTGGATGTTCAGGTGAGGCTCCTAGGACACTCCTGTAACCTTTCCTTCTATGAGGAAACATCAATAGTCCCCAAGGCCAACGGCAGTGACTCACTAGGAAGCATAGCCAATCATAGAGGAGGGGCAGTTTTAGTTGGAGGACAGTGCCTTAGGGCAGCTGGTTTGTGCTCTCCCTTGACACTCCTTTCTCAGGGTTCAAGCAGGTACCCTTCTTGGCAGTCTCATCGTGACTTTACAATAGTGCTTTTAAAAGGAAATGAGGCTGAAGATATAGACTGAGCCATAGATAATACAAATAGGTACTCAAGTCAGTGAGAGAGAATTGAGAGTCCAGAAACAGATACTTAGATTTATGATGAATGGTTTTTAAGGGCATTAAGGCATTTTGATGAGGAAGGGACAGCCTATCCAACAAGTGGAACTGATGTACTGGACAGATGAATGCCAAAGAAAGACTATGAACTCCCATCTCTGACCCAGACAGCTCAAAACATACCCCAACCAAGAGATGTAGAGGCTGAAACTACTACAAAACTCACAGAAGAACATACAAAAGCACCAATTTATGACTTGGATTAAGCCTTAATTTCTTAGATATGGCCAGAAGAACAAATGCCCAAAGAAAAAAAGATACAGAAACCTAGTCAAACTTACTCAAAACTGCAAACCCAGGAGCTAATACTACTCAAAGCTGAAAAGTTCGTATAACAAAAGGCCATCATCAAGAAACTGCAAAGAACCCCCAGAATGGGTGTCAATATTTTTAACTATTTCTCCGGCAAAGGACTTGAAACCAGAAGAAAGAAAGAACTCTTAGAAACCAACAATAAAAAGACAAGTTAGTTAAATATGAGTAAAGGATAGGAGTAGATATTTCTGCAAGAAGATATTGAAATGGCCAATAAGAACATAGGAAAAGACACCTCACTCATTGTCATGGAAAAACAAACCAAATCTACAGAGAAATGCACACTACGAGGGTTAGACTGGCTAAAATAAAGAAGACATAATCACAAGCGTTGGTGAGAATATAGAGAAACTGACCCTATGAGTAACATGAGGTTTTGTTGCTGTTGCTGCTTTTCTTGCTTTTGTTTTTGTTTTTATTTTTTGTTTTTTGTTTTGTTTTGTTTTGTTTTCGAGACAGGGTTTCTCTGTTTAGCCTTGGGTATCCCATATCATTTTGTAGAACAGGCTGGCCTTGAACTCACAGAGATCTGCTTGCCTCTGCTTCTCAAGAGCTGAGATTACAGGCATGTGCCAGCACACCCAACTCTTTCTTTCTTTCTTTCTTTCTTTCTTTCTTTCTTTCTTTCTTTCTTTCTTTCTTTCTTTCTTTCTTTCTTTCTTTCTTTCTTTCTTTCTTTCCTCCCTAGCCCAGGCTGACCCCAGAATTCACTTTGAAAAACACACTGTTCTCAAACTCATAGCACATCTTCTGGAATCCCAGGCATGAGCTCCCAACCTGGCTACAGGAAGAAATTTGAAGTGAGAGTCCCAGGAAACTATTGAATGATCCAAGCTTGTTTAGAGAGATTGTTCTGGCTGCTAGAAAGAGGCAGATAGGAGGGAACAAGACCAGAAATGGAAGCCCTTCTTCCTGAAACACGGGGTGAGGTCAAAGTAATCAGTAACTACAACAGTCCCTGGATGGACAGTGTGTGGGGAAAAGATGCCCAGAGTGATGCCAGGCAATGCATTATGGCAGGCTTTGCCAGCTATGGGGACAGAAAACATAGACAATGACTCAGTTTTTGTGGGGTTTGGTAAATGGGACCTACTTGTCCCCTAGGTGAACACCAAAACTGTGAAAAGCAGAACTGAAGCTTCCTTCCTGGAATTCAGGTGCGCCTCTTGAAGCACCTGCCTAGCATTATAGAGACACAGAAGCACTGGTGAGGTCTACATCTGCCCTCCTGATGCACACCACCTCATCATCATCAGAAAGAAACACCAACCTTTTAAATTATTTTATTTTTAAAGATATGTTTATTGTATGTGTGTATTATTTGCCTGCATGTAGTATGTGCCTGGTGCTGGTGGAATTCAGAAGCAGGTTTTAGAGCTCTTAGAACTGGAGTTACAGATGATTGTGAGCTGCCTAGTGGGTTCTGGGGACGCAATCCCAGTCCTCTGCTCTTAACATCACTCCAGCTTCCTGATGACTCTTTCGTTGTTGTTGCTGTTGTTTTTGAGACATAGTATGTGCGTATATGCTTGTGTGTGTGTATATGCTTGTGTGTGTCTGTTGGAAGATAACTTCATGGTTGGCTTTCTTCTTCTACCACCTGTGCCTGGGGGAATGAAAGTCATGTCCACAAGCGCCTTTCCCCGGTGATTCCTCTCACTGGCCCCACAGGACCTTAGAAACCTTTGTAGCTTTACAGCTGAGAAAAAGCCATCAAACCCTGACAGAAGTACTGACTTCCATTCCAACCTAAAGTTTTAATGCATTTATGGATTGCTGATGAGATAAAAATAATATAAAAATAATCAATAAACATATCCTAAAAATCAAGTCACATGAGAAAACATCTCTTAACTTCTAAAGCAGATTCTGTGTGTTTAGAGTTCCCTCAGAAACCTGAACTTTCTTTGACCTGATAGAGAACAGGATCCTTCAGCCTAGGATGAAAAACAATATGACATGCCTGTTCAAAAATAAACAACTGTTAAACGTGCCTATCTGCCCCAGATACATCACAAGGAAAAGCAGCTTGCTGTTTACTGATAACACAAGAAGAATTCAGGGGAAAGACTGCAAACTCTGAAAACAATTTGCTCGATCTTTTTTTTTCTTCGTTTGATGGTGGCAGTGACTCACGAGTGTAGCTTCTTTCTCTCATGCCACAGCGCTTTCCAAAGCTTGCAGGGACTGCCAAACAACGGAGCTTTCCTGGACTTTTTGGTAACAATGGCAGCATCCGGCTAACACTGTGAAGGAAGAGATGGTGGGTAAATTGTGCTGTATTTTTTCAAGGAACAGACTCATGAAGTGACTTGAGGAGAATGTATTAATTTCCTTCACTTCCCTAGTAAAACAAAATAAAGCCATTTAATAATGCTTGTGAATGCTAACGAATTAAGTGTTGTGCATATTCATTATATATATGAGTTTAATGCATTTAGCTTTATTAGATATTACAGTCTTTGCAAAACTAACTAGTAATGATATATAACACTTGGAAAAGTATGAGCAGGGATTCTGTTATTCCCTTGCACCATGAAATTCTGAGGCAGAGGGAAAAACACAGACTTCTTACCTCAGAGGCTATTGTTCCTGCTCTGGCATAGGATTATGACTTCATGGTAGGCCATTGTTCCAAAAAAGTAACTTCACCAAAAATTTGTGTGCCAAGTGAATGTCAAGAACGCGTTTTTAAAAGGTTTGTTTTGAGACTGTAAGAAAATAACTTGGTTGATAATGTGCTATCCTGCAAGCAGGAAGACCTGAGCTTGAGCCCCAGAAGCTGTAGAAAACAAACAAACAAACAAACAAGTGTGAGGACACTTCCTTGTATTCCCAGTGCTGGGGAGGCAAACACAGTGGATCCCCAGGACTAGCAGGCCAGCCACCCTAGCCAAATGTCACACCAATAAAAGACTTTCTCTCAAAAAAACAAAGTGCATGACTTCTGAGGAACAATATTCAAGACTGAGCTGTGGCCTCTACAACTTACACTTACACACGCACACACACAGACACACACGCAGACACACACACATACTCACACACACATACACACACACTCACACACACATACACACATACACACAGACACACACTCACACACACACACATACACACACACTCACACACACATACACACAGACACACACACATACACACACACACTCACACACACATACACACACACTCACACACACATACACACACACACTCACACACACAGACACACACAGATACACACACATACACACACATACGCACACACACAGACACACACACAGACACACACACACAGACACACACAGACACACGCACAGGTGGGAAGGGAAAGACAGAAAAACAGATTCATTTTGTTTTTTATCTATAAATAAAGTTTATTTATATTTTGAGAAAACATGATTATGAAATAGATTTGCTGAATAAGAATTTCTAGAAGAGACCAAGGGATCTGAACCAAGCATCATTCAATATCAGTGTCAATATCAATAGTCGTAAAAACATGACTAAACTTTAAAAAGTCTCGAAAGATGAAGAATAAGTTGGATCTCTGCATCCTACCATTCAAAAACTGAACTAAAGTTAGGTATAGTGGTGCATGCCTGAATTCTGGAGGCAGAGGCAGGCCGGGCTCTGTGAATTCAAAGCCATCCTGGATAACATCACCAAATTCAAGCATGTTTGATGTGGTGTCTTGAATGAGCGTGGCTTCTGTAAGCTTACCTATTTGAATGCTTGGTCTCTAATTGGTGGAACTGTTTGGGAAAGATTGAGGGGTGTGGTCTTGTTGGAGGAGGTGGCGCTGGTCATGGTGTCTCCTCATAGTAACAGAAAAGCATCTAAAAAGCCAGCTATATGTGGCCTCAATGTATGGGGACTGTCTTTTTTTTTTTCTTTATATTTTGAGACAGGGTCTTGCTATATAGCTCTGGCTAACATGGAACTTGTGATGTTAGCCCAGGCTGGCTTGAATTCCTGGTACTTCTCCTGCCTCAGTTTCCATAGTGCTGAGATTACAAGTACCCATTACCATACATGGCCTGGGCCAGTTTTATATGGCACGTCTAGAATGAGAAGATCTACAGAGACAGAAAACAGATTGTTGGTTAGTAGGGCTGAATGAGTATGAGGTTCTTATTTGGATGCTGAAATTGTCTTAACTTAGCGGTAATGATGACATAGCCCTGTGAATGTGCCAGAAGCCACAGAATTATAAACTATGGATAGAACTGGAAGGGCAGGCCTATAATTCTGGCTATTAGGGAGGCTGAGACAGGAGGCTTGCCCATGCAAAGCCAGCCTAAACTACAAAGTGAGTGCGTGGTTAGCCTGGGAGAATTAGTAAGAGCTTGCATCTCAGAAGAAAAAGCAAAACAAATAAACAAATACATAAAAAATTAGGAGTGTAGTGTCATAGCAGAGAACTTGCCTAACACAGGAGAATTTCAATCTGAAATAAAAACAGTTTTAGTCATGGTTATATAAGCTGTAACTTCAGCACTTTAAGACTGAGTAAGGAGCATTCATTCATTATATAGTAAGTTCAAGGCAAAACTGGGCTATAGAGTGAGACCTGTCACACATATACACACACAGAGACACTGGAATTCTGTTTTGGCTGTACTAAGGGTTGAAACAAGGATGTTATATATGATACTCTACCACTGAATTCTAACCTCTGTCCTGACATATCCCGCCCCCTGCTCTCTACCCTTCCACTCCTGTGTATGTGCATACAGGTGAGCTCAGCTATCTGTGCACATGCAAAGGTCAGAGGTCAATGTTGGTGTTCTTTGAAACAGAGTCTCTCTTTTTAAGCATGGAGTTGACTGTTTTGGCTACACTGGCTAGCTAGCAAGCCCTTAGGATTTATCTGTCTCTTTCTCATCCCCCAATCCCATGTCACCACGCCTGAATTGCTAAATGGTGGTGGGGATCAAAGTCCAGTTTCTTATACTTGTACAGTAAGCACTTACTCACTGAGTCATCACTTTAGGCCTTACAGCCAGATAAAGGCTGATAGCCTTTCAAAAATATGTAAACAGCAAAACCAACCAACCAAAACAAAAACAAAGCCTGGCATGGTGGTGCATGACTTTAATTCCAGCACTTGGGAGGCATAAGCAGGCAGAATCTCTGAGTTTGAAGCCAACTGTGTCTACAGAGTGAGTTCCAGGATAGCCAGAACTACACAGCAAAAGCCTGCCTTGAAAAACAAAATATGTAGACCAATAGAACAAAATTGAAGAACCAAATGTGAGTACGGATAACTTTGTGCACTTAACATTTGACAAAGATGCCAAAAACATAGCTGGAGGAAAGAAACCATCTTCAATAAATGTTGCTGGGAAAACTGGATGTCCACATGCAGACAAGTGAAATCAGACTCTGGCACAAAAACAAATTCAAAATGAGTCAAAGACCCAAACGTGAAATCTGAAATACTGAAATGTTATGCCCAAGTCTCATGAGCCGCAAAAACTATCAAGGAGCTGATTCTGATGCAAATGCAATAGGGTCTTTTTGTTACAATCCCAAACTCAGGCACACACCTTCACTGACATAGCAGTTGAGTGTAGAGCCCCAAGCTCAGGGGGAGAAGGGGTTTTATTTAGGGTTATAGCAAGGTAAATTGGGAAATTCCAGCTAGGCAGTTTTATGATTGATTGACATTTAGCAAATATGGGGTGTGTGGAGGAAATTGTTTGCTGGAGGGCCAAGCCAAACTAATTGTTTTATTTATCCAATTGTAAGGAACACCTGGGCAAATATCAGGTATTCACTGATTAGCTGTTGCTAGGGGCGATGACTGAATATTACTGGTTTTTCTTCAGGCTATTCCTTGGGTAGTGGACTCCATTGTCTTCTTTCTGGAATTGGTGACCTATGGCCCAGTTCCTGGGACTGGGGGCTTTTGGGGTGTGTATGTGGGGGTCAGGCCTGGTTCTTCCATTCCCTCCTTCTCATGGTCATATGAAGCCCCACTGATGGGTCTTCCAGATATGACCCCCTGGTGTCATCCAGATTTATTCTTTTATAATGGGATCTGAGTATCATTAACTGTATCACTCCCAAGCTTCATAAAAGCTACCAAGAGATTTAAAATGCAAGGCCCAAAGGTTAAAAATCAAAATCCAGATGAGTTAGGGGTCCCATTAGGGTGGATATAAGGGTAGTAAGCCAAGGAGAACTCTTATGCCGGGATTCAAACCATCCTCTGGAATTCTCTCTTTCTGATGTCTTTTCAGGCCTTATTTTACTCTTGCTGAGGATTCCCTAAATCACTCCTGAGTGGTTTACATAAAAGCAACATTTCTCTCTAAGGGTTGAACACATCCGGCCCTGCTTTAAAAACGACAGATCCTAGCCCCTTCTGTACTGCAACACTACTTCAGTCAGGGAATGAACATTTTTTCTAAATGGATGATTGAGTTCTCAAGACATTGAATATCTCAATTCTGGCTTTGTACAGCCAATGCTGCAATACCAGTTCCTGCTCCAGCTAAGCTGATCTCCAAGATAATAGCTAATGTCAGAGAGCCCCTTTGGACTTAGTATTTTAGTCTGTTAAGCAGGATAAAGGCTGAAAAATTTCTCTTCTTCTGTAGTTTCTGCAGGCTGACATTAAGGTGAAGTTCGTTCTTGGAGACCCAGGAAGGCTGAAAGGCTAGTCAAAAGCTAGGCAATGGGGCACTTATTAAAATCATCTAACTAGTGATCCAGTTGAAGAGACGAGGAGCCATCACATCAGCTGGACTGGTTTACTTCAGCTTTAAGCAAGTCCAGATTTCAACCTGTGGTCCATAGCTGATTCCTGAATGGATTCTGTGAGCAAGGTGAAAATCTGCTGAGATAAATTCAGACTAGAGACAGAAGTTAAAATTTGTCTAGTAACTAGAGAAAGTGATGAATCCCAAGACCATGGGAAAAACTCATCTGCGGTCCATTTGAGCTATGGCAGATCCAGGTTTTATGACTGTTTGATTTCCTGAAACTCATATGAATTTTAGTTTACAAAAGCAAGTATGTGAGTACCCCCGTTGTATTGAGATCCATTCTTTACAAAAAGCGGGTAACAGGTGTCTGCAAGACAGCAGGAGTATTCTCATGCCATTAAGACCTAGTACAAGCTATAGCTTTGGGGTTAGAGATATAAGACAGAGATATTTTTTGCATACTTAGAAGCACTTTTAAGTCTAGCTACGGAAGACGTCCAAAGGGAAATGAAAAATCTCGACCTTGTGACTGAATAAGCAGTCGCGCTCCATCCGCTCATCAATGTCAAAACTCTGACCCTGTGAAATCTTATAAGCACAACGAGAGTATACAGGGGAGAGAAATCTGAACTAGCTCTCCTTTTTAACATGCCTTCAATTATTTTCATATTATTATAACTCGCATTTGTATATCTTAAAATACCTTCTTAGACCTATAAACATTTTATAACTTGATTTACCAACCTTAAAGCATCTTCCTAGAGCCTCAATTTTTAGATCCTCATAATTTAAACTTTTATATCCTCAGACCTTACATAAACTTTACATTTTTTTATCCAGTTTTTCACTGTGAGACACAGGCAGTTAACACAAAGCCCATGAGCAAGATAAACCTGTTTGCCTTTCTAAATAAGAAATCTAGTACATAGTAGTTCTAACTAGCTAATGAACTGACCAATGAACTAACAGAGGATCTAATTGTCTGCTCTTTAGCTGCAAAGCTACCATTAGCTTAGCTTAGCCATCAATGTGATCAGAGACCTGAGAAGGATAAATTATAAGCTAAATGAATCTAGCTAAATGTATCAATTAAAATGACAGAGATGACTAGTCAGTCCACCACCTGGGCAGTTGTCCCTGGCTCCTGTGGTTTCATGGCATCATGAGCAGAGGAAGTCTGGCCATCAGGCCCAGAAGATGAGAGACTGTTTCTGTGGAAAGGAAGAACATGAGAGAATGGCCTCATCTTGCCTTCAGCAATGTGAAACAATGATTCTCCAGGTGTTCACAGTATTGTCCACAGTTTAGGTTGGACCCCATTGGTGGGCCAGTTAGGGCAGTCTAGCCTAGTGGTTAGCATACCACTATCCAGAGTTGAAATCATCTGTCATTGTGCCCAAATCTTCTCAGAGACCTTGGGGAGCTACTGCCAGGATTTGGGGACTCTCTGTCATAATAAAACTTATATACATTAGATGCCATATTCATCAGATCTCTGACAATTGTGAGGGTCAGCATATCTGAGTTAATCTTTGTCTTTAGTTATCTGCTCTAAACTGCATTCTGTAAAACAGAATGTTATAATCGCTTATTCTGGCATATTCATTAGAAAAGTGTTTTAGGATCATATCTATCTCAAGTAGATCTACATAGCCAAACTTTGTAGTTACCCACCCTAAGCTTAACCTTGAAAACACAAACAAGAGACTAGGTAAAGCTCAATCTTGTAACCAATGGCAGTCATTAACATACCTTTAAATATATTTTTGAACTAAAATTAAAGCAAAACTTTTAATCATACAGTTCATAGAGGGGCTGGCAAATCTTGCTGATCCTACCATATTGGATTATTAAGACTGAACAGCAAAGCTTAAAGGACAGAAGTTGCACTTACCACTAAGCATAACTGGTAACCCTCAACAAAGATGGTGGTAAAACCATGGCTCTACCCTCTTTATCCCTGAATCAACAATGGCAGCCAGCCACATACTGTCACAGACCATGGCAGGCAATTTAAAACATAGCCATAAGGTGTTGATGGTGATTGTTGCCACTACCCATGAAATAGCGCTGTGGAACATTTACAGTTTCTCATAACCAAGTTCTAACATTGTAATCAAACAAGTTTTAGAACCGGCTACATAATAGAACAGTATAGAACAATTTTAAACTGTACTGGAACTATTCTGGCTATACCAAACTTATTGGCCAGAATGAAACAGCATTAATCCATTTATTCAGGAACTGGCAGCCAGGCACACACTTCACATCTGAATAGACCTTCATAAACCAAAACTGAATACACAGCATGCCTCAAAAAACACAACCCTGAATTATATATATATATATATATATATATATATTCCATAAAGACATTATTATAAAGTACCTGATAAACTTTAAAAATTTTCATAGCCTTAAATATATTTTTTAAAAATAAATCTGTTTTTGCAATATCAAAATAAAGGACCCTTTTTAGGAGTGAAGTCACAAAGCATAACCATAATTTAAAAAGTCAGAACCAAATTTTATCAGTGTAAACAATATAGTCTCTAAAATCAACACCAATTTAAAATGAGACTTATCTTCTTAGTCTAAAAGAATTCATTGCGACTAAGAGGTTCTGTAGTGTTTTTGCCCTATGCCATTCCACATAGCAACTTTAAGATGGCAGAGTTACATTACATGGCAAGCTGCAAGGTTGCTTTTTTAAAAATCTGTGTTTTTATAGATGTTACAAAACATGTATGCATACATACACATGTTCTAAATAAGAGTTTGAATTTAAACTTTAAACTTATCCAATAATTGTTAATCTATAACTAAGACATTCAGAGCATATTAACCATTTAAGAACATTCAGAAATAAACATGTAATGGCCATACATGTATTTAAAAGAGACAGACAAAACTTTTTTTCCCCTCCATCCAGCTGTAATTTCAAGCACTTTGTTATCCATGGAATCTACGAAGGAGTTTGGGATTTGCTGTCAGTGTTTCCCAGGGAAACACAGTGCAGCCACCCCTTGGCGTGCCTCCTCACCTCTGCCCACTCATGCTGACCCCTGGGAGAGCAGTGGACACCACCACAGTGGAAGTTTATCGCTGCCGTTTCCCCTTCCAGAAAGCAGGCTTGAGCAAGCGGAGCTTCGGTAAGTGGTGGGAGCCCTTCTCTCTGACCGGGATTTCAGCTAGCAGCGCTGCCCAGGGGCAGCAGCCCTTGGGGTGGGGACGGCTCTGTGTCACGGGTGACACAAACACCGCCCCTTCCACAGCCATCTTTCCCAACAGGCCCTTCCCAGCCATCTAGGTGGAAATGAGTCCGTTAGCCTGGGCAAGCTCATGCTGCCTGCCCTGCTCTTGACTGTTTCCCACCTGTCCCACCCTGAGGCATGCCCCCACCAGTGACCAGAGGTTCCCCAGCTTGTAGCACTGGGTGCATGAGGCAGATAAAGTCACCCGGTGCACAGCTGTTTGGTCATCAGCCCACTGAGACCATCACAAGCAAACAAAAACACAAAAAAACACCACCAGAAAAGAATGTACCACACAGGGCTGGAGAGATAGCTCAGTGGTTAAGAGCACTGACTGCTCTTCCTAAAGACCCAGGTTCAATTCCCGGCACCCACATGGCAGCTCACTGCTGTCTGTAACTTCCCACAAACATACATACAGACAAAACATCACCACACACACACACACACACACACACACACACACACACACACACACAGGGAGAAAAAAAAATCAACAACAGGCAGCAACAATCAAGAAGGTCAACAGAAACACACACACAGAGCCAGATTCTGCCATTTGTACAGAGCCAGACAACAGATTCTGCCATGCCTACAGCGGGAAAGCTGGAAGTAGGACATCGGCAAAGCTGTTCTGCAGGAACCACCTGCCTTGTCCTTATCTGGAGATCCAGAGATCACAGAAATCTGTTTGCTCTATCACCCTACTCTTTTGTCCCCTCCAAAGGGGTCTGGAACATCTTCCAGGCATGCTGTGGCCCACGGTTGTCCAGTGCATCCAGCCCAACCATTGCTGATGACACAGATTACAGATTTTACCTCTAGGCCAGAAACAGAAACACTGAGACACATAGACAAACAGGCACAGACAAGACGCTTTATTGGCCAGTCCTTGACTCTTTGGTTCAGGAATCTTGCACGAGGGGGTGGGGGTGGAACTGATGACCTATGGCCTATGGCCTAGTTCCTGGGACTGGGGGCTTTCGGGATGTGTGGGGTGGGGTGGGGGGTGTTAGGCCTGGTTCTTTCAGAAACTGCTAGGAGAAAACGTAAGCAGCGAAGTAACGGATCTTGGAGGAGTGCCTACAACCATTATTATACTAAGCCAGCATAATTCCTTCTAAATATTTGTCTTCAAACCCACAGGTAAGTGTAGTCCTCACCCTTCATCAAGGAAACTCCTCTTTGCAACAGACAGAGATCATTACAGAAAACTATAACTAATCAAAATATAGAGTTGCAGAGTTGTCCCGATGGATGCATCTACAATAGAGCGTCCACACCTAAGGCTTGGGGCGCATTGGGAAAGATGGGGCAAAAAGACTGTGAGGGCCAGAGGATCATGGAGTCTGCTGTGAGATTTTTGTCTCTCGTAGCAATGGCAGTATCTATGTCCATAAATTCCCACAACCTAATTGCTCAAACAGGAGCCGAACAAGGAAGAAAAATTGGAAGTAGGAAAGCCCACAAGGCCTCAACCTTACCCAAGGAACTGCTGGCAACCAAGGAATGCCGAGAGCAAGAAAAATAGTCTTCTCCATGGAAGAACATACCAATTGGTTATCTAATACCAAATGCTCAGCCCTGAAAATGTACATACAAGTAATACTATACAGACAAAGGAGATTGTATTTAAGGATATATAAGTATGTATATATGTACATGTAACAACAATTAATGAAAAAAGAGGCCATGAATTTAAAAGAGAGGAAGGAAGAGGCATGTGGGAGGGTTTGGGCAGGAAAAAGAAAAGTGAAAATATTATAATCGCAAAAAATATAAGTAATGAAATAATAAAATTCTAAAATAACAAAAATGGAAATTACATATATATGTTATATGTACAACTTAGTTATATATCTTAAAAATTACATATAACTATATCTTATATCCATATCTAAATATATACTTATATGGATATAGATATTTAGATATACAGGTATAAGTTTTTGAGTGAGGAACTGACTTAGTAAACAAGAGCTGTGTGATACCAGTTGTTAGAGTATTGCCGCTTGAATTTAGAGGTTGGTTGCAGTGTGGAATCAGAAGCCAAGTCAACTGTGACAGAGTGAGACTGAAAAGCAACAAAGCTTTTTGTGTGCGCATAACACACAGTGCTATACACAAAACATGGGAGAGGCCAGGTATTGCCAGCATTAGTGCATGGGTAGCAACAGAGCTGTTCAGCTTAAGAAGTATCTATCACTGAGATCAGTTCACAAACAGTAAGCTTCCTCGCACAGGATAGAATTTGGCCAGGTGAAGGCATAAGGTGCGATGCAGAGACCATAGGGATGCATACAGCACAGACTCAGCCTGCTTCAAACGTTTGCCAGGCAGGGCTGTGTTATGGTGGCTGTGCCAGGACCCTGCCAGTGGTAGAGAGAAGACTTCATAGCCAGACACAAGCATACAGACTTCCGACGACAATACAAAGACACTAATGTCATTGAGTTCCCAGCATGGGAGATACTTAAAAAAAATCTCTTTGGAGGCTGAGGATGTAGAGTGTTTGCTTAGCATGAGGCCCCTGGTTTGATCCTCTAGCACCCTGTAAATTAGGAATGCTACATAACTGTAATCCCAGCATGTAGGAGGTAGAAACAGGAGGATCAGAAGATCAAGGTCATCCTGTGTACAAAGGCTACAAAGAAGTTTTAAGTTTTGTCTCAAAACAAAAACAAAATCAAACTCTAAATGATGCCAATTTAAGGAAGCGCCGCATAAGTGCAAGGACTTTGTTGTTGTTATTCTTGCCTGACTTGAGCCTTTTAAAAGAGAACAGTGGAGATGGATCAGTCAGAAAATCTCTTGTCTCCCAAGAAGCAAGCCCCAAGTTCAATGCCCAGAAACCCTGAAAAAAAGGTCTGTCAGGGTGACATACACAGCCCAGTGCTGGGAGACATAGACAGGTGCATCCTTGGGGTTTACTGGCAAGACAGCCTAGAGCAGGGTAGAGTTCCTCTGTTGTGGTGACCCTCAACCATTTTTGTTGCTACTTCGTATCTGTAATTTTGCTACTGTTATGAACCATAATGTAAATGTCTGTGTTTTGCAATGGTCTTAGGTGACCCCTATAAAAGGGTCATTCAATTTCTGAAGGGGTCTTGACCCACAGGTGCAGAACAAGTGCTATAATCAGCAGGATCCAAGCCAATAAGAGAGTCTCAAAATAACAAAACCAAAAGAAACAAAGGTAGATTGCTAATGAGAAATGACACCCAAGGTTGACATTGGGCCTCCACATGCAAGGGCACACACATGCACACCTGCAGCAAATGAACACATATGCATACACACCCACACAAATGCACACATGATGATGTTTAAAAAATTAAAAGCACTTTTCAAAGCCTACGGTTTCACTTCTTTCATCTTTTTCTACCAGTGAGTTCACATGCAGATACAATGCAGATTTATTTATTCATTCATTTATTTATTTTTATTTTTTATATTAATAACAGGGTATGTACTTTGTATCCCAGCCGTAGCCCCCTCCCTCATTCCCTCCGAATGCCACCATCCCTCCCTCATCTCCTCCCTGCCCCTCTCCAAGTCCACTGATAGGGGAGGTCCTCCTCTCCTTCCATCTGACCCTAGCTTATCAGGTCTCTTTAGGACTGGCTGTAATGTCCTCTTCTGTGGCCTAGCAAGGCTGCTCCTCCCTCGGGGTGAGGAGGGGAGGTCAAAGAGCCAGCCATTGAGTTCAGGTCAGAAATAGTCCCTGTTCCCCTTACTAGGGTACCCACTTGGATACTGAACTACCATGGGCTATATCCGAGTAGGGGTTCTAGGTTATATCCATACATGGTCTATGGTTGGAGAAACAGTCTCATAAAAGACCCCTGTGCCCTGATCTATTTGGTCCTGTGGAGCTCCTGTCCTCTCCAGGTCTTACAACCCCCACCCCCTTCTTTCATATGATTCCCTGCACTCTACTGAAGGTTATAGTTATGAGTCTTAATATCTGCTTTGATACACTGCTAGGTAGTCTTTCAGAGGCCCTCTGTGGTAGGCTCCTGTCCTGTTACATGTTTTCTCCTATATCCAATGTCCATCCCATTTGTCTTTCTAAGTGAGGATTGATCATCTTACCCCAGGTCCTCTTTCTTGTTTATCTTCTTGAGGTGTATAGATTTCAGTATGTTTATCCTATCCTATAGGTCTATATAAGTGAGCATATACCATGTGTGTCTTTCTGCTTTTGGGATACTCCACTCAGGATGATCATTTCCAGGTCCCACCATTTGCCTGCAAATTTCATGATTTCCTTGTTTTTAATTGCTGAGTAGTATTCCATTGTGTAAAGTACCACAATTTCTGTATCCATTCCTCAACTGAGGGACATCTGGGTTGTTTCCGGC
>CM053750.1:374743-410971 GCA_028658305.1 Pachyuromys duprasi | reverse complement strand
GCCAGGGTCCAGAGGGGCCTACTGAGACTGAAGCACCAACCAGGAGACCAACAAAACTAACTAGCCAGGGTCCAGAGGGGCTTGCTGAGACTGAAGCATCAACCAAGGACCATGCACGAACTGGATGTAGGCCCCCTATGAAGAGGTAGCCAGTGCACAGCTTAGGCCTCATGTGGGGTCCCCTGGTAATAGAATTGAGGACTGCATCTGCTTAGGACTCACTTGCCAGCTTTTTGATCACTTTCTCCTGGCAGGACTGCCTTGCTAGGCCACAGGGGAAGAGGACATGCTCAGCCCTGATGCAACTTGATGAGCTGGGGTGGGTAGGAAAGCGAACTCCCCTTTTCTGAGAAATTGGAAAGGGAAGGAAGGTTGGGACTAGGAGGGGAGGAGGGATGGGGCTACAAGTAGGAAGTAAAGTGAATAAAAAAATAATAAAGAATGGAAGGCTCCAAGTCTGGATTTCATCTTCAGTGAGCTTCTAAGCTAGAAGGAAGCCATAGAAGGTTGTATGATATACCACTGAGTGGATCACATTAGCACCAGGAGGGCTGTTCTGACCTGGAATAGTAAGGCAAGACTTCTTGAAAGAGGTGGGCTTGAATCAAACATTAAAGGCAGGCCAGTAGTTAACAGCTCAGTTAGAAGAAATACATGTGCTGAGACTGTATCCCTGGAGACAGGCTGCCTAGGCTAGGATGGGCAGTAGTTACTGAACGTCTTCTCCCCTTTCTCCTCTTTCTCCATTTTTAAATATCATGGGTTACTAAGTTGAGTTATATGATTAGATATTCTGGTCTGGGCTAGGCAGAGGGAAGAAGGGCATTTCAGAAGGAGAAACAGCTACAACCACAGAAGGAAGGCAGGGAAGCAAAGAGCTCGAAGTTGAGGAGAGTGAGGAAAACAGTTTCCTGCCGTTTAGGTCCACATTTGAAAGGCAGCCCACAGCTTCCATTTACGCTTGTCACAGTGAGGAACGACTGACGGCTTTTTGAAAGGGTAGAAGTTCTGTGAGATAGAAAAGCTTTTCAAAAGCAGATAGCAGGTAACTCTCTTGTAACTGGAGGGGAGGCATTGTTTTCTTGTCTAAACTGCAGGTAAAATGCAAAGTTTGGTTATTCTTGAATACTGTCTCAGAATGGCTGGCAATGGTTACTCCTAGTGCTAAGCCAACAACCTCCAAGATATATATCACAGAATTAGTCTGGCAGTTTGTATCTCAAGGCTTTGACTACTTAACTGTATGAAGAAGGATTTTTCATAGATTTGTATATACCATTGTTGGAGCAGAAAGAAGGGACCAATGTATGAAATATAGCAAAGGAAAAAATGTAGGAACATTTGCTCACTTAGATCAAGAAGCAAGTGGCCAAGAAGTATGTTCGGAATCCTTGATTTTCCTATCATTTTCAAATTAACTCTTGAGCGATAGGTTTAACCATGGCATTTCATATATGTTATAGTTTCCTCTTATATATTCTCTTTCCATATTACCCTCTCCCATCTACCCTATCCCCAGCCTGTAGATTTTGATCTACAAATGGCAGAGCAGCTGTTTTCAAAGATCCAAAAACTATCACAAGGTAAAAGCACTAGAGTATTGCCCATATTGGTAGTCTTCCTCAAGATGTGTGGGAAGATGGGTATTCAACTGGGTCATGGAGGCTAAGTCACAATATGTAAAGATTCCCAACAAGCAGAGTTGAGCTTCAGCAATGTGTTAGCTCCAGCACAGAACTACACCAGCAGCGGGACTCAAGTGGTGACGCTACTTATTGCTATGACAAGACACCATGGCCACAGCAACCCTTATATAGGAAAACATCTCATTGGGGCTGGCTTACAGTTTCATAGGGTCACTCCATTATCATCATGGCAGGAGACATGGCAGCATGCAGGCAGACATGGTCCTGGAGGAGGCGCTGAGAGTTCTACATCTGGATCCAGGGGTAGTAGGAGACTGAGAGCCCACTGGGCAGAGCCTGAGCTTCTGAGACCTCAGAGCTGGTCCCCATAGTGGCAAACTTTTCTAACAAGGCCACACCTTCTAATAGTGCCGCTCCCTATGGGCCAAGCTTTCATGCACATAGTCTATGGGGTCATACCTATTTGCACCCATAGCTTCCTTTTAGTTTTTTGTTCAGCCCAAACCCCCTAATAATGAATAGTATTGCCTACATTCATGACAGATCTTCCCAATTATGCTTAATCTAGAAGATCTCTCACGGACCTGTCCAGGGATTTGTTTCCATGGTGACTCTAAGTTCTGCTAAACTGACAATCAAGGTCAACCACCACTCTCTACAATTGGCACTGCTGAGTTTTGTTTCAGGCTTTTTCTCTATGGCTGTGGTTGATCTCAAATTCTCATTTTCCTGCCTCTTTCTTCCAAGACTTGTGTTTATAGGTATCACTGGGACTCCTTATGAGACATCTACTGGACAGTGAGGGTCTTGGGGCAGTCATGTAGTTCTGGTGGTCAATACTGAATGTCTAGGATCAAGCCCAATGCCTGCTTTGTTGTAGGCATTCATCCAGCCTTTGATTAAAGGGAAGATAGATGGCTTTCAGTAACCACTGCCTGAGAGCCCTGAATAGTTCATTTCTTATTTATGAAATTGAAGAAGTAGTCAGAAAGAGAAACCAAGCCCCGCCAGGTTCCCAACAAAACATATAGCTTGAAGAATAAAGAATCTTGGATCATAGTTAAGAGTTATGAGAACTGATGACTAGAAATCAAATTTGTGTAGACTTGGAAATGGAACAGAAACGTTCAGGCAGATTCTGAGCTCAGTCTGTAGAAGATTAGAGCAAGAAATTGAGTGTAGGCTCCAGGTCCCATTTAAATAAGCTGCAAATGGGAACCTGCTGTAAGCTGACATTCAGATTCTCTTAAACTTTGTACTTCCATAAGGGGCACTCTGTACATGGTCTCAGGTTGATGGCTCTTTCAAGCTCTCAGCATTTTCTCTCTAAGATGTGTGGCTTGAAATATTGTGATGGTGAGGGAACAGTTCAAAATGCAAGACAAGCAGATGCTGTGTATGTATGTATCTGTGTGTATGTGTGTACCTGTGTGTGTGTATACCTGTGTGTGTATACATGTGTGTGTATATGGTGCACACCTGTGCATGTGTGTCTGTGTGCCCTTGCTGTGTGTGTGCATGTGCCTGTGTGTGTGCACACACACCTGTGCTGTGTGTCTGTGCCGTGTGTGTGTCTGTGCATGTGTGTGTCTATAAGTGTGCGCCATCCTCTGGCCCAGATGCTGCAGTTAATTAGAAGAGCAGTTCTCAACCTGTGCATTGCTACCCCTTTGGCAAACCCCTATCTCCAAAAATATTTACATTGCAATTTTTAAAAAAGATTTATTTATTATTTATACAGTGTTCTGCCTGCATGCCAGAAGAGGACACCATATCTTACTATAGACAGTTGTGAGCCAACATGTGGTTGCTGGGAAATAAACTCAGGACCTTAACCTCTTAACCTCTGAGCCATCTCTCCAGCCCCTACATTACAATTTTTAACAGTAGTGAAATTACAGTTATGAAGTAGCAACAAAAATAATTTTATGGTTGGGGGTACCACAACATGAGGAACTGTAATAAATGGTCACAACCTTAGGATGGTTGAGAAGCACTGAAGTCGAAGCACTCCTCGCCTAAGCCAGCAAAGTAACCAAGTACAGGATGGAAACCTGACCTCTGTGCCTTGTTCTGTCTGGGTTTCCTGTATGGGGACCACCTGCTCACTTTTTCACATAGGCACGGTGGTTGCTCACGAAGTGCCTGTCTAATCCACTTTATCCCTGCTTGGAGGCTACAGGCATGAAGAGTACTCCCAGAACATCAGAACCTTGAATCCCCCCCAACACACACACACCACATGATGGCAAGGCTGCACCCTCGAGCAGAAGTGACCATCTCCTTTAGCCTGCTTGATCCCCTCTAATGACGGCACTGATCACGACTGCTGGCGGAACCAGGCCAGACCACATCCAGACCAAGATGCTAAGTGACTCAAACCTCTTCCCCATAACCTAGTTCTTTCTCCATGTAAACCAAAACCTCATCCAATATCCCAGGGCAGAGCTGGGGTAACTGGGCCACACTGAACAAATCTCTGCTCCTCACAATTTACTCATGTTCTCAAATGGAATACTGGAATACAGGTGGCCGAGTCTACCCTAGGGGCTCTCAGAGCCCAGGCACGTCCTCTAAAGTCTTTAGTGACAAATGAGCCTTTGAACTCTTATTTTTCAAGTTGTGTGTGTGCGTGTGTGTATGTGTGTGTGTCTCACTCCTGTAATCACAATACTGGGGGGCAGAGGCAGGCAGATCTCTGGGAGTCTGAAGCCAGTATGGTTGACATAACATGTTCTAGGCTAGGTATGGCTATACAGTGAGAGAGACCTTGTTTTGAACAAACAAACGAACAAACATAAAGCTCTCTCACGCCTACATCTTAGAGCATGACAGCCTATCTATACTGGGAGGCTCTGGCTTCCCAGGGACCTTTCCTCCTTTGGAGAGATGCTATTTCCAAATTTGCATCACCTACCTGTGCCAAAGAAGGCTGTGCGTAGGTGAGCTGTTGGCCACAGCCAAGCCTGTCACCCCATCCCATCAAACTCTCGTGGCTACCACCTCCTCCATTTCATCTTGCACATGAGTTTTTTCCACATTCATTTCCTCCCACTTCTGGGACACTGATTTGTATCTCAGCAACTCATTTTCCACATGACCTTATGAAAGCTCCTAAGACTCCAGAGAGCTCCCCGAGGGTCACCACAGAGTGAGGGCAGGTTCATTGCTTGGGCCCCAGCATTTGCTGGAAGTACATGTGGTTATTTCTTATACTGTTTGTTCAGTCTTACCTAAATGCAAGGACACTGATTTCCCTCCCATTCCTGTTACATTTAATCTACACTTTAAATGAAATCCCCATTCTGAGAGTTGGTCACGGCACACAGATAGACCCTGGCAACATCATGACCTCCTTTCTGAGCCATTTAAGGGACTGAGTATCTTCGTTTTGGGCTTGGGTTCTTAAGGATTGATTCAGGGTGGCTTCCTAGCTCATGTTTCCAAGGCTGACCCTTCTCAGTGCCTCTGTCTGAATTTCTGGTTATCTCACAGCCTGTCTGCCATGCCTTCTCTTCTCTGAAGCCAGAAAGCTTGAACCACAGTTTCCATCTTTGTTCAAATAGCTGTGAGTAGATAGCAGGGAAAAGAGGCATGTGGTTGGGAGGAAGCAACTGGCTTTTTTCCAATAATTCCTCATGACCTTCCTGTCTGTCAGAATTCATACAGGTGATGGGCATATTCTTGCTTCTTAATGCCTCAGACTCTTAGTCACAATAATTAATAATTAATTAATGCAATATCTACCAAATTATTGAGCTGATTCAGTGAGCATAAGTGGCTAAAATTTCCACTCTTTAAGATAAACTGTCCTGGGAACAAGCTGTAAGTTCTTTCAGGTTAACACAGAGCCCAGAACCTGCTCTAAAGGCTAAAGCTTCGCAGTGTGCTTCTCTGGGAGGCTCTCAGCAGAGTAACTGAGCAAAACACAATAGGCAAGGTCTGATGATCTATTGTCACAATTCTTGTCTTCAGGGAGACCAGTGAACACAGTGCAAACAGCACTAGGTTTTTAAAAAGCTCATAAAAAGTCAATGGTGGCTGAGGAGAGTCCTCTGCTAGAGGTCTTGTACGATTTTTATAGGATCAGTTTTGCAAATAATGGGAGCTACAGGAAGGACATTCTGACCTCTCAGTTGAGTTTTATTTGGAAGTTTTATTTTATTTTAATTTTTTCTGCTTCTTCCACCTCCTGAATTGGAAAAGATGGAATCCAAGTATGATGGCTATTCTTGGTTGTCAATTTGACTACATCTAGATTTAACTAAGAGCCAAATGGTTGGGTACACCTGTGAGGAACTGTTTTGTTAATTAAATTATTTGACGTAGGAAGACCCACTTCTAATCTAGATCTTTGAGAGGCGAGAAGATGTGTCTATCTCTGTGTGTGTGTCTTCTATAAGTTCTGTTACTCTAGAAAACCCTAATTAACACACCAAACTCCTTTCTCTTCCAGAAATGCAAAGGCAGGTAATTACCCAGGGCACTACCCAGAGCTCCAGACTTTCCTCCAACACTAGTCCAGTGTCCCCAGGGTGCCCTTAGGTATTTTCACTATGGAATGCCTTTGATTTTGCTTGCTTTCTGTTAGGCACAGTAAAACATTTAAGTTATTTTGAGGGAGTGGAACCACAATCTACCCACAAAATACTTCTTTTCAAAAATTACCCTGCCTACAAGATGTGCAGGGATAAAGATAGACCAGATACAGCAGAGATTGAGAGAATGCCCAACCAATGCCTGGCCCAAACAAAGACCCACCCTATCATAGAGTGCCAACCCCTGACACTATGAAGGATACTCTGCTAAGCCTGCAGACAGAAGACTGTCAGAGTTGTCCTCTGAGAGACTGTACCCAGGAGCTCTTCAAAACAGTTGCCGAGACTCATAGCCAATCATTGGGCGATGGGTAGGGAGTCTTGTGAAAAAGTGGGAGAAAAGAGAAAAGAACCTGGAGGTGACAGGAGAGACACAAGGAGTCCAACAAAGCCACCTAACCACAGTCCAGAGGGGCCTGCTGAGACTGAAGCATCAACCAAGGACCATGCACAAACTGGACCTAGGCCCCCTATGAAGAGGTAGCCAATGCACAGCTTAGGCCTCATGTGAGTCTTCTAGCAAGGGAAGCGGGGACTGCATCTGCTTAGGACTCACTTGCCAGCTTTGTGATCACTTTCTCCTGGCAGGACTG
The DNA here is from genome assembly GCA_028658305.1 of Pachyuromys duprasi. Lineage (NCBI taxonomy): Eukaryota > Metazoa > Chordata > Mammalia > Rodentia > Muridae > Pachyuromys > Pachyuromys duprasi. The sequence goes on along the minus strand of CM053750.1, from coordinate 404,134 downwards.
CCTTGCTAGGCCACAGGGGAAGAGGACATGCTCAGCCCTGATGCAACTTGATGAGCTGGGGTGGGTGGAAAAGAGAGCACCCCTTTTCTGAGGAATAGGGGAAGAGAAGGGAGAGAGAGGGTAGGGCTGGGAGGGAAGAAGGGATAGGGCTCCAATCAGGATGTAAAATTAATAAAAAAATATTTTGAGGGAAGATGCACATCACTTTTGTTCATGCTAATAGCTTTTTCATTAAAAAAAATCCAACATCTGGGATAGCAAAATGGATGAGATAAGTGTAAAATACATTTAAAAGACTCTGTTCCTAGAAACAGAACAGAACTGCAGTGGCCAGGGGTACAGGCTGCCCTGGATCCAGGCCTAGGAAGTGAGTCAGTTGTGGCAAAGAAACCATGTTATGGAAGAACATCCCGGGACTGGGTGTGGGAATGGGACGTATTGGATGATAGAAATTCTGCTCTTATGCACATATTGTTTTGCAAAATTCAGGCATGAGATCATTTGGCCTGGCTGTTTTCTCTGAGGGTTTCTCACAGACAAACGAAGTTATCCGACTTGAGTTGGAGCAGGGAAAGACATTTGGGGGGTTATCTGATTGTGCATGGGACAGTTATGCATGTCCCAGGTCAAATGCCTTTCCATTTGCTCCCTAGAGGCACAGCCATGAATATGTGATCATATCACTTCTTCCTGATGAGTTCCAGAAAAGAGCTTGCAATTCTTTCTCCAAACCATGGTCAGAAATCTCAGTTGATGTCCTCTCCTAATGACCGGCGTTACCTAACTAAACAGCAGTTGGCTGGCTGGGCTTATTTTTTTGTTTAAAACTACTGGGAAGAACAGTCCTCATGATTAGTCATAAGCTCCACCACAGTAGGAGCATGGGAGTAACAGGAGCCTTAGCTCAGTGAAACGGCCTCTTTCTAGAAGGGGTGGGCTTGATGATGTCACTCTGTTAAAGTGTTTCTGATTGCTTGCACGGGAATGTTCCCAAGAATAACAAGTAATTGTGGACATTTCAACTGCACTGCTGTCAGCCTTTGTCTTTGGTTAGGTCAAGAATCTTTCGGTTTTTCTATGCCCATGCCACTTGCCATCTGCAGGACTTTGGTCAAATTTTCTCATTCTGTTCAACCACTTGATTCAGGCTTACCATTTTCTCCTTTCCAGAATGGTTCCCAAAGCAGCAACAGAAAAGTAGGAGAGTGCCAGAAGGAATTTGGAGTCTACAGGTCATGGTTTTCTTGAGTAGACAGAGAAAGAGAGGAATGTGCATGTTGAGGTTGTCCTTCAAGCTGGGTAGGCTCACACACACACACAGCAGAAACCCATCCAGAAGAAGGCAGCCTGTGGGACAGTACAGGAGAGCAGGGTTGAACTCAGGGTCAGCTCCTGCAAACCAAAGGCTTGCTGATAAGGATAGACCCTGACAGACCTAGAAGTCAAACACCCTCAGTTAGGGAAGATGCTGCGACAAAATATGAAATCTGCAGGCGTGGAAGGGAGAAGTACTGCATACCACTGGCATCCAAACACACTAAAAGTTTGAAGATGTTTTAGCTATATGGAGAACAGAGAACTTTCTAACTAGCACATGTAGTAACACACTTAAAGCCCATCTTATCATGTGAGAACCAGAAATCAAGACATTAAGAAATCTAAGCATCATGGGCCCATCCAGTTGTTGAGAAAACTAGTGGCATTTAGGGTATATTACTATTTTCTCAGAATTCAGAGATCAAAATACAATGCTCAACAGTTACAATGTCTAAATTTCTTGAGGTAAATAGTTATTGTTTATCAGTAGCCCTGCTTCAGACATGTGAAAAACATTGAGACTTGGTTTCTTCACTCATGTGTATACATAGATGAATATGTGTATGTGTCTGCATGTTTATGCATATCTATACATATATACGCAATATAGTATATATTTATCCATATCATAGATATATTTACCCTATATATAACCAATACAGGATATGTATACATTCCTATATGAGCATATATTTTAAAAGTATATGTATATTTATGATATATATCATATGTATATTTAAAGTCTATGACATAGCTTGCTTGGTCTTCTTGGTTTTATTTTTTACATATGTTACTTTAATTACATTCTGTATACATTAAGTATGTAATCTATAAATGTGTACTTTTCAGAGTGGCAGTGAAGGTGACGTGTGATCATGCTTGTAAAAGTGGTTCTCACAGAGTGGTACCCTACACATACTCTCCATGGTGCTGGCATCCTAGGCTGGATTCAGTTGAGACATGTAGTCCATATGTGTGGTCATATGTTGTGATTTCAGATCACACAGTAACTGTCAGGATATCTATGCTAAAAATACATGGGAGAAATAGACTACTGCATAGATCCATCAGCAAAATGAAAAACATAGCTTAGTCCCTTTATTTCTGGATTCTAGAAATGATTTATAACAAATGCTTAGATTCTGTTCAGTGAAATGTGCTCTCAGTTGGGACATTCTAAGTATCTACTTGGAAATCCACATCAGTTGGTAAGTAGAGGGACTGCTGTGTCAAATACCCCTTTCTTCCTTCCTCTTTTACTGGCGGGTGAGTCAGTCTTGGCTTGGACCAAATGCTGACATGCCAGGAATCAAGAAAGAGGACATAACTTAGATGCTGAGGCTCACTGCCTGGCGTTGCTCATAAATTATGGATGACACAATTAAGTCTTTTCCGTTCTGAGGACACATACCTTCCCTGTTTCCAATTGTAACTTTATGTTTCATATTTTGTTCTCCTACATGGATGGCTCCACTGGAGGTTAAATAATTTACCTTTCTGTTAAACCTTTCCTGGTTCCACCAAAACAGCTTTTAGAAATGCAATTATTAGGGTCTCAAGAAGAAGTTCAAGGATTGTGACAGTAGCTCCATGGAGAGAGCATACCTAGGGTGCTCAAGACTCTGGGTTTGATTCCCAGCACTTTGTGGGGGAGCGGGGGGGGGTAAGGGAAAGGGAGAAGAGAGGAGAGAAAACGAGGGGAGAAGAAAGAGAAAAAGAGAAAGAAGAGGGGAGAGGAGAGCAGAGGACATCAAGCGGCATGTCAAGTTATGTCATCTAGGTGCACACTGAAAGCAGATGTTTGCATGTGTATGCAGATGAGCCATTCTGAGCCACTAAACTGTGTCAGACTCAGCACTTTGAAGCTCTGTCGCACTTGGAGGTACTGTGTGTGTTCCCTTTGTACTGGCTTGAGAAACATGTACAGCTCAGTCTTCATGGGGTCTGTCATCTGTTTCTTGTTGCTAATAACACAATAGGACAGAATGGGTAAATTATAAAAAAATAGGTTTGGGGCTGTGGTTCTGGTCTCAGGTTAGAAAGTTGCACTTGATATAGTGGCCTCCTCCTCCTCCTCCTTCTTCTTCTTGTACCTCAGGTTGTTTTTTTATTCATTTTTTTACAACAATGTTCTCCACATCCTGTATGGACACAGGAGGATGAGGTGATAAGCAATCTGAGTCTGAGTTCAGTTTTTCTTTGTCTCTGTGCCTGCTGCTCGCTGAGATAAAGAAGACAGGCTGTTGGTTTCGGGAGTGACCTTTGCAGGGTCCGGGGGAAGAGCTGGGCATCTTATGATGAGACAGGAAGTGCAGGAGAGATGAAGCCAAACTGGTTTTTAGGGCCGATCCTTGCTGAAGATAGCCCATTAGCTCATGAGTTCATTAATCACCACAATGGATCAGTCCATCCATGGAGACAGACCCTAATCTCCTCTTAAAAGTCTCATTTCTTACCATCACATGACAGGGTGATATAGAACAAGACAAACCACATGCAAGCAGAAACCATTTCTTACATCTTTTATTTTCATAGAAAAATTACAACTTGCCCCTACAATCAGATTCTTTCTCTCCAGCCATCATTAGAGGGAACAAGCTCTTATAATTTCTAACTAACTCATATGTAAGGAAATTTGTTGTTAAACCTTTTACTGGCAGTGAGCATTTATATAGCATTGTGCATTTATATGCTCACGTTTGACCTCTATAGGAGGGACAGGATACAATCACTTGTTTTACAAGTTAGGCCAGATAGTTTGAAGAAGATATAAGGCAACTTTATGTTTGTTCATCTAAATAACTACAGACACCTCCTTGTTATGAACTAAAGCATCCTTTAGTTCCCTGTGACATTTCCTGAGTTTCAGATTGTCACCCTAAAGAAGCAGAGTCCAGTCAGTGTGATGGCATACATCTGTAATCCCAGCATTCAAGCAGCAGAGGCAGGAGAATGGCTCTAAGTCTACAGAGAATGGCCTGGCCTACAGAGCAAGATCTAGGTGAGCTAGGGCCATCTTCTATCAAGATTGTCAATCTCTGGAGACTTAGCCCAGCACTCATAGAGGGCTCGATGCTCTGCCAGAGAACCAGACTCTGGATCTCAACACCTGTGTGGCTCACAATCACCTGTAACTCCAGTACCAGGAGATCCAGTGTCTTCTCCTGGCTGCTTTGGGTATCTGTACTCATGTCACACACACAACTATTTTGAAACTATATTTAAAAATATAGAGTCCTTGGTTTATGTTCTTATACAAACTCTGTTGTGGCCACAAACACTATTCTAATGACAGGAATGGAAGACTCAGGGGTGACTCACACTGACCATCAGTTATGTACCAGGTGCTGTGTTAAACACTTCTTGTGTTTAGTTTCTGTGGATCCTCATAATATTTCTATAAAGAGATGATCTGGTATTACCTTTATTTTATGGTTGAGACAGCTGCAGATGGGCTTGGCTCAATATAGGAACCTGTCCAAAGCTGTGGGAGCAGTAATGTAGTCAGCTCAACCTGACTCCTGGTTCCAGACTTTTCCTCTTTGTCCCATGTCTCCCTCCCCACAACCTTTCTCTTGTGAGAACGGGGCCTTCTATGTAGCCCATGTAGGTCTCAAACTTGTGATCCTCCTGCCTCAGCCTTCAAAGTGCTAGACTTACAGAAACACACCACCACATTTAACTTCCAGCGCTCTAAAGTAGCTCTTTACATGAAACTAATCCTAAGTTTGTGGTGATGACACAAAATAAGAGCATTTATAAATCTGTCTACAATGGACTGTTTTTTCTAAAAGAAAGCATCAGTGATACAGACCCTACATGCTTATCATATGCTACAACAACCCCCTCCCCAGGGTACTTATTCAAGAGAAATAGAAACATATGTCCATGCCAAAACCTGAGTGGCATGTTCAGCATGATCAAGACTCCCAGGTTCAATTTCTATCAGAAGAGGAGAAGCGAAGGAAGAAGAAAGAGAAGGGGAGGAAGGAAAGAGGAAGGAGGTGGGGAGGAGAGAAGACGTCCTAGCCCTTGCCTCTGTTTCCTGTGCTCTCCGTCGTAAGCCACGAATGGCTTCTCTCTAGCCCTGCAGTGTTTCCTTAAGGGCTCCTGACATCAAGAACTCAGGGCAAGATTGCCTATCCTTTGGTTGATTCACAAAGCAACATTTACCTTTCAACATCTCTTCCCCCTCAGCAGGGGACTATTAACTCTTTTCACTCCTCTTCTCAAATGTTCTACCCACTCCCATCTGTGATAACCTGTTTCAAAAGCAAATCTCCAAACAGCAGCCAGATACCAGAAAGACAAAGTAGCTCCAGACAGCGGTTCTCAATCTTTCTAATGCTGTGACCCTTTAATACGGTTCCTCTTGTTGTGACCCTAACCAGAAATTATTTTTGTTGATAATTCTTTTATTAAAAAATAATTATTTACTTTTATTTTAAGTTAATTGGTGTTTTGCCTGCATGTATGTCTGTGTGAGGGTGTCATATTCCCTGGAACTGGAGTTACAGACAGTTGTGAGCTGTCTTGTGGGTGCTGGGAATTAAATCCCAGTGGTCTGGAAGAGTAGACAGTGCCCTCAATTACAGAACCATTTCTCTAGCCCCACATTGCTACTTCTTAACTGTGATTTTGCTACTTTTATGAATTGTAAATATCTGTGATTTCTGGTGGTCTTAGGTAATCCTTGTGAAAAGATTGTTCCACCCCCCAAAAGGGCCATGACTCTAACTAAGAACCCCTGGATTAGATAATCTTACTTCATTTGCCACTTGGAGTAAGAAAAGCAAGACCTGTGTCCTGGTCAGCAGGCTCAAGGTCAAAGGCCTGAGGCAGCACTCAGCCTCCCTAAGGGGTGGCAGCAGTTTATTCTTCTCAGGCTTCTCAGCGATTGGATAAGGGCCCCCTGTATTATAAAGGTTTTCCTGCCTTAGACTCCCCACCAATCTAAATTTAAGTCTTATTCAAAATTCTCTGATAGAAGACCCAGAATATTGTTTGACTACACATCTGGACACCACGGCCCAATCAAACTGACACATAAACAGAACCACTGCGATCATCACTCAGCCCTCTTTCTCTTCCTTTTCCTTAGGGGATAGGGTGGCCGTGTACATCTTGGAAGCCCAACAGAGGTAGAGAGGTAGAGAGAGCAGAATTGGATAATCTAGGGCCAGCCTGAGCTGCATAGTAAGACCTTGAAAAAAGGAAAACAAAACCCTGAAAGATAACAGTCTAGTAAAGACTGGAACCTCAGGCAAGGTGGTGCTGTCCAAACTTAGGTGATGGTGAGACTCCTCAGGCTCATGGAAGACCTCTTTCCCTCCTTATAAATTCCTATTAGGTAAGGTTTCTATGGGTTCCAAGACTCTGTAGTTTACATAAACTTCTCTAGGAGTCATGTCCAGGAAGATTTGAGCAATGGTACAAAACAAAACAGAAAAACAAAATAAAACAAAAACCCCAAAATAAACAAAACAAAAAACCAGAGCTACCTGTAATTAAGGAGCTGGCTACCTCGTGAGGTTTTCGTGGCATTGATTGTGATTTGAACTCAGTCTGTGATTTGAAATTGCTCCAATAATGCACAACAAAATCTGCTTAAATTATTTTCCTTAGCTGAGGGTGGTGATGCACACCTCTAAGTCCAACACTAAAGAGGGAGAAAGGAGGACTGTATGTTCTATAGGGCCAGCGTGAGCTTCATAGTGAGACCATATAGAAAACCAAACGAAAACAACACAAAGCAGTAACGCTGAAATTTTTTTAACCTTTTTTAATTTTAATTTTTAAATATTAATTACAGTTTATTCACTTTGCATCCCAGCTGTAGCCCCCTCCCCCATTCCTTCCCAATCTCACCCTCCCTCATCTCCTCCCATGCTCTTCTCCAAGTCCACTGATAGGGGAGATCCTCCTCCCCTTCCATCTGACCCTAGCATATCAGGTCTTATCAAGACTGACTGCATTGTCTTCCTCTGTGGGCTGGTAAGGCTGCTCTGCCATCAGGGTGAGGTGATCAAAGAGCAGGCCAATCAGTTCATGTCAGAGACAGCCCTTGTTCCCATTACTATGGAACCCATTTGGACACTGAACTGCCATGGGCTACATCTGTGCAGGGGTTCTAGATTATCTCCCTGAGTGGTCCTTGGTTGGAGTATCAGTTTCAGGAAAGACCCCTGTGCACAGATTTTTTTTTTTGGTTCTGTTGCTCTCCTTGTAGAGCTCCTGTCCCCTCCAGAACTTTCTATTTCCCTCTTCTTTCATAAGATTCCCTGCACTCTGCCCAAAGTTTGGTTATGAGTCTCAGCATTTGCTTTGATACACCACTGGGTAGAGTCTTTCAGAGGCCCTCTGCGGTAGGCTCCTGTCCTGTTCCCTGTTTTCTCCCTCTTCCAATGTCCGTCCCATTTGCCTTTCTGAATGAGGATTGATCATCTTACCCAGGGTCTTACTTCATGCTTAGCTTCTTTAGGTGTACAGATTTTAGTATGTTTAACCTATATTATATGTCTAACATCCACTTATAAGTGAGTTGTTTCCAGGTTCTGGCTATTATGAATAAAGCTGCTATGAACATGGTTGAGCAAATGTCCTTGTTGTGTACTTGAGCATCTTTTGGATATATTCCAAGGAGTAGTATAGCTGGATCTTGAGGAAGCACTATTCTTAATTGTCTGAGAAAGTGCCAGATTGATTTCCAAAGTGGTTGTACAAGATTACATTCCCACCAGCAATAGAAGAGGGTTCCCCTTTCTCCACATCCTCTCCAGAATGTGTTGTCACTTGAATTTTTTAAGTTACTTTTTCTGTTTTTCTTTTTATTAATTACAGTTTATTCACTTTGTATCCCCCCTGTAGCTCCCTCCTTCTGCCCCTCCCAATCTCCCCCTTCCTCCCCCTTCTCCACCCATGACCCTCCCCAAGTCCATTGATAGGGGAGGTCTGCTAGAAGCTGGAAACAACTAGATGCTCCTCAGTTGAGGAATGGATACAGAAATTGTGGTACATCTACACAATGGAATACTACTCAGCAATATAAAACAAAGAAATCATGAAATTTGCAGGCAAATGATGGGAACTGGAAAAGATCATCCTGAGTGAGGTATCCCAGAAGTAGAAAGACACATAGGGTATATACTTACTCATAAGTGGATATTAGATATGTAATGTAGGATAAACATACTAAAATCTGTACACCTAAGGAAGCTAAGCAAAAAGGAGGACCCTGTGTAAGATGATCAATCCCCATTCAGAATGGCAAAGAAGATAGACATCAGAAGAGGGAGAAAACAGGGAACAGGACAGGAATTTACCACAGAGGGCCTCTGAAAGACTCTACTCAGCAGGGTATCAAAGCAGATGCTGAGACTCATAACCAAACTTTGGGCAGAGTGCAGGGAATCTTATGAAAGAAGGGGGAGATAGGAAGACCTGGAGGGTACAGGAGCTCCACAAGGAGAGCAACAGAACCAAAAAATCTGAGCACAGGGGTCTTTTCTGAGACTGATACTCCAACTAAGGACCACTCAGGGAGATAACCTAGAATCCCTGCACAGATGTAGCCCATGGCAGTTCAGTGCCCAAGTGGGTTCCATAGTAATGGGAACAGGGGCTGTCTCTGACATGAACTGATTGGCCTGCTCTTTGATCACCTCCCCCTGACGGTGGAGCAGCCTTACCAGGCCACAGAGGAAGTCAATGCAGCCACTCCTGATGAGACCTAGTAGACTAGGATCAGAGGGAAGGAGAGGAAGAAAAACAATTTTTATTAGGCGATTGCTGTGGCCTTGACATGCAGCTTAGTCTCCTCCTGACAGGATACCATTAGCAGCGGAGTGAAGTCAGTTAATGTCCTGGCTGTAGTTGGTGAAGGTTAAGAAGAGGTAGTAGTGAGTAGGGGGTAGAGTCACAGAATCCTCACAGAGGGTTCCAGCCTCAGCTAAGATTCATGTGTTGAGGTAGCCATTCCATAAGACCTGAGATGGTCACCTGCGTGCAAGTCATGCTGGCTCGCTATTCTTGTTGTTTTCAGCAGAAACCTCCTGTTTTGCTCAGTTAAACCTCCTGTTTTGCTCAGTTAAACCTCCTGTTTTGCTCAGTTAAACCTCCTGTTTTGCTTGGTTAATTTTCCTGTTTTGCTTGGATACGTTTACTTAGAAACCTATATAAGTGGTTTACTCTGTAATAAAGATGGCACCTTGATCAGAATACTGCCTTGGTGTCACTTCTTCGTGTTCTCTGTCTCTTTTAATTCCCAGCCCCTTGTGCAGGCGGTTACTATTGGTAGTCGCGGGCAACTACAATGTGTGGCCTTTTAGATGCTTGGCAGAGCTTTGCATGGGTAGAAAACAGAGGAGGTGTATGCCCAATGCTCCTGAAGCAGATAGCCATATTTATTGTTTTTCTCCAAGAAAGCTTTAGCGTAGACTAGAATGAACATCAGATAAATATCTTTAGATAGCAGAAGAGTGTCCATGGGGAAGAGATGTTTGACTCTTTCCTCCATGTTCCCAAAGGACAGAAATAGCCTTAAAGGATGGAAACTATAGAGGGAGGTGGGAATTATGGAGTGGGCAAGAGGGAAACCAAAGAGAAAGAAGTGAGAGTCATACCCAGAGCAAATGTTGCCCACCTGCTGGCTCTTAACCCCGCTGGTCAGAGGTCTTCAGCAAAAAATGGTTCTCTCTGAGCTTCCTCAGATGTAAAATAAGTACATGACTATAGGGCTATGCCGAGGTTTGGTCACCATGGCTCTGAGGCTTTTAGCAGGGAGCTGAACACATAGACAGTGCTCACTAAGCCATAGAGCAGGATAAGGCTCCTATTTCCATGTGGATGGATGGATGGATAGATGGATGGATGGATAGACACGGTCCTTTCTCCCCAGCATCTCACTGTATTCACAAGGCAACAACACATTCCCGTGCTTGTGAAACACTGTTCTTTTGTTTTCAGTGAAAACATTTCCTCTCCCTAGGCAGCAACCCTAGGCATCTGAGTTTAAAATCCTGAGAGTTTAGGATCTGGCTTTCTGCTGGGAAGTTAGGACATTACACAATGCTCACTTTTTCCTACCCTTAATATCGAAACTTGGACTAGGAATCATAAAACAAAGTTATGGAAAATGCATATAAAATGCAAAGAACCAAACTGGTTTTAGCTCACATATCTATGCACAAAGAACACTCTATTGCATTGAGGACAATTAAGAAAACAACATTATCAAAGCACCATGGGACGTTGGGTGTTGTGGGATATTAATAGTTATTATTGATTTATCTTTTAGTTAATTAGCAGCTATTCCTAAACCAGCTGTATAACCAAATCGCCACACAGAGACTAAGATTTATTTAATTAACCTAGAGCACAATGCTGGGCATCCCATCCTAAACCTCCAAGCCCACATAATTTCCTACTATTCAGATTTCATCCATTATACTTGCTTTTAGTCATATCATAGGTCTGGTTCACCCCTCCTCATGGTTCCAAGTTCTCTCCTGCTGACCTGTGCACCTACTCTCCTGCTTCCTTCTCCTCCCCCCAGACCAGGATGTCCCACCCTATTCACTCCATTGCTCAGCATTGGGGTTGGTTGTTTTATTGACAACACAGAGAACAAATGGTGGCATGTTTACACAAACTTGAGACAGGTGATACTTAGAAGACGCATCACAATGCAAAGTCTGGAGTGAAACCAGATAGTGGGGTAGAGAAATCAGCATTTGAATGAACAAGGGTAAATTGCATACATTCCAAAAGAACATTATACCAACAGTTGGGACAAATCTTCCCTAGGTGTATCATAAGGATACTCAAATATTAACAAGAATTGAGATGAAACCAAAGGGAAAATGCCTCCTATAAGCCCATGAGAAGTTTGTGATTCAATCAAACCTGTTCTATTAAATACACGAATTTACATCTTTGCTCTCTGAAAAGCCAGTGGAAAATGTGAATAACACATACACATATAAACACAAGCATACCACACACACAAATACACACACACACACCACTCACCACCACACTACACACACACACACACACACACACACCAGGAAGGGAGACAAGAGCCACTTCGAGGTAAAGAAAGTTTTGAAAGACATGGTGTTAGAGTCATCACTGCACACAGAGTTGAGAAAACTAAAACCTGTCTGCTTGTTGAGGGAGACAACCATGAAAAAGAAGCCAGTTCATGCCACAGAAACATAGGGAGTCGCAGGGATTTGTCTGTTAGGTCTCTGGAAGATGAGGGTTCATTAGGGAAATGGCAATGAAAATAAGGAACAGGTCAACACAAACAGAAAGAAGATTTCTAACACCACCCTTTTCCCTGTCCTCATCAATTCACCTCTCTCCTCAACATTAGAAATTAGACACTTTTCTTTCCCTGTGGGAAATTGGAATGCAAGAGACTCCCACTCCAGGATAATAGCACACCTTTAATCTTAGAAGAGGCAGAAAGGGAGGCGCTGTGTTGGAAATGTGCGCACAAAAGCAACATACCCCCTTTGCTTTCTGGCTTCCAGTACAAGGACAAGCAAGAATGTAGCTAGTACACCGGCAGAAGACCGGAGTCTCGTGTGAAAGAAACTTGAAATATCATAAAGAAAAGATCTACAGAGCCTGAGAATTTTAGGAGGCCCAATTGAAGGACAGTTCATATTTGAACAGAAGTTTGTCACACAAAAATTCATGTAGCAGAAGCTTAATGAGAGATGGTAGTATCATGAAGAGGCAGGAAAGTGATTAACTTTCCCCCCAACTCACACAAGATTCATAACTGTTTCATAGGAATGTATGAAGTCTCTCTCCACCAGCTCTATCTTCTGTGTTCATGTATGTAAGCATACAAGTACATAGAGGCCAGAGGTTAACTTCGGTGCCCTTTGAGGCTATCAACCACCTGGGGCTCCCCAGGATAGGCTGGCTATCCAGGAGGGATGCACCTGTCTCTGACTCTACAATTTTAATTGCTGGAATTACAAGCAATTGATACCACATATGCATGGATGCTGGGAATCAAACTCTGGCCCTCATGCTTGTGTATCAAGCACATGACCAACTGACCTGTCTCTTTGGCCTCCTGGGTCACACCTCATGGGGCTGGATTAGTTCCCTTGAGAATGGATGCTATAAAGTGTGACCTTACTGGCTCACTCTGGTATTCCTCCCTCTATGCCATCCTTTCTGTACAGCTTCTGTAATTATTTATATGCTCTGGCCATGTAATTCACATGCAAGCTTCCATGATGCCCTTACCAGAAATCAATGCCAGGATCATGCTTTTGGACTACAAAATGCATAAACTTCATCTTTTTGGTCTTTTTGTCATAGGCATTTTGTTATAGCAACAGACATCAGACATCAGACTATAACAGCATATCACTTGACTTCCTTAGAGCAGAGCTTATTTCGTAAGCCCCCCACCTGCACACTACATCTCACTCTTAAACTTTTTCAGAAAATAAAAAAACACCAGATATCTGAAGGAAACTTTTAACACAAGAGAGGGGGAACAAACTATACAAGAAAAAAAAAATTAAAGAACATGGAGAAAGTAGAGATAACTCAGAACAGGAACAACAACAACCACCTAATGTCCACAAAGAAGTGAGAAGATATAGTATGCTTAACAAATGGAAACAGGAAAGAATGATTAGAGACTAATGAAGATGCCTGTGCTGGCCATGGTGGTACATGCCTATAATTCCAACATTTGGAGGATGGAAGCAGAAAGATCAGAAGTTCATCATCATCCTTGGCTACCTAGTGAGTTTGAGGCTGATAATGTTGGCTTTGAAATACACATGACTCTGCCTTTCAAAAAAAAAACACTAAATAAAATACTCTTGAATACATAAACTATGATAGCTCAGAGACAAAGATAAAATATCTCTCAGATTTGGTGGAAAAGATAAGCAATAAGAGAGGGAGCAGGTGGATAAAAATTGTTAGACAACCAATCCAGATGTTTCTACATCCAAATAAGTTTAAGGATGAGAGTCTGTAAAATCCTTAGTGAAGATAATTATCAAACAGATAAAGTGTTTCTCAGTATATAATGCATCATCCACTAAATGATGCCTGATGTCATGTGTCTGATCAAATGCATAAAAGAGACTATCATATTACATGGGTTCCATTACAGTGGTAGTTATACTGGCAAGAAGGAGAACATGCTTTAAGTTTCCAGAGAGAGAAGGAAAAGGGCCAACAAGAAAGAAAAGTGAGAATTCAAGATGTGGGAAACTGGCCAACAGCAGCATCAGAGTCTAGGAGACAAGAGCAGCAGCAATGAAACCATGTCTGAGGAGCTGAAGTTCTGTACCGAGAGACCATGTCTGAGGGAGCTGGAGTTTTATACCGAACTCTATTGCCCAGAAGGAAGCTAGAAAAAACACAGGTTTTTTTGTTTTTTTGTTTGTTTGTTTTAGAGATTTAAGGATTCAGGAATGTATATTCCAAGTGTTGTTTCTAAGAAATTACTGAGACTGTGCGTCATCAAAATGAGCATCTACAACAGCAGCAGCACATAGAATTCAGAAACTCAGATCCATTGACGACCCAAAAGCAAAGCACTCGTCGGGTTCCTCTGTAACCCACAGGCCAACTGAAAATTGGCATTAATGAGCCTCAAGATGGGGGCTCCTTTTTGTTTCTTAGAGTAGACCTTAGTCAACAATTGAGTAAAGTAGGTCCTTTCTACCCATCCTGGGTCCTCAAAGGGATAATGTTTGCCCTGAAATTCCCCCACTGGGTCAGCAGATTCTTTGTCAGGTTTGCAACATAGGGCAAGCTCATCTCTCCCAGCCCAATTCTGCTCTACCTGTTGTATTTAAGATACATAAATGTTGAGGCTATTACCTCTGCCGTAATCTTTCTCAAAGAACACACTTGCACAGGACGTAACAGGGGAGAAGGAAAGGAAAACCCTAGCATGAAGGCTGTTCAGCTCTGAGAGAAGCCAGGAGGCAACCTCCAGGCTTGAAAACAAAACCAAGGAGATAATCTGGTAGGCTTCAGCATGTGAGAAACAGGTCCAAGGTAAATTACACAGTTCTGAGGGAGAGTCTAGAAAAACACAGGGGTGAGTACAGACAAAGCTAAGAAAACAGAAGGGCAAATAATATCTGCAGACAAAACAGAAAGTTGTAAAAAAAATGGAAATATAATCATATTATACCTCTTGGCTAGCATAATGTAAAATTGTAAAAATAAACATCAAATTAAAATTTTTTCAAAAAGTTCCTGGATTTGGGTCAAATAGTGAAAGCTAAATTCCCATTCCATGGTAAGGAAGTCAAGAGGGATATCCGAAATCAGTACATCTGTCACAGAGGTAGAAGTTTAACAAATAGCAGAACCATAAAGGAGTTCCATTCCTGTTTCTGAGGAGCAAGGTCGAAGTGTCAGGTGGGGCGAGCTGTCCCCTGCCATGGAGATAAAGTTTACAGAAAGAAGAAAAGTATGGAGGAAGTGAAACCTCGTTGACAGCTATTGGTTCCCAGGAAGAAGTTTTGTAGGCAGAATGGTAGGAGGGGCGAGTGATCAGAGCCTAAAATGGCTGTGGTCCTAGGTACCACACCCCAAGAGAATTCTGGGCTGTAAGCATCTTCTGTCCAGAAACTGGGGTTCTGAAAGCTCTGCCACTGAGTGTTTTATCAGAAGTGGGATTTCCTGGTCAGCTCAAGAAATGCTATTGATTCTGGCTAGAATTCATTTATTGGAAAGGAAGAAGAGAACAGGATGGCAGAGGAAGTGAGAGGAGGGATGGGAGGGAGGGGGAGATGGAGAGGGCAGAAAGGCGAAGGCGAGAAGAGAAGAGGGAGGAGGAGAGGAGAATGGGGAGGAGAGGGGAAAAGAAGAGTTGAGAGGAGGTAGAGGGGAAGGACAGGAAGGAAGGGCAAGGGAGGGGAGGGGGAGAGGGGCGGAGCGGATCCAAAAGGTTCAAATAAAATAATAAAAGACCGGGAAGAAACACATCAAGGTCCAGAGGACTACTTTTCTCAGAAAGTATCTTAAATTGCTGCCCACTTGTTGGATTTGGTGATAAGAGACAGCCTAGCGGGTCTGGGCAGAGATTTAGACGCAAGATACAGAGGAAAGTTCCAGCGGGTCACAGTCCAAGGAGAAGCACGGTTGGCTTCGGTGCTGAGGAGCAGACTGTGATGGGAGGATTAGAGGCTGATACCACAGGTAAGGTACGGGTGACTGAGCCAGAAAGTTCCATGAACACACAGACTGGGAGGGAGTTCGCAAGAAAAGGTACAGGGGCCTGTTAGAAGGAGATTCTCAGAAGAAACGAACCTCTCCGGTTAGAAAGTGGGGTGTGTGAGCGCGCTGCGGAACAGCTGGGCTGAGACGGACATGACCTTATCTGACAAACATGGCAGATGGATGAAGGTGAGGGTGTTGAGAAAGCTATCCTGGGTTATTCATTTGGGACCTCAAATGAAACTCCAAGTGCCTGATAAAGTGAAGCAGAGGGAGGATATTAGACTATGGAAGGGAAGACAAGATGACCACAGAAGAGGAGGCCAAGACGCGAGGCCTCCAGAGAAAGCACACTACTATGACTTTGACCTGGTAAAACTGATTTTAACCTGTTGGCCTCTGGAACTGAGAGAGAATGGTCACCAGATATGTGATCTTTTGTTGTAGGAGTTCCACAGGAAACACACAGACACACCATTAAATACCTGTTAAAGTGTCTATCTGTGTAGTTTGTTTACTGGATCTCATCTTTCCCAGATAATTAAACAGATGCACAGATTCGAGGGTTGAGCTGTTTTTCATTCAACATATGTCTAAGGTTTTATATGATGTTTCATGTAACTGGAATTCATTTTTGTTGTGGAAAACTGCTTATCCATTTTCAGTAAGGTTTTTGTAGCTGTCCTTCATTAAATTAGAAAACGCTTTTTTTTTTCTTAACCCACGGTTGTCCCCAGGATGCCATGTTTCTATGTTCTTTCACTTGAATTAGATGAGATAAAATCCCACAAATGGGATTCTAAACACTCCACCAAGAGTGAGCACGAGTTTCTCCCTAACAGGGAGAGAGAGCAGATAATGTAAGGGCATGTAACGGGCAGCCTGGTGTATTCGAGCACAGGAGAGGGGAAGTTCTTGAGCCCCTCTCTCCCAGCCCCGAGGAGCAGGAGGAGACAGGGCCGCTGCACCAGATGAGTCTAGAGGGCTAGCCCAGGACACAGCAACCCACCAGTGCGAGAATGGCGCAGGAGTTTAAAAAAAAATTAAAAGTAAGATTACTTTAAAATGCTGATTGGTATCTAGTCTATCCTGAGATAGTCTGGAAGACATGAGCCCTGGATGCCTTGAAATGCACCATGAGTGACTCAGCCTGGCATGGAATGGCTGAGTGTCCATGAGACATTTTCCTCACCCCAGGAAGGCTTGTCCTGGGCAGCCCTGCCAGACTGCAGGTGAGTCAGCTCAGAGACCTGTGACTCACCAGTCTGGATCTCACTAGTTAGCTGCCTGTTTCATTACAGCCATCCAGTTTTCAAACACATCCTCATCCCATGCACAGATGCTTTCTTGGGGGGGGGGGAGTGTGCATGGGAGAGGGTGTCATTGTACTCCCCAAGTAAATGAAACCACATTTTCCACGTGAATTCTCTATCAGGTTTTCATCTAGTAACTGTTGAGTCAAAAGGGGCAGTCACATGTCACATTCTGTGTGTGTGACCAGAGGTCTATATTAGGTTTCTTCCTTGATCACTCTCTACCTTATTTTATTTTGAGACAAGATCTCTGACTAAACCTAGCTCTCACTGATTAAGGGGTCTGCCTACCTCTACCTCCTGACCCCTAGCCCTGGGGTTATAAATGCATGCCATCTTGCCTGGAGATTTGAACTTAGATCCTGATGCTTTCATGATGGCCACTTTACTGAGTGAGCTGCCTCCCCAGCCTCACTACATTTCTTGGTATATTCCCTTTACTGGGAATCCCCCATGCTGTAGCTCAAAAGTTTGTGATTGCTCCCATAAAGGAACAGCTCCTCTCCATCACTCTCCCAGCATAGCTGCTGGAGGATGTAGTCTTAGGAGAGACACCTGACTGAGCCTATAAATGTGGAAGGCTCCAGGTGAGTCTTCGGTGAGCACCCGAGACACCTAGACAAAGGCTTTCCTGTGCTCCTCTTCATGGCGTATCTCTGGGATAGGATCTGCCTGGCGCACCTCTCCCCATCATCCTTTCTGGATAATTTTAGGCAATCTTCAACTGTTTAGTATGTATTCAACCAGCCAGGAGGGGGCTTATATTTTCCCATCACTCTTCTCCACTGTTTTCCCTTTGGCCACCTAGTTTCTTGTAGGTCCATTCTGGAGACTGACTGGACAAAGATCAGGGGATAGCTGAAAGAGCCTAACAGTGCGACAGTCTCAGCTCTTCCCACTAACCATCGTCATTTAGGGACTGTCTAGAACGGTCTGTATTTCTTCTTTATGGGCTATTCATGTGTCTCTCCAGAGACTCAAGAGGAATCCCACCTTCTGCCTTTCCCTACAAACTTCTCTTCCCATGATCATTCGACAGGTCATTCCTGGCTCTTATTGTCATGACTAGACAGATGACAACTCTGTGGGTCTTTGCCAACAGCTGTCAGTAGTCTTTATTTTCACAGTTACAGACAGAGACAGCAGCCTATATTGTGTCTGGTCTCATGCCTTCAGTAGCCACATTGAGACTGGGTATGTGTCCAAATAGTCCCAACATTGCCAGATGGCTCTTTGAAAGCAATGGCTTTCTTTGCAAAGTAAGAGATGAACACTATAACCATCCAAAATCAATACAGAAGAGTGATAGATAGTGAAACAGGCCTGAGTAGCACAAAGCAAGAGAAATAACAAAGTCAAAGGTCATAGAGCAATTGCTTTCTAATTTGTCTTTATAAAGAGGAGAAGGAATTGAAGGGGAAGTTGGCAAATCCAAATGAAAATGTCAGAAACACTTAGTTATCTAAGGCTGTGCCACACACTCTCTTGCACAATATCAGAGGAGTGAAGTTGAAATTGAGAATATTTTCACAAGTCTGAGCCAGCCAGGAAGCTGGGGAAAATACTTTTAAATTTGGGGAAATTACAGGCTTGCTTTTTGACATTAGTTGGAGAAAAACACCAAACCTCAGAACTTACGCTGAGAACTTGAATGAGAGAAGGTATTTTAAGCTCCTTGCTTGGCCTAGGAAGGTCAGAAACACGGTTGGTAGAAGCTGCAGAAAGACACTGACACAGGAAATATGAAAAGAGGGCTCACATTTTGCTTACCTTGTGTGTTAACTATTCAGACAAAGGCTTAGAGTATAACCTGGAGCAATGGGCTTGGGGAGAATTCTTGTGAAAGGCTCAGAGTCAGCACTCTATGGTAGGCCTGACTTCAGCATCATAGAGGAATAAAAAACAAACACACCTAGTACCTTCAAAGATGGAAGAGTCAGGGAGCAAACATTCTTACATAATAACACACATTATCAGAATCTAATGAGCAGTCACAGGGGCAGACTTAGAGTTTAATGACACAGAGCCAAAGGCCCTTTAGTACAATCAAATTTGACCAGAAATTTATACAAATAGAACCAGTTGGTATTTCAAACACTAGGGTATGTGGATCATTTGAAAAACAGATATTGGGACAACTGGATAGTCATCTAAACAAAAATAAATTCTAGAGAGTTGAAAACCTGGAAAGAACTCTGTAGTCACTAGAAGGCATAGAGGAGAATTGAAGGAGTAATTTCTTTATATAATGCTCAAGGCTGAAAAACTTGACTGTATGGAAGCAAAAAATATTTCTGCACAGTAGCCCTTTGCACAGATTTCTAAAGAAATCTATCAAAACAAGGGGCGGTAAGCGGAAAGTGCGTACTTGAAGCTGAAGAAACAATCCTTTAACACATGAAGTCAGAGCTCTCTTTTCTGCAGCTGTGCTGAGACAAAAGCAGCATAAGGGAAGAGGGTGGATTTGTCTTAGGACTCCCGATTGCAAACCACCCTTTTGAGGAAATCAAAGCAGCAGCTTTTGAGCAGCTAGTTATATTATTTCCATAAGTCAAGAGCCGAGAGCAAGAAATTAATGCCTGTGTACTAGGGGATCCCCCCTTGTGTGTGTGTGTGTGTGTGTGTTCTCATACAATCAAGCTTTCCCCAATTAGGAAGTTAGGAAGTAATGGCACACACAGCAGGTGACTCTTCCCACTTAACAAGGTTATCCCCCATAGATATGCCCACAGGACACGTTAAAGTAGACAGACAGCCCCTCTAGACTCCCTTCCAGGTGGCTCTAGTTCGTGTGGCATTTACAGTTAAAGCCAAACATCACAGTAGAGCTTCTACACAGGGCTAAATGAAAGACCAGTAATTCATGATCAGCTTCATCCGCGAGAACAATGACAAAATGTTGCTTTCACTTAATAGACCATACTGGGGTGAGGATGGGGTAACCGCCTGTGAAATGGCAGCTGGCCTGGGGGTGATAGTAGCTTGAATTTTTTAAAATTTTTTTGGAAAATTTAAATTTGGATCTACTCAAATGATAATGACATCATCAACACTTAGGTCCAGGACGCTCACTCCAGGAATTTGATGCAGGTACTATTGCATGATTGTGAAGAAGTGTGTGTGTGTGTAAGAATGATTGTTGTTACATTATTTATACCTGTAGATCTTTCATTTAAATTCTTGAGACAAAAGTATTTCATATTTCTAAGTCTTTTTTGAATTTTTGGATATTAAGCATTCCTAACCCAAGAGCCAATTTTTTTTCTTTTTTTGCACGAAGCTACCACTTGAAAGGTCTCATCTGGGACTTCCTGGTTAGTGATGCTCTCTATTCTTCAGGCTGAGGAAAAGACTGATCATTGTCCAGTGGGGAGAAAGGTCTTGAAGGCAAAGTGCTTGCTTAGTATGTATGAGGCCCTGGGCTTAATCTCTAACACTACAAAACAACCCACTAAGTGGAGAACAGTTTCATAGAAATTGTTCAGAGAGTTAATGTTTTCAATGTTAATAAATGTAAACATATCCAATCAAATTATTATATGTTTATTTTCTGCATAGAACAAGACTGAATGTTTTTAAAATTGGATTAGAAAGTAAATAGACAAATTACATTTCCTTCCTTCCTTTGAAAGAAGATACAAGATACTAGAGTAGCTTTTTAAAAAAGGACAAAGCCAGGCCCAGTGGCACACACTTGTAATCCCAGCACTCAGGGAGGCAGAGGCAAGAAGAGCTCTGTGAGTTTGAGGCCAGTCTGGTCTACAAACTAAATCCAGAACAGCCAGGGTTACACAGAGTAACCCTGTCTGGAAAAACAAAAACAAAAGCAAAAAGAACAAAAATTGTGTAATCCGGCCACGGGTGTGTGCACCGAGCTCTGTCTCATCGGCTGGAGATTTCGAATGACTTTCTGAACCTTGTGAATTTGTCATTAATGACATAATACATGTAAAGATCTTAATCTTGTCTAAGGCATGGCAAGTGCTCAAATAGCCTCCACTTGATCGTTATGTGGTCTCAGCCACAATAAACATATTGGAAAGACAGAGTCATAAAACTGAGGACCCACATAGTAGGAGGGAGTCAGCCAATGAGAAAGATTCCAGGCTGTTTGAGTTTAATGAATCTCCCAGGAGACTCAACAAAGTAGAGGGACTCATCAAGATTAAAAAAAAAAAAAGTAGAAGGCTCATCAAGGTATAAAACTAGCAATCTTTGTCAACCACATGTATCTAGCAACTTAGATCCTACTCTGTGTTACAGATAAAATGTATTTTCGATTAGTTAATGAATTGAATTCTTTAAAAATCTTTTATTTTAGAATAACTATAGACCCAAAAGAAATGTCTCCCAATAAGATTTCTAGAGCTAAAATATCAAATATCAAAACCAGAAATTGCAATTGACTAAGATACATTTTTGTCAGTTTCCACCCTTTCAAGCTGCATGTGTGAATACACTATCTAAAGCAGTGGTCTTCAATCTGTGGGTCTCAGCCCCTAAGGTGATCCCTTATCTCCAAAAATATTTACATTATGATCCATAACAAGTAGCAAAGTGACAGTTATGAAGTAGCAACAAAAATAATGTTGTGGTTGGGGTGACCCCAACCTGAGGAGCTGTACTAAAGGGTCACAGTATCAGGGAGGTTGAGAACCACTGCTCTAAAATCTACTTCAGTTTACGTTAGTGACGGTCTTGGTGGTGTACATTATACGGCCCCCGATGACCAAATAATGACACAATCACTCCTGCAGGCCCCTGACCTCAGCATTCCCTGTGCTCCCACATCTTCCTCTCCCTCCCCTGCAGCTCCTGATAACCGCTATTCTCATCAGAGCCTCTATGTCTTCCCTTCTTCAGAATGTCAAATTCAGGTTGAGCAACCTTAATCTAAATGCTCCAAAATACCACAAGTGGGAAATACACAGATGACCTTTGGCAGTTAGAACACAGATTGCCTTCAGGCTCTGCATAGGAGAGTAAATAACACATAGGTGAATTTAGCATTTAGATTGCAGTCCCTTCCCAAGGCATTTTACCGAGCATGTGCAGATATTACAAAATTCAAAGCATCCAAAGTCCAAAGCACTTCTGCATTCATGTATTTTGGACAGAAGCTAATCTGTAACAGCAGCTTAAAGTATGTAGTGTTTCAGATATGCCATTTTTACTTAGTAATATAAATTTAAGTTTCCTCCATGTCATTTTATGTCTGAAGATCTCATTTCTTATTATGACGTAGGAAATATTCACCTACTGAACGTTACATTGGTCATTCCCAAGTTTTGGTAACTATCAATAAAGCTGCTATCAATATCTGTGTGGGAATAAATTTATATTCTATGCTAATTCATCTCCACAAAAGAGCTGTGTAATCCCTGCCACAGTCGGGATGGAGAGCTGCCAGCCACCTTGTAGGGCTTCTATCTCCTGCCTCTTTGCAGCTGTGCTCACTCCGGCCCTTCTGTCTGCCGTCACTCAATACACATATTATTCCTGTCCCCTGCTAACCACTAATCTAGTCTCTAGTTTTTAGTTTTCAAAACTTGTATAATTGGGATGCAACCTGGGATTACACTAAGAAATAGTGTGCTTGAATAGGGCAGAAGCACAAGAATTGCATTAGTACAGTGTAGATGAAAGGGTCAGAAAGCTTAGACATGCAGACTCGATTGAACAGATTTCTTATGCAGGATAATAGGTACCACTGGAGTGCTCCATCTCTTGACAGGCAGAGGGAAGTCCCCTGCACTAGGAAAACACTGATTATCTTCAGAAGTTTGATTGCAGCTGTTCTTGACAGAAGAGGCTTTTGTGGAAAAAGTTCCCCAGTATCAACAGGAATGGTACAAACCCTTTAAAATATATTTAGGAACACATGACAGTTAATGCCTCACAAGACATGAAGACACAGGGAGAATTATCTCCTAACACTGACCCCACAAAATGAAGCAAACAAAAACAACTTGTGTCCCACATGCTTTTTTTTTTTTAAACTCAGGACCTTTGGAAGAACAGCAAGTGTTCTTTTTTTTTTAATATTTATTATGTATATAATATTGTGTCTGCATGTACACCTGCATGCCAGCAGAGGACACCAGACCTCATTACAGACGGTTGTGAGCTACCATGTGGTTGCTGGGAATTGAACTCAGGACCTTTGGAAGAGCAGCCAGTGCTCTTAACCTCTGAGCCATCTCTCCAGCCCTCCCACATGCTTTTTTATAAACACTGTTATAAACACTCAACAGAGATCTATCTGGAGACCTTTTGTGGGGGTGAAGACTTAGCTTTGTGGGTGGTAGACCATTGCTATGCTGGAGTTGCTGTCAGGGGAGGTATCTGCTCACAGAGTGAGGCCTGCACTGGCTGGAGCAAGAATAAAGGTGGTATTTACATTTCTCTTTGCATCCAATAGTCTTTGCCATGTCAGCCTAGTTGCTTTCATGAAGCAGAGGTCCACCTTTCTAATCCCTGAATCTGGCCTTAGCCATGTGGCTCTGAGCTTCAACTAGTGGAATGTTACCATTGCACTAGGACAGATCAAATGGAGGTTTCTCTCACTCCACTGGGTTCCTCTCTACCCTGACAAAAAACATGCCCAAGCAAGATGCAGGGGTTGAGCCCAATCATCCAGCCTCAGCTAGCTGACTCAGATGTATGAGGTACCCAGTAGAGCTACCCAGTCAGTCCACTACCGCCCCACAAGCCAGTGTCTTTGAGGATTTGTACTTATACATTATATAGACAAGAGGAGTCACACTGTGAGGCAGAAATATAAGGACAAAAGTGACTTAACAGAAGAAAGGCACTGTTCTCTTTGCTTTAGCAACTCCCAGTTAGAAAAACAAAAGGGAAGCATATTGGTGGTAGTTTAACAACAACAGGGGAATTACACATATGAACTGGGTATATGTCAACCCCTTGTGTTAAGCTCTCAAGTCCTCACGGTAGTCTCTCTCGGTCTCACAGCCAGCCATTGACAAAGCTGGAGCTCTCTCTCCATGAGCACTGGGCTGGTGCTGCTCTCAGGAACACCCTTTAAGCTCCGAGGCACACCGCCACACAATAAAGGCTTTTTACAAGCCTGCAGTAAAACACACTGAAGCAGAAGAGTAAACTTCCACCAGGGTGGAGAGGGACTGCAGAAATGGGGTTGCCTGTCATTAGGACTCAGCTTCTGCCTTGACTGATTTGTACAGATGACCCATCCAGGCTTCTAAGGAGCTGCACCAAGCCATCACTGAGGAGGAAGTGGAAAGAACGGTATTAAAACTCCTTTAGTCGTATTAAAGGAGTTAGAGAAAACTAGTTAGGAAGGTGTGTGTGTATGCCACAGAGGCACACACCCTATGTGTTTGAGCCACGGTGTCTGTGAAGCTCAAACCCTAACAAGAACACTCCAGACCAATGGAAGAAACTGTGAAGGTGCTATCATTATAGAAAACTAAGAGTTCGGGGTTGAAAAAGTCTGATTCCTAAAATTGCAAATCATAAGCAATAATATTTGTGTTCTTCTCCTTCCTCACTTTGGGTTTAAAATAATCAAAGAGCATCCTCTAGACCAAAGACAGTCTTGCTATGAGTCAAGTGTACTCCTGACTCTGCCCTATGAACTAGTCAGTGCCTCCATCTCCTGGAAGTATCTCCCATCCAATAGCACAATCGGAAGTAAAGTCTCAAGTAACCATCTTAAAACTGGTGTCAAATAAGCATCTTCATCTGATAATCCAAAACTCACTAATGTATTTGTACATTAGTGTACAAATTTGTATGACTCCACCATGTTAGAAAGAAACAGGTTCTCATGATCACCTCATCAACAGAGTTACAGGAAACAGAATTTATAGTTTTTTTAAACATCAAGATGCTTACTGGGAAATAACCATCGGTTACAAATAGAATTCAGACTTATTTCCCTAAATCCTATAACTATAACCTGAGCTCTCTAGATAGCAATTTTACATTTGTGGATGACTTTGATCAGCTCTCAAGATCTCTTGAACACCTGAAAAGCAATTGTAGCTGAATGTGATTATGTGTTAAGAGGCAATCTTTAAGTCTCTAGAAGCTCCCATTCCCTGGTCTTGGGCCCTCCTGAAAGACCTTTTACAGTCCATGGAAGGAGCCTGATTCTGCTATGGTTCCTTTCATTTTTAAAAAATACCTCAGATGCTAATGTAGATTTGTGGTTACTTAGTTTTTTTTTTAAGCCAATAAATAATTTTAAAGTATCATGTAGGCCAATGGTAGGTGTTTTCTTTTGTGGCAAGCACATTAATGTCAAAAAATATTACAAAGAACATTTATATAAGGCATATTTGCCTGCCACTAAAGAAATGCTTATTACACCAACTAAAGAACCTTTGTTCTGCAACTGAAATGAAAAAGCTGATAAGCTGATCATTATGGGGATCAGTTGCTAAATGTTATTGTGTTTTAATGAAAGTTTACTTTGTCACAATTGCAGTGAAGGCTCATTAAGAGAAAAGCTGCTGCCTGCTAGCCAAAAGAACGGAATCTACCTCTAGGTGAAGACAAGGTATCCAGGTGTCCCTTAAGGGTTAATCCAGTTGGGCCAGCCAGTCACCTGGCCAAAGGACCAACCCTCAGGGAGAGAGGTTCATTTTAGGCCATACTAAAAATATAGGAGGAATAATTATCCCTTTAATCAAATAATATACTTTTTCTCCCAGAATTCCCAGCCCTACCTACTATGGTCTATGAGCTTTCTTGAGTTTCTGTTGGGTCTGCCTGCTTCTCTGAGCCCTAAGGCAAGTAGAACTGCCTAGACCCTACATCTGCTGCCTCTGGTTCTTCAGGCTCTTTTCCTGTAAGGCTCCCTTCCCTGCCAAATGGCAGCTTATGTGGCATTTGGCTGACCTCCGTATTGGTGTAACTCAATGGCACAGCCTTTTCTCTTTCTCTGTTCCTCCTCCAGGCTGCTGCCAAGAGTTACAGTTTACCTGCCCTGGGATTTTTTCTTTTAAATTCTAACAAAACTGTCTTCAAGCCTCCTTTTGAGTCAATTCTTAAATTCTTTTACAAACAAGACTAAGAATCTCTAGAAGAGACTTTGATTTCTCTACTAACCATTCTACTCATGCATTCATTGTTGAAAAATACTCAAAATACCGACGCATTACAATTATTCATAACCTCACTATACAGAAAAGTATCACTATTTGTCCTACCCCTGTACACACATGCATCATGTTGTGGGCATGACTTCTGCTTTTCTGGAAAGCATAGACCCATAATTTTCTTCAAGAATCAAGGTTTACCTTCTGTCCCTGACACCTCATTCTAGCTCTTCTCTTCTGGCATTCTGGTTTGAATCTGAAATGACCCTCACAGGTTCACGTGATTGAAATTGGCCTGGCAGAAATGAGTATATTCTAATGGGACACCCATGTCCCTTTATCTGACTATCAGACTTTTAAACAATGGACCCTGAGAAGCTGGAATCCCCCTAGGAAGCTCATGTTGGGAAGGAAAAGGCTGAAGCCTGGTGCCAGCCAGAGGGAAAACATCTTCTGGAAAAACGATTTCACACAGCCCCAACAACTTAGACCACCTTGCAGGGCAAGACGGAAACCCAGACAATGACAGATGGTGATGGTGATGGCGGGATCACACCATGACCAAGAATGGTTATCTCCGGCTCCCTGTTTAAACTTTCATGTCACTTTGGGACCCTGAAGGTGGAGTGGAAGGAGTGAATGATTTTCTCTTTCTCTCTGCTTTTCACTACTAGTATGTTTTAGTTTGGCCTTTCCAGGGCAGGAGGCTGAACTTGGCATCTCAGTGTACAGACTGTGACCCCAAGATTGATAAAAAGTGACACCATTTGGGAAAGTGGTAGAAACTGTAGGGTATGGGGCCTCACTGGGGTAAGTGGGTTATTGGGGACCTGCCTTCGAAGGCTCTGATATGCTCTTCTATTTCCTCTCTGCTTCTTGTGAGCAGGAAGTGAATCATCTCCTCTTTCACACACCCCTGCCACCAGGATGGCATATGGGGCCAAGCAAACAAAGAGCAAACCCTCTGAAGCCATGAGCCCAAACTAATCATTTTTCCTGTAAACTGTTCCCACAAGTGTCTGGGTCCCAGTGACACAAGATAACTGAATGAGTTCACATTCGCTCATCACTGAACGCTCCAGCCCTCATCAAAGAGACATGAGCATGTCCCAGCCGTGGCAGGAAAGCCCAGGCCCTTCTGAAGTTGGACTTGGTCCATCCTTCTATGTTCCTACATTCCTGAGAGGAAATACAGCAGAAATACGTCAGAGGCTTTCTGATGTTACAAAAGTGGTCATGTAGTGAAAACGACATCCTGGTCCTAGGTAGCTCTAGGGGATAAGAGTGGGAAGAGGATGTGGAGAGCACAGACTTCCTTGAGAAACTGTCTTCTCTGATTGGTACATTCGTTCTTTCTTCTTTCTTGCTTGCTTGCTTGCTTTTCTTTCTTTCTCTTCATTTTGTTGTTGTTTGTTTCTTTTTCAAGACAGGGTTTCTCTGCAGAGCCCCTGTTATCTTGGAACTCACTCTGTAGATGAGGCTATCCTCAAACTCACAGCGATCCACCTGCCTTTCAAGGGCTGGGATTAAAGGCATGCGCCACCACCGCATATCTTGGTGCTATTTTCTTGTCAAGATGGTTGCAAGAGGGAGTGCTAATGGCCAGGAGAGCTAGTGACAATCCCCTCACCACAAGGTGCTGTGATTGTGTTTTCTCAGAGACTAGACTCATGCCTCTCTGAGTGTTGGGTGTTGTGGCCTTTCTAACAGTTCCACATCATCGGTCTTGATTGTAGCTGTAGCCACAGAGCGCAGATTAGGCATACAGTGGGTTCTCAGTGTACTTTTTCTGGGATGAACGATCCTAGTTGCTGTGGTTGCCCTGTGCTCAGTATCTGGAGACCATGGAGCAGACAAAAAGCTGGAGGCTGAGTCGGCTTTCGTCCAAAGTGCTGAGAACTGCTGGCCTCTCAGCTCCAAGACTTAACTGGTTTCTGTTATTTTGGCTTTCTCAGGCTGGTGTGTAGAACGGACTGAAAGATGGCTAGTTTGGGTTTTTTCCTCTACCAAACAAACCAAAACTCACGATATTTGATTTGATGGACAGAAAGCTGCTTAAACAATAGAATGATTGCTGGAGAGGATGTGGAGAAAGGGGAACCCTCCTCCATTGCTGGTGGGAATGGGCACTTTGGAAATCAATCTGGCACTTTCTCAGACAATTAGGAATAGTGCTACCTCAAGATCCAGTTGTACCACTCTTAGGAATATATCCAAAAGATGCTCAAGTACACAACAAGGACATTTGCTCAACCATGTTTGTAGCTGCTTTATTCGTAATAGCCAGAAGCCGGAAACAACCCAGATGTCCCTCAGTTGAGGAATGGATACAGAAATTGTGGTACTTTTACACAATGGAATACTACTCAGCAATTAAAAACAAGGAAATCATGAAATTTGCAGGCAAATGGTGGGACGTGGAAATGATCATCCTGAGTGAGGTATCCCAAAAGCAGAAAGACACACATGGTATATACTCACTTATATAGACCCATAGGATAGGATAAACATACTAAAATCTATATACCTCAAGAAGATAAACAAGAAAGAAGACCTGGGGTAAGATGATCAATCCTCACTTAGAAAGACAAATGGGATGGACATTGGATATAGGAGAAAACATGTAACAGGACAGGGGCCTACCACAGAGGGCCTCTGAAAGATTCTACCCAGCAGGATATTAAAGCAGATGCTGAGACTCATAGCCAAACTTTGCAGGGAATCCTATGAAAGAAGGGGGAGATCGAAAGACCTGGAGGGGACAGGAGCTCCATGAGGAGAGCAACAGAACCAAAATAAATGGATCCAGGGGTCTTTTCTAAGACTGATACTCCATCCAAGGACTATTCATAGAGATAATCTAGAATCCCTGCACAGATGTATCCTATGGCAGCTCAGTCTCCAAGTGGGTTCCCTAGTAATGGGAAGAGGGACTGTCTCTGACATGAACTCAGTGGCTGGCTCTTTGATCACCTCCCCCTGAGGTGGGGGCAGCCTTAGCAGGCCTCAGAGGAAAACAATGCAGCCTGTACTGATGAGACCTGATAGGCTAGGGTCAGATGGAAGGGGAGGAGGACCTCCTCTATTGGTATATTGGGGCATATTGGGAGGAGATGAAGGAGGGAGCTACAGCTGGGATACAGAGTGAATAAATTGTAATAATAAAAAAATAAAATTGAATTTAAAAAATTAACAAAAAACAACAGAATGAGCCACTGGCCTCCTTTAGCCTTTTAAACAATTTTATTTTATTTTCATTAATTACAACTTATTCACTTTGCATCCCAGCTATAGCCCCTTCCCCAATCCCCTTTCAATCCCACCCACCCTCCCTCTTCTTCTCCTATGCCCCTCCCCCAGTCCAATGATAGGGGAGGTCCTCCTCCCCTTCCATCTGACACTATCAGGCCTCATTAGGATTGGCTTCATTTTCTTCCTCTGTGGACTGG
>CM053750.1:334654-369129 GCA_028658305.1 Pachyuromys duprasi | reverse complement strand
AAATTTTTTAAGAAACACACTTGTTTTTACTAGAGTGTCTGTGAGTGTTTGCCTACATGTATGTACGTGCATATATCTGCATGCTGGTGACCCCTGAAGACCAGAAGAGGGTGTCAGATCCTCTGGCTGGAGTCACAGAGGGTTGTGAGCTGCAGTGTGGATGCTGAGAACTGAACCTGGGTCCCGTAGCAGCAGCTAGTGCTCTTCATTGCTGAGCCATCACTCATTCTACCCCCTCAACGTTTAACAATAACAGCTGGCCAAACCAGTGCTGGCAACTCCATCTCAACTCTGTCATTGAGCCTTACGCTCACAGGAACTACTGTAAATTTCAATTTGTGTACATACTTTTGTTACAAAAAATGATGAATTGATTTACAAATTTAAAAAGGCCTTCTATCGTTTGGATGTGTTATACCAGGGATAACATTTCGGTGGAGGAGGAGAAGAAAATGAGTTCTACATGATACAAGTATAAAGCTGCCTGGTGCTAGAGAACAAGTTATTGGTACAGAATGGCAATTTGAGTACATTTTAAAGGATGATGTAGGAAGCTTTGAAAATGTCTACTTATTATATGCTGGAAGTTATACATTTTGTTGAAGTAACGTTTATAGTTTCAAAGAGAAAGATCGATATTCAGTATTTTTTTTTTTTTGGAGGAACACACAACCAAGTACTTTGAACTATTGCCCTCGGGAACGGCTGACCAGAAATGTTAGCAGATGAAAACCTCTTCCTTCAAAGTGTAAGTGCTTTATCAATGGCGAGAGTAACAGAAAGAAGCAAACCCTCTTCTGCCTTCTTGGTCTCTGTAGGCCGTCCAGTCTAGGCTGGAAGGAGGGAGTCGTGATAGTCCTTGGCAGGAGCAGTTGAGCAACAAGGACCACTGGGAGTCACAGCCCAGCCTCCCAGGGATGCAGGAAAAATCCCAAGCCTTGAAATACTCTCTGCCACATCTTCTTGGGTTGTGTAACCTTCTGCACTTCCCTGTCTTTCCACCTAGAATTCCTGCAAATCTCCTGCTTTCAAATGCTTATCTGACTGTCTCTTGAAAAGTTGCCTAGTTCCTGCTATCCAAGATATCAGCAAACACTACTAAGAGTTGGTGTAGGAGCATGCTGTCATACGAAAGTCCAGTTGGTACAAACATGCTGCTATACAAAGATCCAGATGCTGTTCCCTTTGTCCTGACAATGCTTTTGAGCTTTTTCTTTTTGTACTCTACATAGGCTTCATAGCTTTGCGCAGACACATTCAACCTCAGGGAGGGTTACCCTAAGACCTGATTTCTGTTTTTGTTTGTTTGTTTTTCAATTAGCACATATTTGAGAGCCAAAGAAATGCTAGAAGAACAGAAGGAAACCAGTACTTTCCTGGTTCTTACAGTTGTCCTAAAGGAAGGAAGAAGAAAACAGCTCAAAATATTGGATTTGTAGGAAGGGGCCTGTCGGAGCAGCAACTAAACTTAGGAGATATGGGCTAGGGATGCAGCTCAGTTGGTAGTGAGAGAATCAGGCCTGACACCCCCCAAAATGACACCAGGAACTTGTGTACCTCCCCGCAAAAGTCACCAGGAAGTAGGCCATAGGTCTCCAATCCCAGAAACAAGGTTATAGAGTTCCCTACCCAAGGAACAGCCTGAGGATACCCACAAGAATGGGAAGGTATTTTCTCAGGGTGGGGCATCTGTGCTGGGTAGCCCATGGACCTTGTAGTAGAACATTTCATGGCACAGAAAATACCTAAGATTTCTGAGGTCTATAGATAGCTTGCTCAATGGTATGCTAGTTAGCCAATCACTGTGTAACAAGCTTTCCCTTGCTGAATGTCATCCAATCGTGTAGCTGCTAAGGTGGGAATTCCCGGTTCTTGCTCAAACCCCAATAAAAACCCTGCCATGCAGCTGCTCAGGGCTCTTCTCTCTGATCTACTGCCTTGGTAACTGCGGAGCAACCGAGCTTAATCTTGAAGAAAGCTTTTTGCCCTTGCTTACATGGTCCAGCTCCTGGTGGTCTTTGGGGACCTTCAGATCTGGGCATAGCAGTAGAATGCTTGTCTTGCATGCATGAAGCCCAGAGTTTAAATAATCCCCAACACTGCATAACCAGGTATGGCAAGTCACACCTAACATCCCTGTATCTGAAAACAGCAGCAAAAGAACCAGAAGTTCCAGGTTGTCCTTGGCTACATAGTGAGTTCCAGACCATCCTGAGATATGTAAAACTATGTCTCAAAACAACATCAGCCCTGGGTGACCTGGCCTAGAAATGGCCCTTGTCACCACAGGGCTCAAATGAGAGGGATGTGAACTGAGATGAATGGCTGCTGTTTGCTTTTGCCTGATGCTATGGAGGGGAGGAAGAGCAGCTCTGTGTCTAGTAGGCTTGGTGAAGACAATGTAAGCCTATTCTTTTCTTTCTAAGTAAGAGAGAACACAGATAAGAGGACAGGTAAGTGTGAAGTAGGCACCAGGAATAGCATAGGACAATATTCTAAGCAGACAGTACTGGACCAAGTTTGCTGAAAGGAAGGACCCTTTGTGCCTACCACTGCTGGTAGACACTCTGTGTGGACTACCCCCAAGTGCAGCTCCACATTACCTTTTCTCAAAACCACATGGGATGACTTCCTGTGACTCACTCAGCATAGACTGTCATGATGGCTCGTTGCCCCTCTGAATTGTCTTTTATTTTATTTTTTGAGGTTATAGTATAATTACACCATTTCTTCAATCCTTTTACTCCCTGCAGGCCCTCCCATAGACCCTCTGCCCCTTGCTGTCTTTCATATTTATGGCCTCTTTTTTTTCATTAGTTGAAATGTCTTTAAAAGGATGTTACAGGGCTAGGGATGCAGCCTAATGGTAGAGCATATACTTAGCATGAGAGAGACCCTGAGTTCACTCCCCAGTATAGGAAGATGAGAAGGGGTTCGAGGGAGGGAAGATGGATCGCCACAGGGCATAGATAGAACTAGAAACAAAAAGGATAAGCCCTGTCCTCAGCGTGGTTCTCCATGTAGGCCAGGGCCTTTGCATCATTTTGGAGCCTGGCAAACAGATGGGTGGACATGATCCCTTTCTCATAAACACAAGCCTGAGTGTCCTGAGGAGACTACCGAATTCTGCGTACTTTATAAGAGACCAATGTGACAAGCTCTCCCCCCCCCCCCGTTCCACAGGGAGGATTATTGGATTGTTCCAGTCACACATAACAAGAAAAATATTCTGTTCCAAGATTTACTTAGAACCTTTACCAAAGTTTCCAGTTTCCATGTCACTAAAAGCCCAATTCCTTATCACTTTACCAATCTCTTCTCCCATTCCTTCCTGTTCTAGATATTAGCATGGCCTTGTGCTCTGTGTATGTGTGTGTGTGTGTGTGTGTGTGTGTCTTGTTCTATTATTTGCTATGCCAAACCCTCTCCCACCAGTGGATACCTTTGACTAGACTTCCTTTCCCTTGGATCATTGGCGTATTCTCATCTCTCAGGCAACAGTTATGTCTGCGTGGACTCTGTGTGGACTCTGTTCCACTCCCCGTGTGAAGGGGCCCTGCTTATTTCCCTCTCACACAGCATCCTGCTTATTTCCCTCTCACACAGCATCCTGCTTATTTCTTTAGTAACACAGCACAAGCCTGTAATCAACTTGTTCATTATATACTTTCATATGATTTTACATACTTACTGTACTTTTTACTCTATAATCATGCCTACTTCAGTATGATATAATCCCAAGGACCAGATCTACCTTTTCACTGCTCCTACCTTAATGTGTGGTGCATAGGAGGTACTTATTAAATGTGGCTTACTGACCTCGGTGGGTAAAGAACTCCTACTGGAATGCTCGGTCCATGACTATGAACAGCTATCTAAAGATGACTGAAAATTGTTTTGCCACCAAAGAACTCAATTTTCAATTCCTTTCCTATTCTGTGATTATAAAGCGATTGTGATGCTGGTTTTATGACAACTTGATATAATCTAGAATTATCTGAAAGAAGGGAACCTCAATTGAGAAAATACCTGCATATGATCCAGCGGTAAGGTATTTTCTTAGTAGTGAAAGGACGGAGGAAGGTCCAACCCATTGTGGCTAGGGCCATCCCTGGACTGGTGGTCCTGGGTTTTACAAGGAAGCAGGCTCAGCAAAACATGGGCATCAAGCCAGTAAAAAGTGGCCCTCTATGGTCTCTCCCTCAGTTCCTGCCTTCAAGTTCTTGCCTTGTTTGAGTTCCTAACTTTTTTAGATGACCAACAGTGATGTGGCGTGTACGCCAAATAAACCCTTTCCTCCCCAAGCTGCTTTGATCATGGTGTTTTAACATAGCACTAGTAACCCTAACTAGGACAATTATCATGCTTTGATTCTAAGACTTCATTCTAGAAGCTGCAGTCACCCAATCACTTTCTTGCCCATCTGGAGGTATCCTATATGAGAAGAAGGGACCACCATCCACATGGAAGGAGTTTTTGATTCTTACCTTTAAGCTCATAGGGAATCCAGTCTGTACTGGTTAAACTGGCCAGGCCCAAGTCTTCTGAACTACCCAGAAAGTGGGATGCTTGATTTTCTAAAGAGAAAACCTCACATGCTCTGACCCAATTTTAGTGATGCAATTGTCAGGAAGCACAGTATATAAGCCTACTTAATTAAAAAATATGTCAAGCAGAAAGAACTCTTGCACCTGCCCAGGCAAGATACTGAGCTCATCAACTGTTCACTCTCTATTTCAGACACTCCAGTATGGGATGATCCACTTTTATCTCTGTGTTATGACACAATGTTGCCCCCTTTAAAGTGGGAATTCCTGGATGTTCTGCTACAAGATAGTGGTCAGAAGGAAATGAGCTAAATGGAAAGATAGAGGAGAAATCTTAGAAGCACAGAATAGAAGAAGCTGAAGAGTGAGCAATGGCAAAACTATTTTCACTGTTCTCTTAAAATGATAAAGGTCAATCCCCAAGTTACACATCTCTAAGGAAATATATTTTTGTCCTGTAAGATATTTCCAAACTAAGGAAGGGAAAGAAGGGAGGCAGCAGGAAAGGAGGGAAGGAAAAGGAAGGAATAAAGGAAAGGAAAGAAAAGAAGTAAAGAAGGATAGAAAAATGTTAATCAAAGGTCACAAAGGAGAGCTTTCCCAAATCCATTCACCATATTATAAAAATTTTGAAAATTCCCAAACTGTGACTATTACTCTATTTTTCTGGTAATTTTTGTCCTACACTCTAATATGGAAACAAAAGCTTGAATGCCCTTATATTGGTACAAACGTAGAATAAATCGTTTTGAAAGTGGGGTATACATTTAACTTCAATGATATAATGATCTAATGCAATTGAATATATAATCCTCCCCTCCTCTCTTCTCTTCCTCCTTCCCTCTTTCAATTTTTTGAGACTCATTCTGTAGCCTGAGTTAGTCTAGAATTCACAGTGTGATTCAGGCTGGTTTTGAACTCATCACAAGCCTCCTGACAGCCTCTCAAAGGCTGGGATTACAGGAGTGAGCCACCACAGCCAGCACCTCCCTCAACAGGATCATGCTCAGGACCCTACGCTTGTCTGGTGAATTACTGTGATTGTCTTGCCCCCACCTCCTACGAGCAGATATTAAAGGTGTAAGCCAACATGTCCAGTTCTTTATTTTTTAAGCTGAAATTTTAGAAAATGTTTAATCCCCTCACTGACAAATCCAGTGGTGATGGAATAAAATATAAGGAAAAGAAAAGATTGCTTAAGCATCTGGTAAGTGTAAATATGAAGGCAGTAACATTAATGGGCTGGTGGACAGACACATAGGAGGTGGTCCGGCACAGGCAGATATCTCACCCACAACTGTGGACTTTTTCCATCTCTGAAGGTAAAGCTGAGAGGCTGGAAGGTTAAATGATAGTTCTGACAGCCCTTTTCGACCAGGGATCCAATCTAGCACCCATTACAGGAGTCGCTGAAGAACCTATCATTCTGAGTTGCAACTCCGATCCTTACTCTAGACCAGTGGTTCTTGATCTTCCTGATACAGTTCTTCATGTCAGGGTGACCCACAACCATAAAATTATTTTGTTGCTACTTCATGACTGTAATGGGTTGCTACCATTGGAAAACACATATTTCTGATGGTCTTAGGAACTGAGACCCTGCTCAGTAGCAAAATTACAGTTATAAAGTAGCAATGAAAATAAATTTATGTTGTGAGTTCCTAAGGCCTTCAGAAATGTGTTTTCCAATGGTCAAGACCCACAGGCTGAAAACCATTGCATTAGAGTGGCATGAGATGAAAAAGGGGGAAAAAAAAGTCTTGCTGAGTTAGATGCCACTTTCGATGGGCTTGTCTCTGATTTGGATTAGTCAATCCAGATGGTTGTATTCTTCTTTGGAGGGAAGTATCCTCCTAGGTCTAAAGTTAATTCTAAAGGCAATGTTATGAATTCAACATTGAGCATAGTAAACAGATGAACAAACCAGTAACAATCAGGCATGTAAAAAAACAACATGAAAACAAAAGCCACAGAAGCAGATTTATAGGAGCTTCAGATATGGGAGATGTAAGTTAAAGGATTTTAGCTATTTACTGTGCCCAAGTTTGTCAGTGGGGTCCCATAGACACCTAAACATTGCAGGCTATTGCTATTGCTCCAGACCTTAACGGTAAGACCCAGTTGTTGAAGAGACCACACGCGGAAATCATAAAACACAAAAGAAATCAAACTTGTACTGAGCTAAAGGCCCTCATTTCTGCTGGCTAGCTGGAAGGTTCTATGAATGCTTCTGGGGAAAACAGTAACCAACAGTCTTCCACAGCTGTCAACTCTGGGAGTTAGAATACTCACTGGCCTGTCAAGATCTGCTCGCTGCTGCAAAGGAGTGTTATAAGGAACAACTGATGACTCTCTGATTGTGTTCAAGGCCCTTACCACAAAATTTATGCCTAGTACTGTTAGCTGGGCCAAGAATCCATTGCTGGGTGGGTCTTAGGCCCTAGGGAACTCATTATTATTTTTCTGCTAAATGTACACAGTGTTATGATGATCCCTAAATACTTATTTTTATATCCATAGATTTTTGCATCCCTCAGCCTTCACCTGAGCTTTTTATTTGCAATAGATGGTGATAAATACAAAGACCCATGACTACCCAAACCCTCAATGTACAGAGAATAAGAGGCTACAGAAAGCTTAATTCTAATAGGACATCTATATTATACTCCCTGTCTTTAAGGCTTGAGGATTATCTAGGGAGGGAGTAGAAATATTTTAAGAGCCAGAGGCAGTGAACAACTACAATAAGATAGTATTTTCTAGACAAGGCTATGTCACTCACAAATTCACTGTGTGTGCTGTGACTGCAAGCAGGAAACCTGCATAGGATCAGGCCCAAATCCCAGCGAGGACCAGAAAGGGATCATGAGGTTCTACCATTCCCTAAGGAGCAACTGGCCGGCTGATGGCTCCTGGGGAAGAGACAGTTGGTTTTTTATCAGAGATGCAGCTCCCAAAAGGCTGCCCATGCTGAAATAGTTATTCCTGCATCCATTCACATATAAGCAGCATGGAACTCAGTAAGTTTAAACAAAAAAGAGCACATGAAGTTTGAAGGGTAAAGTGGGGAGATAGGCAAAGAGTTGGAAGGAAATGAGGAGTAGGTTTGATTAAAACACATACACATGTG
Source organism: Pachyuromys duprasi (assembly GCA_028658305.1). Taxonomy (NCBI): domain Eukaryota; kingdom Metazoa; phylum Chordata; class Mammalia; order Rodentia; family Muridae; genus Pachyuromys; species Pachyuromys duprasi. Next base: position 361,452 of record CM053750.1, on the reverse strand, counting down.
TGAAAATTTAGAACCAAAATACGTCATTCAATAGATGGGCTTCATAATAGGTTTGATGTAGACGGGGAAAGAAAATTTTAAAATTGAAAATGGTTCACAGGAAATAATTTAGAATGAATCATGAAGAGATAAGTTGGCAGAGGAAAGGTAAATAAGAGAAATACAATGAGAAGATACTGCATATTGGGAGACAGGATAGATCAATGGTGACTCCTGGAGAAATAATTATTCCCCAGACTGATAAGTCTCAACAAACTGTTGATTCCAAACAGACTTTTATTTTATGAATTAAATTATTTTAGTGTGCCAGTCTGTGTGCATGTTTATATGTGCGCCCATGTAAATGTGTACATGTGAGTAAGAGCTGGAGGACAGCATCAGGTGCCATGCTTAGGAATGGCACTCACCTCCTTTGAGACAGGTTCTTTGTTCGGCTAGTGAGCCAGGGATCTCAACCACCAACAGCATTTAAAGGAGCAACAATAGACAGAGAACTGACTTCAACAGAAGCAATGAGGAAACACACAGATTATTTGAAAGAAGGACTACAAATGAATTATGAATGAATAAGACATATCTTTAAACAAAAGCTGGTAGAAATTGAATCTGGTAGACTTAAATTACAGAATATAATTTCCAGTGGAGAAGAGTGTATATTTATCTATGAGCCTGGGGGGCTAAACCGAACCACACACATACTACATAAGCATCCTATTATTGAACTCCATCCTGACCCCTTCCTATCCTCATTGTTTCATGACAGGGTCTTTCTAAGTTGTACAGGCTGGCTTTGAACTTGCTATTGTCCTATTTCAGCATCCCAAGTAGCTGGGATTATAGGCCTGAGCCACCAGACCAGGATTAATTTGAACTGATGTATGATTGATCATATATGATACCATGAAACAAATTTCTACAAATGCCCAAGGACTAAAGTTACAGAGTATATAGGTTTTTTTTTACTTTACCACAGATAAAAAGAAATCAGTAATAACAACAAAAACTGGAAATATTCAATATACATGAAACTTAAGGTATATGCTTCTGAGTACTTTCTGATTTAAAAAATTTAGCTGCACTAAAACTCAGGAAAACATTTTGGACAGTGTGGGAAGAATGAAAATGCTCCTTGTGGCAGTGAAGTCAGCACAGGGAGATCTCCCAGCTGTGAAGCTCTAGCCGTTATCTATTAGCTTTCTCTTATGCAAGCCCTAAATGTGACTTGGCAAAGCCTTCCATCTCCTGTATTACCAAAGAAACCACATGCCTTCCCTTCTCTCTGTTTTACATCTTACTAACCAGACCACACTTTGGTTAAGTTTGTTGGTTATGCTATTCTGGTTATGTAGTTCTTTTCCTCAAAAGTCTTCCAAGGCATACTGTTCTTTATCTCTTCCCCACTCTATTCTCTGTCTTCCAACATCATCACTTCAGCTGCCAGTGATAACAGCTAACAGTAAAGTAGCTAAAAACCTTTACAGTCCAGACTTCTGTGGCTGCAGGCTCCTGGAGCTAACATGACTCAGTATAGGAACAATGTATCACAGATGGCAAGAGCAAGTCAAGAGACACTCAGAGGAAATGGTGCTTAACGAAAGTGAAGAAGGGTGCCTCAGAAGGATGGGAATTATAATTTCTTTTTAGTTAACTGTGGACTGGGAATAGACCCAGGGATGAGCTTTCTTTTGTTTCCCCCAACATAATATTTTTATTAATTATTTGGGAATACAATGTACCCTGATCACACTAGCTCACTTGCTTCCCATTTCAACCGGGCCCACTCTCCCACTCCTTTCTCTCTCTCTCTCTCTCTCTTTGAGACAGTTTGTGTGGCCCTAGCTGTTCCAGAATTCACTCTGTAGGCCAGGCTAGTCTTGAACTCAGAGATCTGTCTTCCTCTGCCTCCTGAGTGCTGGGATTATAGGCGTGTACCACCCTTGCACCCTCCCACCAAAAGAAAAGGAAAACACCAAGTTCACTTTGTGTTACCCACATATTCGTTGGAGCATGGTCAAACTCCCAGCCAGCCCTTTAAAAAAAAAACAAAAACAGAAATGAAGTCCTTCCCCATCCCACCGCCCTCCAGAACCCCATCAACCTCATCATCCTCATCCTCATCAGAATTTTTAAGGACTCTCTTCAATAGCTTCCTGTCTGGCCTTTCTTTCTTTCTTTCTTTCTTTCTTTCTTTCTTTCTTTCTTTCTTTCTTTCTTTCTTTCTTTCTTTCTTTCTTTCTTTCTTTCTTTTTGGAGTAGTGAAGGAATTGGTTAGCACAGAAGCCTTCAATGTCTCTCGTTCTGTTATAAGTCTGTGGTCATTGACTCCCCTGCAAAAGAAGCTTTCCCAGTCCATAGCAGCTGGTGGTAACATGGGTCATAGGCATCACCATGGTTTCTGGCAGCACTGACCACCAGTCTTTTGGGAAGAGTTAGCTCAGAAAATGAAGCATTCTTCATCTCTGATATCTTGTTGCTTGGAGTCAGGGTAATCTGCAGTTGGGCGCCATGTCCAGGAGCAAGGCCTGTGCAAGCTCAGCAGTTGCTACACACCGCCTTTCCTCCAGCGCTGGCTTCCGCTGACCTTTGGGTCAAGTTGCAGCACAGGTCTAGTGGGTGGTGGCAGAGGGCCGGCCCCACGCAGCAACAACATGCTCCTTTGTCCGCTGCTCCCGCTGCTCCCATGCTTCTTGCCGCCCATGGCTGCGCCAGACACCCTCTGCGCAGCTATTCCTGCCTGCCTCTGGTCATGCTTTTCCCAGCCATTCAAGCTGCTCCGTTCTGACGGTTGAGCTTTCTTAATAACATCTGTACAAGAGCAAAATGAACTTTTAAAGCTATCCTTTCCCCCCATTATTCTTGGGAAACTTCTTAGACATATACAATGGGTCTTGATCATATCTACCCCCAACTCCCATCCAGGATCTCCTACTTCCCAACTTCGTACCTTTCTTTTATGATTATAATGTTAACCTAGAACCCACTTAGTAGCAGCCACATATGCTTGGATGTGGAATTATCCGCGGGAGCATGGACAACTTTCCTATGACCGCACTCCTAAAAAAAGTGAGTCTTCCTTTCTCAGCTTCCATCAGCTGCCAATAGCTCCTCAGCTGGTGTGTGTGTGGGGAGGGGGGCCCTCCCTGCTTCCATGCTGAGATTTTTTTTTTAACTTTTGAAGTTATAATATTTACAATATTTCTCCCTTCACTTCCTTCCCTCCAAACTCCCCCATATACCCCTTTCCACTCTCTTCCAAATTCATGGCCTCTATTTTCACTGATTATTATTTCACGCATATATGTATGCTTACATACACATATATATTGTACACACACACACACGTATATATTCCTAAATATACACTGTTTGGTCTGTACTATGTTACTTGTATGTATGCTTTCAGGTCTGACCATTTGGCACTGGATAACTAATCAGCGTGCTTTTCTCTGGGGAAGTTCAGCTCTTCCAGCTTTTCTCAGTTGCCCTATAGACCTTTGTGTGGGGTGAGGCCTCCTGGGCTTTTTCTCATTTGGTTTGGCATGTTTGCTGGTGTCATGCTTGTTCAGCTCACACTGGGCAGTCATGTTCATGAGACTATCTGGGTGTACCTTCTGACGTTACTACTAAAGGATACAGTCTTACAGCAAACTCCCTGATCCTCTCGTTCTTTTACTCTTTCTGCTACATCTTCTACATGCTGCTTTATAGATGTATCCATTGGGACTTAACTTCCACAACTCTGTATTTTGTTTGGTTCTGGCTTCCTGTAATAGTCTCTGTTGCAAAGACGTTTTCTTGATGAGATGTGAGGACTACAGTTATCTGTGGGTATAAAAACAAATGTTTATAGATTGCAGTTAGGGATTATGCTCGTTTCGTATATTAGTGATTGTAGATTCTCAAGCAGTAACTGTGACTTCACTAGCTCTGGGTAGTTGGCTAGGTTTCTAGTACCAGGCATAATTTTACTCTTGTTGAGTGGGTCTTAGTACAATTAAAGAGCTGTTGGTTACTGCCAATGTATGCATGCCACTACTATACACTTAGGGTTATTGTGCCACACTGGTTATTGTTGTAGTTTATAGGTTCACAGCTGGGTAGGACTGTTTGTTGGTTGCCTCCCTCGCTTGTGAGTCTACGTGGTACCTTCTAGTGCCATGAAAGCTAGTCCTCAGGGAGAAGGCATTCAGGTCATTTCCAGATGAGGGCTTTCTGGGCTCTGTTCTGAAATGCATGATGTCTTTGGCAATAGGGACTTACCTTCCTGTCTGGGTAACCAATGGCAACAGCAATGGGGTATGTGATTTGATAGTCATATATATATATGACATATATATATATATAATAACTTGTTTATTTCTATTTTATGTTCATTGGTGTTTTGTTTTGACTGTACATATGTCTGTATGAGGGTGTCAGATCCTCTGGAACAGGGGTTATAGACAGTTGTGAGCTGCCACGTGGGTGCTGGGAATTGAACCTGGGTCCTCTGGCAGAGCAGCCAGTGCTCTTAACTGCTGAGCCAACTCTCCAGCCCCCAATTTGATACCCTTTTAGACAGCTTTGCCACAGAAAAAGGTCTGGCTTGACCTTCTGCTAAGTCTTTTGCATATAGCACAGCTGCTATGCATTCACATGTACAACAGCCGTGTCAGGCTGTGAAAACAGTATCACACAGCATCCCTCCCTGTTTCCTGGCTGTCACAGTCTTTCTATCCCTGATTTCCCCAGCTTTCTCTGAACTTTTGTAGGGGGTGTTTGTATAGATGTCTCAAATATGAATGAACAGTCACAGCTGTTTATTCTCAGCTCATGAAGGAGTTGAGAAGGGACAGAGAGACACTGCTCAGTGAATGTCAACATTCCCCAAGGATATAGGCACTGCTCTTATGAATGTGCTTATACCATCCTCTCTGCTGTGGCCCTCGGAAACACCCTATTTCCTAAGTGGTGAGAAAAGGAAATGGGAAGGAAAGGAGAAGAGAGGAGAGAAGAAGAGAAAAGAAGATGGGGAAAGTAGATGAGAGAGAAGAGGGAAGGGGAGGGAAGACAGGGGAGGAGAGACTCTGTCTGAGCCAAGAGCTGGGGGCCTGGAGGGGTGGCAACTGCCTTCACGGAAGATCATGAAGCAAATGACATGTTCTTTGAGTTCCCAAATGAAAACCCAAATATACAAAACCAAAACCACAAAATCACAAAAGCAGTGTGAACCTGTAACTATCAGGAATAGAGACCCTTGCGTTAGGATGAGAGAAAAGGACAACAGATATTGCAAATAAAAAACACAAAAACAAACAAACAGAAAACCCCAAGGGCATGTTTTCATTGTCTCCTGTGGAAATGTTAGATTCCTCTGGGAGGGCTGCAGCCTCAGACACCCTCAGATACCATTCACGTCATTCATTCAGTAGATGTTTATACAACGTCTTCCAGCTTAAGGCTGGAAAGTTCTTTCAAGGTGAACTTCTAGTCTTACACTAGAATATACAAAATATATATTTATATGAAAATAAAATATGTATAAAAAGACCTTCATGACATTGTAAGGCTACTTGGCTGTAGTTTTGTGGCAGAATGCACCAGGAGAGATAGTCTAAGAGCTAATGGACAGGAGGCTTTGAGAAAAACTGTCATTTAAGGTGATACTTAAAATAATAGTTGTGGTGCTGAAACTATGGAAAAATGTTGTGTGCACTTAAATTGGTTCTTACTAATAAGACCTAATCAACATGTAAATTGGAGATTTCTTATATGCTGGACCCCACCCCGCCCTGAAATAGTTTTATTGTTTGAGGCAGGTTCTCAAATACCTTAGGCTAGCTAGCCTTATTCTCTCTCTAGCTGAGGATAGCCAATCCTTTGTCAGTGCTCAGCTTAGGGGTGTGTACCATCAGTCAGGCTCTGGGGATAGAATCTAGGGCTTCGTGCATGCTCGGCAAGCACTCTCCCAGCTCAGCTAGGTCTCTGGCCCCTAACGGAGCCTCCTCCCTACTGCCTCAAACCTAAAATCTTTCCTGTCGCTTTGATTGTTCAAGTCGCTCCTGAAACAGCCCAGTCTACTGAGTTGCTTTGATCTACCCTCTGTGGCCTTTTATGTAGCACAATTTCAAAACTTTGCTTGGGAATTCAAGGAGAGTTCATGGTCAGGAAATCTGGGAACTGCTCTTTAGAACTCCTTCAAATGTCTTCAAATGCCAACCAGCAAAGTCCAGCTTTTGATTAAAATGTCATGATCTCACTAATACAAACCACTTTCCACTACAGATCTGTTTCCTAGGATCTCTCTGGGATGGAAAGACCTTGGAATTTCAGGCCAAAGTAAAAAAAAAGAAGAAGAAAAGAAAAGAAAACGCTCCAGGGCCTGCATGTGTCTCAGATTGCCCGGACTTCGCTAACACCGCCCAGCTCAGCTTCACTCCGCCCTGCTTCCACAGCCTGGAGACAGTGGCAGGTTATCTGTTTCCTCCAGTTCCCATGGGTACCACAGCAGCGGTTTAAACATTCCAGGGTAGGTTTCTTCTTTTTGGACACCTTCCTCGCAAATCTGTGACAGTGCTTGGTGTTTGTCTGGTTTTTAGTTTGCAGACCATGTGGCATTTGCTTGATTGTCTTCTGTCCCTCATTGGGAGGATGGCGTTAGAGTGGGCCAGACAGCCTGCCCATCTCTGGAAGGCAGACTACTTGGACTTAAACCTTGTTAGAGAAAAGGCAGTTAATTGAGCTTTCTTTAAGTTGGCTAGACAAGTAAAATAAGAAAAGAAACGAAGAGGAAAATATCTAGATTAGTTTATTTGAGGAAAAAAAAAGAGTAACATTTTGAGTGAGAGGAACTCAGCCTAGGAGCCCTAAAATGGCTTCCACTTTACTTTGTATATGTGGCCCAGCCACAGGAGCCTTTCCCACTTAAATTGAACACCCCTTTCCTGAGTTCACTTTTGTTAAGAAATGCTTGAGTTCCCCCCAGTTTTCTTCATATTCCATATAGGGGTACAACTATTCCTACCTCTTTTTCTTTTCCAGGCAATTCTTGCTTTGCCAATGGCTGGAGACTCTCCAGGGGAGAAGAAACTTTGTCCTACTTAAGACCTAAATAGGTGAACCTGTGAATAATTATTCATGGAGGTGCTTAGACGCTGTGGATGAGCCAAGATCAGGTGGGCTATCCTTGTCCAAGGCTCAATTCCTTGAACACATCTGGTCAGCCCAGAAGGTGGGTGGGTTAAGGGGCAGTGAAGGGACAGCAAAAAATTGTTTCCTTGGCAACCCATCTGCTGAGGTAATGAGCAAGCCACGTTCTGGCTGCCCTGACATCAGCCTTGTGGGTAGTCTCTTAGGCCCCTTCCTGGAGCCATACGGCACAACCATCTTGCTCATGGCCTCTGCCAGACTATTTATTAAAAGCTCTGCCTTCTTGGGAGACTAAATTACTAAAACTTTATAATTAAAGACTTCAGTTGTTTCTTGTTGCAAATTTCAGTGGCTAGTGAGATTCAAGCCTGCATTAAGCATTGGCTGGTTGTTGCCCATCAGCCTCGGCTACCTACCACACATCCTTTCCCATCAGTCCATCAGCAGGAAAAGAGGGATTGGTGCCAGGTCTGCACGAATCCGCAGTGTGGTCAAAACTGCTCTAGAAATGTAGGGAATTTGACATTCTACCCATCATCATTATCTTCTTCGAGACAGGCTCTCCATGTAGCCTAGGCTGACCTTGAACTTCCTATGTAGCTGAGAATAACCTTAAACTTCTGATTCTCCTGCTTCTTCCTACCTCCTGAGTACTGGAATTTGAAGTACCCACCATCCCTGGCGTGTGTGGTGGTGTGCGCAGAGCATCATGGTGCCAGGCAAGCAGCCCTAGATTGAGCTACAACCACCAGCCCAGCTCAGTCCTTATCTTTTGTCTGCTCTCTCCAGTTCATACCACAAATAGTTAAACATTCATCAGAGAGGAATCTGGCCTTTCTCCAGGGCTTGCCTCTCAAAGTTGTCACTCGGGAGAATGTTCTAGAAGTTTCTGGGGGCCAAGGAATAAAGACTTTTAGGGAAATGGGACTGAGAACTGTTCTCAGAGCTGCCAACGGAAGTTAGCACGTTGAGATCATGAAGTCAGTTCATTTTTTCCCTCTGGAAAGGGTCATTTTGTGTCCTGTTTTGAAAAAAAACTTTCTTCCTCAGTTCCTATCAGATGAGGGAATAACACAGAAAGCATGGATGAGTTCTACTTGTTTCAGGGACTAGTCCAAAACTTTACAACACTGCTCTACACCACATAGCATGAGCTCTTTCACTGAGGGCTGGGGCATGGCGGTCAGGCGTGAACTATACTCCCGCCTTCCCTTGAAGCTGGGGAGGATCATACGACCAGATCTTTATCTGATAGGTAAATAGGTTAATCCTGGGCCACAATGCCCTTAGGACAGATCTACCATCTCCAGCTTTCTTTGCTTTCCTCTGTAGGCCGAGTTGGTGGAAACTGGAGGAGATGCTGGTCATCCAGCAGCCTAGAGTGCAAGTCCCGGGCGGTTTCGTGATAGTGAGGCCACCTGCTCCTTAGTTCACCTCGTTTGGACGATGTTCACCAGCAAGTCTGCATGCTTCCGACAATCCTCCAGGTGAGCTTTCTGGCACAGAAAAATAGTGTCACTTTTATAAAATGATGGAGTTAATTCAGCGCTGGATTCACATCCAGATTTCTATGATGGCAAAGGTCAGAGCTTGGTAGATAGATTGAGGGCAGACTGAGGGTAGAGGATATTTTCTTTCCTTTTTTTTTTTTTTAAAGAGAAACATGCTTAGATTAGAAATTATTTTTAACATTTGACCTTATCTATATTATAACAGCAGTAGCAATGATATAACCCAGAGATTTTGTGAGGTTTTGATAAGTTATTTGGCTAAAGGTATTTCATATGATAATAAAATGTTTAAACTGGGTGTTGTGGCACATGACTTTAATCCCAATACTTGAAAGGCAGAGGCAGGTGGATCTCTGGAGTTCAAGACCAGCTTGGTTTATATAGCAGGTTCCAAGCCAGCCAGGGCTACATAGTAAGACCCTATGTGATTGTATCTCTGAGGTTAAGGCAGAATTGCTGCACAGTATATCAGACATCAGAATTATATATATATATATACATATATATACACATACATATGTATATATACTATATATATGTATATATACATAGTATATATATACATATGTATGTGTATATATATATATTTACTTATTTGTATGTGTGTGAGACCATAGATCACATGTGGAGGTCAGAGGACATCTTTGTGGAGTTGGTTCCCTCTTCCACCAGACTGAACTCAGTTTATCAGTCCTGCACAGTAAGCACTTATACTTGAGAAGCGCGCGCGCGCACACACACACACACACTTATTTCTTGCCCTTTCACTTGGCCAGCAGGGTTCTTTCTGTGAAGAAGAAAATAGAGCCAAAATCAGCTCCAACTCAGATCACTGAAGCATGGTTTCTAACAGAAAAGACTGAGTTCTTGCCTACATCTTGACTACTTATTAGACATTGGGAAGACCTTGAGTCTATTGCCTTCTCCATGGACCATTGCTGAAGGACAGGGGATGAGGCAAGATGGCAGTTCCGAGAGATCCTCACAGAAGGAACAGTGAGACAGGAAAAAGTGTCCATAGGAAGGAGCAGATGGAGGATGCTAATGTCAGAACCAGGAAGGGTGTTGGGTATACAAAAGGAGGTAATCACATACGTGTTATGTCATAGAGAAGAGCCAGCATAGCACATAGCTTTAGTTTTTAAAATACCACCTGTATGTTATTAGAGTTTTGGATCCTCTGTGTAGTACTGCCTGTACTCCTCAATCTACTACTTTATTCAAAACTCTTCTAGAATGTCTTGGCAGAACCCTGGTAGTAAATTACAGCCTCTAAGGGAATTTGACTAGTGTTAGGTGGGCAGCCTTATCCCACGGACACCTAAGTCCCTGACTTAAGGAAAGAAGGCATGAGACTCTTGCACACAGATCCAAGGATCTGGGGGCTCTCTCTGGGTAGGAGTAACACACACTTTTAATCTCCTGTCTCCAAGTTTTCTCTCTGGAGACCAACACTCACTTTCACGACAGCCCCTTAACAAGATGGGAGGGCTGACAACGAAACCCAGGGCCACTGCTCTCTCAGCCCCGGGCTGTGCTCTCTCAGCCCCGGGCTGTGCTCTCTCAGCCCCGGGCTGTGCTCTCTCAGCCCCGGGCTGTGCTCTCTCAGCCCGGCCAGTGCCTCTGGGGAGCACATGCGCTCATCGTCTGTGCCGCAGGCTGGGTATTTACAGTCCACAGTTGCTAAGGAGGAAGATGGCCAGAACCGTCCAGCCTGGAAGCATCTATCACATGTTGACTTGTGACTTCTCTAGCAACTTGTGACCCAGCATTAAGACATTTCGGTTCCCTGCTTTGCATTAATAACAGGAGCTTTCAACTTTGAAATAATTAAACCCAGAATAAGACATATATTTTACATTGATCTGGCATACAATAGAGCGGAAAGTGTGTCTTAACAAGTGCCTGTGAAATCACATCTTGTGTGTTGTACTCTGAGATATTCTGTTCAATTTTATTTCATTTTAAAAGACGGTCAGGTACACCCACGAAGTCCTTCAGAGCAGGATACAGCTGGCAGTTTGGAGAGAGCAACAGCCAAGCATTTTCCTCAGTATCTGCAGCTTCGCCTGTGAGCACCTTGCCACCAAACGCCTGGAAACCCTTTGTCCAAGGACACTATCATTCTAGCGAAGAGGAGTCTTCACAATGGCGGAAAATATTTCCCAGATACACGTGTGACAGAGGGTTAGGATATAGGATATCCAAGGAACTAAAAAAATTATATACTGAAAAAAAAACCAGTAACCCATTTTTTTGAATTGAACTAAACAGAGAATTCTCAAAAGATGAATAAAAATGGGCAAGAAACATTAAAAAAATGTTCAACATCCTTAGCCATTAGAGAAATGCAAATTAAAACTACTTTACAATCTAAATTATTGCGATCCAAAACACAACTGACAATGTGCGCTGGCATGGGTGTGGGGAAGGGAACACTCATTCACTGCTGCTGGCGGGAACACAGGTGTAGCCACTGTAGGAACCGGTGCAAAGGTCCCTCTAAAAGCTGATCTACTCTACCAGTTTGCATATTGCTTGATCTTAAGAAGGCATTTTCTTTTTAAAAAAAATAATTTTTATTTTATATGCATTAGTATGAAGGCGTCAGATCCCTTGGAATTGGCATTACAGACAGTTGTGAGCTGCCATGTGGGTCCTGGGAATTGAACCCAGGTCTATTGGAAGAGCAGACAGTGCTTTTAACCACTGACCCATCCCTCGAGCCCCGGAGGCATTTTCTTAACTGAAATTCCTTCCTCTAAGATGACTTTGGCTTGTGTCCAGTTGACGTAGAGCCAGCACAGGTTTTGGAAGCAGTTTGAAATGCTGCATAAGTTCTTCAGAAAAATGGGGTCATTTGTACAACATTGTAAATGTGCCTAAATCTAGAGGATCAAATGGTATATTTATAAATGTTTAAGGTGATAAGATGTATTCTTTTTAAGATAAAGGGGCTAGATTGGATATTCCCAAGTCTGTGCTTCGAAGTTCCACATGGCCCAGTCTGTTCTCAATGAAGCCATCAGCTCCTTCAACACCCCTTTGTGGGGGTACATGTCATATCTAAGCATGACATATGTAACCATATAGCAATCAGATCAAAGTAATTGTAATTCCCATCCCCTTCTCCATGCTGGAAACTTGGAATTTCTTTTAAATTCTTCCTGCATTTTATTCCAGGACAGAAAAATGTTGAGATTGGATTAGATTTAATTACTTTTATCTAAATTTGGGAACAGTCTCCTCTCTTACTTTTGAAAGATAGAAAAAGAGAAAAACAAGTCACAGAAGCTCTCAACAAACTGAATTTGGAAATAGATAGCTTTCTGCTGCCACAGAGACGTACCTGTATAACCAGGTGGCTGTGGGGCCCAAGCCTGACCCAGGGTCAGTCCTTCTTGAAGAATAACACCCCCTCTGACAGGTGACTCTTCAGGGGCTCTGCAAACAGCACAAACCTTAAGCAGAAGTTATTTGTAAATAATATAATAGAGGTCTTTCACTTGTAAAATACCTTTCCAGAAACTATGGGGGGTAGGGAAGGGAACTGAAACTGTGCCAAGGAGCCTATTAGAGTGTGCTGCTGATATTTCCCAGTTTATCCTGTCACTGGAAATGACTCCAAGGGGACAAGAAGACACAAAACCCACTGGCAGGTGTCTCAGACCTCTTTGTAAGGCAGCAGCAACTGAGGAGGCTCTAGAGAGCAGCCACTATGTCAGACAAATGGAGTTCCAGGACAAGGACCTCTTTGGTTTGAAGCTGGCTGGGAAGCATGGGTCTGTGGTTCACTTAGTAAATGACCCATGAAAGCCTTCTACAAACAGGGCTTCACAAGGATGCAGATCAGCCTTCAGTGTGATGGGTTGACAAACAGAGAAAGCTGCACAATGGAGCAGGTGATACGTTCCAGGTGGCTCAGAAAAGAGCTGTCTCCTAAATCACTAGCTTGTTGCACCATTCCAATGCTGCTCCTACACATGAGAATACGGTCTCTGTTGCTATTGTTGCTGTTTCTGAGACAGGGGTTCTCTGTGTAGTCCTGGCTGTCCTGGAACTCGCTGTGTAGATCAGGCTAGCCTTGAACTCACAAAAATGTGATGACTGTCCCTCCCAAGTGCTGTAATTAAAGGCATGCACCACCACTGCTCAGCAAGAATATGGTCTTGCCACCACTATTTGGGTCACCATGTCCTATTACAAAAAAAATTCTTCCAATCTTTCATTCTCCCTCCTCCATGCCCTTATGGTTTGTAGACATGATGTACATGTGCATAAGTGTATCACATTTAATGGCTCATGGTGTTTTTTGATGAAAATTGCTGAGTTTGTCACAATACCACTCTCCTATAGGGAGCACACGCATATGGTGCTTTGTAACCCAGGAAATTTAGTTTTTACTGTCAAAAAAACAAAAAACCATAAAGAAAACACTTGCAGACCTTGTTTAACTTGAGATTTTTGATGTTTTACATTTATCATTATAAAAGCAAGGACAATTTTATATCTTTTATGTATGTGTCACATGAAGAACAATTTGTCTTTGAATAGGGGAAAATCACTCTTAAAAAATACTACACAGCTTTTCCTTCATGTGAAAATGCCACATACATAAGCTTGATTGAAACAAGAAAAGTGAGGTAAAAATAGAACAAAACACTCAGGCAATAGTTTTGATAACCATTAACATTTAAGACCAATTAAAGGGCCAATCCTAGGTGAGATCCATTAAAGAGAATGAAAGAGCACATGCAGCCACACTTTGCACCCACCCTACTTTTCCTCAAACTGCAAGAGCCAAGGCCAGGCCACAGCCAACACATCTGCCTCCCTGTGTGATGTGGGGGTTGTGGCCTCGGGTCCTAGAGTTTGTCACTGTGGTTCAAATCCTGGTTCTGACATTGGCCAGTCTGAAAAGTCTTCTGCACTCTGTGTCTCAGTTTACTCTCTACAAAGCGAAGGTGCTGGGACTTCCTCCATAGTTATGAGAGCAGATGAGCGAGCAGTCCCCAGTGGACAGTGAGGGGCCAGTAGACCTGTACTCTAACGCTCTCTACTGCTCGAGTCTGAGCCATCTGACAGCCATTTATGCTCTCCAGTCAAGCATGTGGATTTCCTCCCAGATACCCTAAGAATTTCCAACACACAAAAAAGCTGAAAATTGTACATTTTGCTAGGCATGTTTTATAGTATACTTGCGTCTTGGCCACCATCATTCCTTATATTTTTATTTTTTATTTTTGTTTAAACTATAGAATGATTCACAAATTGGCAGGCCATCCTTGTGTTCATACACATGCTGCTGGAGTGACCTTCATCCCTTATCTTTTATTTTTAATGTTTTAAGTTGCAGATATATGTATTTTTCATATTTATATCCTTATCTACATCTTTTCCCCACCTCTTTGTTTTAGCAAAAAGCCTGAGAAGTGATATTATCTGGATTTCTGAATTAAAGGTAAAAGTTACATTCAAGAAACTATAATTTTAATTTCAATCACAGCATGGATACATCCATCGTGAATCTTTAGGTAGGTATGGTGGCCTCTGTTGCCATAGAGACAGCTTTGCTATCAGCTAGCCTCTCCCAGAGAAAAGGCACTGGGTGACTGTGGCCTGGGAGCACAGGGCGGCCTAGAGGCCAACGCAACTCCTAGGTCAGAGGGTCACGCTCTACTGCTGTTTGGTTTTCTGAAAGCTTTTTCCAGCTTCCCCAACAAACATCTTTGTGAGGGCTTCAGGCAACCTCAATAGACTGCATTCCCCATTCAGAAGTTCTTTCTGAAATTCTTCCTCCCTGTTATTCTGAAACTTTTCTCACTGTGCCCTGCTCAGTTTGGTCTTTGTGGAGCTCTTGTTCTCCCCAAGTTTTATTAACTTCCCCTATTTTTATTATTATTTCCCGCCCTCTGCCGAAGGCTTGGTTGTGAGTCTTAATATCTGCTTTGATACATTGCTATATTGATTCTTTCAGAGGACCTCTTTGGTATGCTCCTGTCCTGTTGCTTGTTTTATCCTCAATGTCCATCCCATTTATTCATCTAAACGAGCATTGATCATACCAACCTGAGTCCTCCTTCTTGTATATCTTCCCTAGGTGTGTAGATTTCAGCATGACCTTCCTATCCTATAGGTCTATATAAGTGAGTATATACCATATGTTTCTTTCTGCATTTGGGATACCACACTTAGGATGATCGTTTCCAGGTACCACCATTTGCCTGCGAATTTCATGCTTTCCTCCTTTTTAATTGCTGAGTAGTATTCCATTGTATAAAAGTACCATAATTTCTGTATCCATTAGTCAACTGAGGGACATCTGGGTTGTTTCCAGGTTCTGGCTATTACAAACAAAGCAGCTACGAACATAGTTGAGCAAATGTCCTTGTTGTGTACTTGAGCATCTTTTGGATATATGCCTAAGAGTGGTATAGCTGGATCTTGAGGAATCACTATTCCTAATTGCTTTGGTGACTCCTTAATGATGTTTCCTGTGGCAATGACCAGAGAAGTCATCTGAGGCCAGCCTGAAAGGTATTGCTTTTCTGAAGATGTGCTAACTGTCTTTTGTGAAGAAAGGCAACATTCCAGGAGCCAGAGGGGGGAAAAAAGCAATAGAGTCCAAGCAGCTTTCTCATTCAAACATGGAGCCTGAATTGTATTTCATAGAAAGTGTATGCTCTATTCAGTGGATGGTCTGTGCTGGAAACAGTTACAGAATGTAGTATCTGACCCAAGAGCTTCCACAGCATGCAGTCATAAATAGTGCAGTGTTCTGCTAGCTAATTCTTTTTGTTGAGGAAGACTGCCTGCCTAATTGTGACTGCATACTTCAGACTATTAGCACAGGAAGTTTTGAGAATAATACCTTGCTCTCCAAGAACTCTGAAATATCAAGCCAGGTGCAGAATCTGTCCAGAAGCCCAGAGCCAGAGAGCCATATTTCAATTTGGGACACATTCAGAGCCCCACTCTTCCATGAAATGTCCACTGTTTTCTACATAGCCCACTGGACTGTAAGATAGCCCAGTTCTGTCTTGGTCTTATTCTGTCTCTCTCTTCTCCATTGATCCAAAGGAACCCGAAGTTGAATGTCTCTAAGTAAACTTTGATACCGTAAGTGCCTACATTCGTGGCAGGCAGAGACCCTGCCAGCTCAGCTGGCTTACATTTTTTTTTTTTCAGGTTGTGTTTATAGAAAGGAAAATGTCTGATCTAATTTTCACCAAGGCTGCTCTTTTCTGCTTCCCTTGAGACCAAGAGTTAGACAGAAGCCAAATAATCAGCCTGGCAAACTCCCTGGGTCCTCACCCTGCGTGCTTTGCTTCCAAATCTTAGAGGTGGAAAAACGCAAACGTATATTCATGTGTGGTTTTCATGAGGGGGAAATTGCTGCTGAAACCATCCAGATGGGGACTGGGAGGCGCTGGCTCTATCCAGGAGCAGGGAGTGTTCTCAGGCAGCACGGCTCAGGGCCTCTGACTGTATCAAGTCACAGCGGCTCGCTGGAAGCTCAGGAAATATAAAATACGCTGTGTAGATTTTGATCACATAAGTCATGAGACAAAAGCATGTCTCCAGTACATTGTGGCATCGGGACAGACTCTGCTATCATTTGAAAGTGCCGTCCAGAAGTTTAGGGCTTTCAGGAAGTTTGGACTCCAGTAGCAATGTTGAAGTGACCGAGCCTGGTGGAAGGCGGTCAGGTCATTCTGAGTACTAAGCCTTGGAAAGGACTAGGTTTGGCAGGTTGCTGGTTAGTTCCAGGGTCAGGGTGATGTAAAAAGAGCAAGGGTGCCCCCCTCCCGTTCATTTGACTCTGCAGCTTATCTGTAACCTCTCCCTTTGGCAAGTAGACTCATAGTGATATTGATTCCATATTGTAATCCAACCATGAAGCTCTTACCTGAGGCCATGAGGAGTCCTAATGTCAGACTTTTCCCTTAAAAAAATTTGGAGGGGGGCATGGACATGCATGAATGGCTCCTAAATTGTGAGCTAAGCAACCATTTTTCTTTGCAAAGTGCCTGGTCTAATGTATTTTGTTATAGCAAAAGAAAATGTGCCAAGATAGGCTTCTTTGGGAAGGTATCTTCTGGAACAAAAGGATCAAATTAGAATCTCAACATTATTGTAGTATTTTGCTTACTTCCTGCCACAGCCAATCTACTGTATTCCACTCTGAGGTCAACACATGAGTCTGGGATTGTTCCACTTATTGGTTATTCTCTGGGAAAGCTGACCTAGCCTGGTGTGAGTGCTGAGAAGTGGTTCCAGAAGCAGCCAAGAGCAAAAAGGCAAGAGACTGTAACTGGGTGCACCAGGGGTCAAGCCTGGGGAAGCCCAGTTCTGTGTCCACTACTCCTATCATGGAGCCTATGGCAAGCAAAATGAAATCGACTGGATTGAGTGCTGAAATGAGTAGAAAGTGAGAGAAAGTATAGGGGAGAGTTCAGGACAGTTTCCTGGAGTCGATGTCCTGTGTAGTCAGGACAGTTTCTGTCGTTCTCTTTTCAGTGGGGCCTGGATGTTGGCTGGGGTTGTGGAGTTGGGCTTTTGGATGAAGAACGGAGAACAGGGTTCTGTTTCTCTCAGGGGCAGCTAGAGCACTTGAGGGTGAGGCTCAAGCTAAGCTGGGCACTAAACCTTCTCCGTGGAGAAGGTTTTCCACGGAGTGTTACAGTTTAGCTCTTTTAGAGGAGATCACCAGTGGCAATGGCGCTCAGGCGTTCTAAAGCCTATGGCGATACCAGAGTGTTACAGCTCTTGGTCAAGCTGCTGTGCTGAGCCTGGCAGAGGTGCGGGACAAACCCATGCTTGGTTTGCTTGCAGCCAAGACACAAGCCTGGTGAAGCCCAGGCCCAGTGGGCCAGAGGGCAGGCCTACTGAAAGGAGACCCCATGGAGGATAAATGATGAATCTCAGATGGTCTTGAAGGGAGAAAGCAGGAACCTTTATTCATGTGAAATCAAGGGTAAAATAATCCCTGGGCTGAGGGAGGGATTTCAAGGGTGGATATGCTTGATTCACTGTGGTCAGGGAGTCAGGGATGCTTAAAGGTCCTATCACAAGAAGGAAAAGACTGTACTTAATTATTCTACAGAGGCCTAGGGGGATGGGGTGGATCTCCAAGTACAATTGGAGGTTACTGCTGGACTAAGATCCTTAGCAGGGTGGGGCAGTTCTAGATTGCTAGATGCTTGCTAGAGCAGTTTCCTTATCAGCGAAGGGTCTGGTCTGTAATCTGCCCTGATGGCTATGTGACTCTCTTTGCAAGACCTGAAGTCAGCTAGATTAGAGGAAACTTTTCAGAACCCTGCTGAGAAAAAGGAGTCTATCATCATAGGCCGAGCAAGAATGATTGGCTATCCAGAGATGACTGACTTCAACCTTATCCAGCAGAGCCCCACAATTTTCTCTGAGCATTAACAGTATCCTGGCTTGCCGTTTATGGATTGCTTGATACATGATGTCTCTG
Source organism: Pachyuromys duprasi (assembly GCA_028658305.1). Lineage (NCBI taxonomy): Eukaryota > Metazoa > Chordata > Mammalia > Rodentia > Muridae > Pachyuromys > Pachyuromys duprasi. The sequence continues at coordinate 343,332 of CM053750.1, read as the reverse complement.
ATTTAATATTCAGAGCATTCAGAGACACGGCTGCCCCATCTGCCTCAGCAACTCCTGGCCTCAAGAAGAGCCAACATAAAAAAAAAAGATTTAAATTTAAAAATTTGTTTTTATGTGTGTGGATATTTTGCTTGCATGTATGCCTATGCACCACATTATACATGAGGCAAGAAGAGGGTGTTGGATCCCCTGGGACTTGAATTACTGATGGTTGTGAGTTGCTATGTAAGTGCTAGGAATCAAATCTTAGTCCTCTGGAAGATCAACCAATGTTCTTAATCATTGGTCAGCCTCTATTTACTTATTTTATTAAAATATGGAATGCTTCAAAATGTGTATGTCACCCTTGAGCAAGGGCCACGCTAATCTCTGTATCATTCCAATATGTATATGTACTGTTGAGTTGAGAACATTTATTTTTAATCATGTGTAACTGTATGTGTATGTACACGTGAGTGTGATAGCCATGGAGGCTAGAAGAGGGTATTGAATCCTTTGGAGCTTGAGTTACAGGTGTTTGTGAACTTCCCAGTGTGGAAACTGGGAACTGAATCAGGTCCTCTGAAAGAGCAGTATGCACTCTTAACTGATGAGCCATCTCTTCAGCCCCATGATCTAGCTCTTGAATGGAAGTCAAAAACAAAAAAAATTTTTTTGAGACAGAGTTTCCCTGTGTAACAGCCTTGGCTGTCCTGGAACTCTCTTTGTAGCCCAGGCTGGCCTCGAATTCACAAAGATCCTCCTACCTCTGCCTCCTGAGTGCTGGGATTAAAGGTATGCATCACCATGTCTAGCTTGAATGGAAGTCAAACCTCTGTTTTGGAGTTTTAAAACCTTTGACTCCTAACTAACATTTTGTTGATTCACATAGTAAAAACTCCCCATTTCTTCTGGATTGGCAATTGTAAAGATGCTTAACATGAAATTGACCCCCAGATTCGTGCTCAAAATTAGTGTATTTGATCGTCTCAGAAGTGCATTATTTTTTACAGAGCCCCTCATGAAAATCTGCATAGATTATGGCTATAAAATGATACCTCTCCTTTTTCTTTTCTTTTTTGAGGCATGATGTCATGATGTAGTTTATGTTAGCTTTGAGCTCTTGATTCCCCTGCCTTAGCACCTTGGAGGATTACAGGAGTAGCTATCACACCCAGGCATAACAACAAACATTTAAATAAACACATATAGAATATATAACCCAAATAAATGTTGGTCTGGAGAGTGTCTCTTATTCAGATGAGGTCACTTTTGCTCACAGCATTTTAAAATTCCTCCCAGAGTAGTCTTTAAGATGACTTGAATAAGAGCCAAAAAATGTTGTCTGGCTTGATAGTCATAGTTTGCTTCCTTGATCCAGTGAAAAGTTCTGTCTTTGTCTTTATGTAACATTTAACTTCACCTGTCTCTCTTTGACAGACACCCAAGAGACCCCTTGGTATGTATTAATGGTACTACCTTTTTTCCCCTTGAAGGTCCAGAAAACCACCACCACCACCACCAAGCAACTATCAGATAACATGCAGCCAGGACCCAGATAGAACAATGGTGCTTGGTTCCCATCCCAGTTCCTTTGGGAGGTGAGTAAAATATCTGAATATCAGAAATGTGAGCAGATATAGTCAAGACTCTTTAACATAAGTCATGACAAGTTGATCCCCATTAAGTTAGGAAATTGTCCTTGGATCTGTCTGAGAGTTGGCACCATGTATCTATAATATAGACCTTGATTTGCTCAACATCATTTTTGGCAACAGATCTGTGAATGATTGATAACTGGACATTGGCCAGCCAAATGGAAGCTGGCTGTTGCTAACAGGCAGAGAATGTGAATCGCTAAGATAGAAAAGAACTAATTAATGTTTGACTTCCCACAAGGCAGCAACTCTGTCTTTGTCTCCTCTTGCCATAAGAAAATTTTGGAGCTGGAGTTATAAAGAACAGAAGAACATGTTTTTAAAGGGTGGAAGTCCAAGATTCATGCTGTTTAGGTCAGTGCCTGGTGAAGGCTGGCTCCTGCCTCTAAGGAGAGACTGTCTCCTTAGGAAGGGGACAGATAACTTCATATAGTAGAATACAGAAGAACAAGCAATCTTAGCTGCTCCCCTCAGCTCTTTTCCTGTGGCACCGAGGCTAGCCTGAAAGCATTTAGCCTCCTAAAGTCTCGGCTCTCAATACACTGCACATTTTGGAATGACATGAGCATTCCAGCCAATGTGTATATGAAAAACTAATAGCTGGGGAACTGTGTGCCACCCCACTTCCCAACCCTTCCTTATCCGGCCATCAGGCTCCATCTCGCCTCCCAATTTCAGAGACCCTTGAGATCTAGGTGCTGGTCCTCATCTCCCCCAAGGCATGCCATTCGCTCTTCTTGCACCACCACCATCTAGGCCCAAATGCTTAAACTGCGTCTTCTGCCTACAAAGTGTGATGCCAGTTACACACTCCTTCCTGTAAGAATCCCCAAGTATGGAGCTACCAGGCCCTGCTCTTTGCTTGCTTTGTGTGACACCTCTCATGAAGAAGTGAAACCCTGAGCTTGTTCCCTTCGAAAGTTGCTACCCCAGAGCTTGCTGTCACGCAGCCCTCCTGCTTCCTTCAGAATGCTCCTCAGGCATCTGCTCTGAAGCTGCAGCAGACCCCTGAGACAGAATGAGTTCCAGTCCACATCCTATTGGCTATTGCTACCACCTAACATTTTTCTTCTCCCTCCTTGGATCTGCCTTCAGTCTGGTACCTCCTCACCCTGTCATCCACGCCCATCTGAAATGCTAGTGAATCACAGGGAAACTGCAAACAGAGTTAGGAATCATAAAAATAATTTTTATCTACTTTACAAAGTGCATATGGGATGCATAATAATGTAGTCATTCTGAGTCCATTTTGGGGCATTTGCTGTTTGATGCTATTATATGATACTCAGAATGGCTTCCTTCATTTTACATTCAAAGACAGGAAGATGAAGAGAAATATTTTTGGAAAAAAGAATCCAAGCGTTTCATCAGCTTTCTGAGGACCTTTCTTCTGTCTTTAATATTCAAATTGCCTTCTTTAAAAAGCACTTTGTGTCCTTTCAATTCTCTCTCAGCTGGTGACTGCTACAGCTTCTGGCAGATTCTTCTTAATGAATGGACTAAGTAGAGATAGAGGGAAAGAGAGCAGCTTCCCAACTTCACTGCCCACCTCATCCCGGCACCTGCGTTTCACATTAGCTTTCTGCATATTTACAGCATTGGAAAATCAGCAGCCCAGAGGGAAGGTGAGGTGGCTCCTAAGAGGGCACTGGAGTGGAGGAGGGTAGGTGAGCATTGTTGTGACAGCTTCTCATTTCCCGGCACTAACTTTGGAGCTTAGACGGTGCGCTCTGGAACAAGCAGGCGCCTCTGCCATTCTAGAGAGAGGAGTTCTGCCTTCCTTGTGCTCCAGCCCAGAAGGAGATAAGGACTGATTGGAGCCAGCAGGGAGTTCATGGGAACTCAGCAGAGGGGAGGGTATTGAATCGCAGAGCCAGAAAAGGGGAGCCTGATGGGGGTACTTTTCAAGACTAGTTGACCTGTGGCCATCTGAACGAGGCTCTATCCTGAGATAACAGCTTTTCAGCCCTGAGTCTCCAAACAACAAGTACACAGCAAGATGAGCAAGAGAAAAATACAACAAATCGATTTAAATGTTGTTTTATGGCACAGTGACCCCCAGGCTCATAGGACAGCTGTTCAGTTTTACAGTTAGACTTGATGAAGGCTGGGCAGGTGCATTGAAGTTTGATTGGACAAAGGGAATCAGATTGTTTGTGAAGAGCTAGAAGGCAGAGACCCAGCAGAGAAAGGGAGGAACTAGGGAGGTCTTGCTTTGGAGGCCCTTCACTTTAGTTCAAAGCAATCAGCATGCCAAGACATAACACTTTGGGGTAACAGTTTTTAAGCTCCAGTGCAGGCTTTTTGGAGCACTGGGGTACAACCCCCAGCTTCAAGTCCTGTTTTCCTCTCCATCCCAGAGCACTGGAGGTGACCCCTTTCTGACCCTCACTGTTGTGCATCTAGCTCTTTAATACTGGCGTGGCTGATTCTCTGTGTTCTCCTGTAAGCAACACATCCAGCTTCACGAACTATTGTGACTGAAGGTCATTTTCTCAGCAACACAAGGAAAAGATGGAAGCAGTGTTTTGTTCTGTTCTTTTTTGGAAGTGTATCCTGGACTGGGGGAGGGGCGCTAAGACAGACTGGAGAAGATGATTTGATGGGAGCAGTCGGACTCCAGCCCTCAAGCTAGTCCTAGGGGTTTCTACCTTCTCGTGTTCACACCTTGGAGGAACCCCACCAGCTGAGTGTGTGCTGGGTTCAGTGGCCAACTTCTAACAGATACCTGTGCCAAAACAGGGGCGTATACCAGCCAACAAATTTGCAAATGTCTGACAGAAACAGTTTAAAGGAAGGAAGATGTGTTTTGGCTCATGGTTTCAGAGTTGTTACTGCATGTTTGGCTGACTCCATTGTTTCTAGGCCTCTGGTGAGACAGGAAATCATTGTGGTAGAGTGTGGTTCAAGATGACTTGCCTCACAGCAACTGGAAAGAAGACAAAGGGGGAGGAGGGAAAGAAGGAAAGAAGGGGCAGGGAGGGAAGTACACACACTTGGGTCAAGATGCTTCCTCCCCTCCCCCCTCCCCCTGCCATATTCCCAGTAACTTGCTTTCTGAAAATAGGACCACTGCCTCCCAAACAGTATCCATTGCCTCCCAAAATGCTAACGGTTATGAATCTATCAATGGGTTAATATACCAGCTAAGAACCAAGCCTTCAACACCTGAGGCTTTTTGGGTAGATTTCATACCAAGCTAAGATATGCATGAGTGTAGCTTCCACCATGGGTCTTGTCACTGTCCTCAGGATTTCAGTCATCCAAGGCACACCAGCCTGTCTCATGAGAGTCCCTGCGACAAGCATACCTTCATTCCTGGCCCTCAGAAACTGGGGAGACAATGTGCTTTTTGTTTCTAGATGTAATACTGTGGTAGGCCACTACACATCAGTAGATAATTTATGTGGTAAAGTATTAATATGGGGCCATATTTTTGACGTCTGAGGACAGTTGAGAAGAAATATCAGAATCACTAAGTGATCTTGATGGGCATACTACTATCTTACACTTTCACCAAAATGCCTTCCTTTAATTTTCCCCAAAGTTCACTTTCCTTAAGGTCACCACCAGTTTATCTCAGTTGTTTATAGTCTCCCAAACCACCCACAACTCTGTGGCTGAAGAAAAGTCTCTGTGGATAGGGTTTGATAACTGCCTGCCCTTCCCAGCTTGCCTTGCAAGAATTTCCTGGGTGTAAATTCTGAAGCCATCACTCCACAGGGAAAGTCACACACAGAAAAGCATTTGAAATACTCTGAGGGAGAAACTGGAAGATGAAGGGGGGAAATCAGAATGTACCCAATCTGGAGACCATAAAAGGGTCTGAAGTCATGAGCTGACCTGTTGAGATCCCAGGGTAAACACTCTGGTCTGAGAGGTCTGAAGAGTAAATGTTTGCCCTGCTCTGACGAAGACCCTAAAGTCCGTCCAACTCCAACAAACAAGGCTTTTGCTGATAACCCTAGTTCCAGATGCCTAAGTCACTGGAGCAGGGAGCAGCATGGAGCTATTACAGGAGCTGAGTAAACATGGGCTTCAGGTAGCCAGGGTGTGGGGCAAGGCCATACTAGATCTGGGACTAAAATGTCTCCCTGAATTAGAAAGTAGCTAGGTAATAAACAGTCAACAGGTGGAACACTGTCACTAGTATTATTCAAGGTCAACACTGGGCTATGACACATATTTCATAAAATAAGCCAGACATGAGACAGGAAGGGAGGGCTAGCCTAACCCAGAACTCAGAGACCTGCCAGCCTCTGTGCTTTAATCCTGGGTGCTAGGATTAAAGGCGTGCACTACCATGCCAGACGAGGTCTCAGTTTTCTCTGATGGCTAACGATGCTGAACACTTTAAAAAATGTTCACTGGTTAGTTTGTATGCTGTGTGTGTGTGCATTTGTGCAGAATCCGGAAGAGGACATCGGGCATCCTGCTCTATCGTTCACACTCTGTCTCACTGACTTGGAGTGAGGCTGGCAGCCAGCAAACCCTAGCAATCCTCCGGCCTGTCCTCTGCACGGAACGAGGCTGCAGGAAGGTGCAGGCACACCTGGCTTCTTATGCGGCTACTGGAAACCTGAAATCAGGTCCTCTGGCTTGCGCAGCAAGTGCTCTCAGCCTGTGCCATCTCTCTACACTCCCCATTGCTGCTTTTAGAACACACTGCTTAGCCCATTTATTGGCTGGTTGATTTATTTTAATGTTCTTTTGTTTTGCAGTTCTTTCCATATTCTAGATATTAACCCCGTATCCCATGGTTGGCACAACTCCCCTCTCCCTACGACCCAGGCTGCCTCTGCACCCTGGTGATTGTCTCTTAGCCTTCAGGCAGTGCTGCCAAGTCACAGAGCTGGCATCAGTAACACAAAGTCACTGGGTGAAAGGCGTTTCACACTTCAATTCCCCTTTCTTCCAGGCTGGGAAGAATTCTGAGCCAACATTTAAAAAATAATTTGTATTCATTGTAATTCTATGATTACTTTTCTGCTTTTGTGATCATTTTAGAAAGCATTACTTGAAAGTATTTACTGGGTGAAGAATGTGAATTTAGGAAGAAGTTCCAAATTGTGATCCAGCAGTGAGAGGGTCGATGTGAGCGGCAGGGCCTAGCTGTGCACCCTGGTGAGTTTCAGGGTTGCTTGTTATCCTTAGGGACAGGGCACTTGGACCTGTGGGCCTTGGAGATAGAAAAGCCGTAGAGGAGGCCCTTCTCCTCACCCTGCAGGCCTGAGTGGGGGTGGCACATAATCCCAACAGCTTCATGTCAAAAATCCAAAGGCATCCTTTGAATCCCTGTAACCCTTTCAAATCAAACCAGCTGTTTCCGTTACTGTGTTAAGTACGAGTGAATCTTCATTTTAGCAGTAGTCTCTACAGAAAGAACTCTCTCACACTCTCAGGAGGTCAAAACCAAAATAGCAAATGTTACTCCCTTTTGGACCTGTAAACTACATTCATTGGATTACGGACACTCCTAAGATCCCTTCCTCTGTCAGGCTCATTCTGAACCTTCTCTCATCTCAGGAGCTGGGACATCGGCCCTTGCGTTCTTTTACCCTGCTGAGGGCAGGCATCCCAAATCATGTCAAAGCATAGACTCACTGGGTGTAAATAAAAGCCAGGTTAGTCTGTTTGCCAGAGTGATGGTGCTTTCTTCTGTCTGGCTTTCCAGGACTCTGTCTGGTCAAGAGGCTTTACTGATGGCCCAGCAGCCCCTGGTTATCACTCTTGAAGCTCATGGAGAACACGCAGAGTGGGTGCGCAGGTATTGAGTCATACCCTATGGAGTTAACAGTCTCAGAACACATGTGCTTCCTTGAAGAAGTTAGAATGAAGCTTACCTGACTTGGCAGCACCAACCATCTTAGTCTCTAATGATGCACAGATGGGCATGGTGGGCAAAGAAGACCAATCTGGAAAGTGGCCTCTTGAATACTAATATGGTGTCAAAGAAGCTTCATGGGGCTGTGTTTCAGTGCTTGGGTATGGCTTGCTTGAGGTTCTGCTCTAGATGTTTGGAATTCAACGCCACTGATACTGATGTAAATAAGTCACTAAATGAAGCCTCTGAAGTTCACTGATTGATTTCTGTCTGAGTTAGGGTCACTATTGCAGTGATGAGAAAGTGACCAAAACCAACTTGTGGAGGAAAGGGTTAGTTTTGCTTACACCTCCACATCACTGTTCATCGCTGAAGTCAAGGTAGGAACTCAAGCGTGGAGGCAGGAGCTGATGCAGGGCTGTGAGTGTGTGTCAGGTAACCTGAGCAGCAGCATCTCAACTTGGGAAACACAAATTGATGAGGTTTTTTTTTTTCTGTGTTTAAAGAAAAGAAAAAAAAAAGGTTTCTTCAAAAAGTAACTTCCAATGCCAGCAACATAGCCCAGTGAATAAAGGTACTTGCCACCGACTCTTAGCAACCTGAGTTCAGTTCCTGAGGTCCCACAAGCTAGAAGATGCGAATTAACTCTAGAAAAGTGTCCTCTGACTTGCACACACACATCATGGTATGAACACCCAGGCACCCTGAAACCCTTAACACAAAGTAAAATTTAACACAAAAATTGAAAGTTAGTTGTCTCAGTGGTTAACACTGAGTACCTACAAAGCTGAGTACCTACATTTGGCAGCCCCCTCTGCCTGTAATTCTAGTTCCAGGGGACTGCACTCATGTGCACAGACCTCCCAAACAAGAACATGATTAAAAATAAAATAAACAAATAAAAAGTGAGTTTCCCCACAACACTGAAAATGCTGTATTTATGTGTCTATATTTACAATTCCCTTTTGTTTATTAAAAAGAGAAATAAGCAGTCCTTGTTCTGTTTGAAGGGCAGGTGTCTTGGTTGTTTCAAAGCACTTTGAAGTTGGTATAAGATGTACTCCACACTGTAGTATCAGTATGTTTGGTGAGTGTTTGCATCTGCACATATGTATGCTGACACTGAGGCTAGCACCTGAACCCTAAAGCACCCCCAACCCCCCAAAGAACCACTGTGTTGACATCCATGTCCTCCAACTAATTAATCCCCTAGAGAT
>CM053750.1:302273-334154 GCA_028658305.1 Pachyuromys duprasi | reverse complement strand
GCCCTGAACTGTCAGTCCGGGACCATACTGAAAAGTGAAGCCAAAGTAGGCTTGCATGTTTAGTTTATACTGAATCTTGAATAATTTACTCGGTATGATTCATGTATCTAAAAAAAAGATGCTTATCTTGATCACTGTAGCCAGAAGTGATCAAGCTGCTAGATACCAAATCCTCAGAATAACAAGAAAAAGCCAGAGTCTAATCAGTAATGAAAAGATGATTTTGCTCAAACACTCCATATTGTAAAATAGGCAATAAACATGTGTTGCCAGAGTGAATAAACATATAGAGTGTTAGGAGAGTGCACAAGAGATATGACTTCCCTGGAGGGTTCATGGGGGCAGGTTGGGGCTCTGAAAAACATATATATGACAAGTACTGAAAGCCTGAAGATCAGGCATGATGGCAGATGCCTGTGACCTCACCATCTGGGATGCTGAAGCAGGAGGATTGAGAGTTTAAGGCTAGCCTGGGCTACATAGCAAGACCTTGGATGGGGGAAAAGGCGGGTTTGGATCCTAGCCAGAAAATCATCTCTCTTTTAGCAAAGGTCTTCTCCCTAAGGAGTCTCCTTTTCCATCTCTAAGTGAAGAAGATACACAGAGCACCAGCACTGCAATGTCTGCTGGCAAAGAAGAAAGGTTCCATCAGATGGAGCTCATTCTGACATTCTTTTGCAGCCTCCTGTACTTTGTTCCTTTCTCTCTCTCTCTCTCTCTCTCTCTCTCTCTCTCTCTCTCTCTCTCTCTCTCTCTCTCTGTGTGTGTGTGTGTGTATGTGTGTTGGGGGAGCACACATGTACATATGGAAGCCTGAAATGTATATCAAGTGTGTTCTTCCATTGTTCTTTACTTTCTTTACTGAGGCAGAGTCTTTCACTGGAGTGCACCATTCTGCTCAGCTAGCAGTAACTAGCCAGATGGTCCTAAGAGTGCTAATATTATAGGCAGCTGATATGGCCAACCAGGTTTAGCGTGGGTGCTGGAGATCTGAGCCCTGGTTCTCCCTCAGTCCAGCATGGGCTTTATCCACTACACTATCTTCCTCTTGCCTTTTCAGTCTTCTCTGTTCATCTTTTAAATGTTTTCAATCCTCCAGATTGGAACTCAACATTCCACCTGACATTTTAGACTTCATGATCTTACCACCTACCCACATTTCTCTGTGGAATCTTAATGCCTCTAACCCCAAGGTCAACCCAGGTACCAAACAGCCAGCATCCAGCCCACTCACTTCACTCATGCCCTGCCCCTCAGTTGAACCCTGCATTTTCAGAAAAGGAATTTACCATTTATCTCTTACTTTTGGTGGTGGCCATGAAAACAAGTTCAGCCTCTTCAGCCTGCCCCTCCTGCTCTCAGAGTTTTTGTGCTGTCTGGCTCCCTAGCTTTTATTTTGGGCTCACATGCCACAGGCCTATTGTTAGCCTTGTGGTCCAAGTGAAGTAGAAAAGTCAGAAAAATCCATTCTATTGGACAGTGCATCAAGAAGTTTCCATGAGGAACCCCTCTCTGATGTCGTGGTTCCTCATCCGGGTGCCTTATCCCAATTTCTACCTGCTGTAATTAACGTGGAAGAGGTATGCAGAGTGGGCAAAGAACGGGACGCAGGACAGAATACTGCAGAGAACCAGCGCTGAAAGATGAAGAGGAAAGGGAACCAGGAAACAAGACTAATGCATGGGAAAGTGGTCACAAGAAAGAGGATCCCTGTGAGGAGGCAGGGGACACTTGGATTTCCTTTACCCCTCCTATAATTGAAAATAAGGGGTGTTCCCCACATAATAGATCTCACTTGCAGTTCCCCACACTTCCAGTTTCCCTCCACTTCTCCTCCCATCTGGACCCATCCTCTTTTTGTCTCTCATTGGAAAACAAAAAGCCTAAGGAATAATAAAATAAGATGCGATACGATAAAACAAAAACTAATGCATTGGAAGCAGACAAAACAAACAGAAAAAAAAGAGCTAAGAAAAGGCACAAGAAACAGATATAGATGCAGAGACCCACTTATGTATACACTCAGGAATTCCATAAAAACTGGAAGCCATAATATCTGTGCAAAAAAGGGGGGGGGAGGTAGAAAGAGAAAAAAATAAAATAAATAAAATAAATAAAATAAATTTATTTTTGGATAGTCATAAGGAAAATTGAATAAGATCTTAGAAGCTGCAGGGACTGTTATGCATTCCTTGCAGGATGGACAGTCACTTTACAAGACACTCCAGCAGTTACACACAAAGGTACACATGGCAATTGCATTTGAGACACTAAATGAGTTGAAAACTTATGCTTACAGGAAATTTGTATATGAATATGATTTATAGCAGTTTTTTATTTTTTTAAATTAATTAATTTTTTATTAATTACAATTTATTCACTTTGTATCCCAGCTGTAGCCCCTCCCCCACTCCTCCCAATCCTGCCCTCCCTCCCTCTTCTCCCATGACCCTCCCCCAGTCCACTGAGAGGAGAGGTCCTCTTCCCCTTCCCTCAGACCATAGTCTATCAGGTCTCATCAGGACTGGCTGCATTGTCTTCCTCTGTAGCCTGGTAAGGCTGCACCTGCATCAGGGGGAGGTGATCAAAGAGCCAGCCACTGAGTTCATGTCAGAGACAGTCCCTATACCCCTTACTAGGAAACCCACTTGGAGACTGAGCTGCCATGGGTTATATCTGTGCAGAAGTTCTAGGTTATCTCCTTGCATGGTCCTTGGTTGGAGAAGCATTATCAGAAAACACCCCTGGGCCCAGATTTTTTTTTTCTCTCCTTGTGGAGCTTCTGTCCCCTCCAGGTCTTTCTATCTCCCCCTTCTTTCATAAGATTCCCTGCACTCTGCCCAAAGTTTGGCTATGAATCTCAGTCTCTGCTTTGATATCCTGCAGGGTAAAGTCTTTCAGAGGTCTGCTGTAGGCTCCTCTCTGACGTAACATTATGAGACAGGGAACCTCCAAAGATGCCACTCAATTTGTTTTCTGTTGGCAGGATATTCAGCCTACCTTTAAGAGTAGCTTTTGTCTTTAGTGAGACTCCCTTGGAGAAAACTAAATATTCTTTTGCAAGTGGATATGGTCCACTTTTCTCAGTTGGAGCCTCTTTCTGTGCTAGGGATGGGGTGTATTTCCACTTCTCCTGGTGTGGACCCAGGAAGGCCCTGTGCATGCTGCCCCAGTCTCTTTTTAATTGATCCTGTTGCCTTAGAGGGCCTTGTTTTCTTGGTTTCCTCCATCCTCTCTGGCTCTTACATTGTTTCTGCCTTCTCTTCTGCAGAGTTCCCCTGAGCCCTGAGTGGAGCAATTTGATGGAGACATCCCATTTAGGGCTGTGTGTTCCAAGGCTTTTCACTCTCTGCATAATGTTTGGCTGGGGGTTTCATCTACTCCCTTCGACTGCAGGAGGAAGCTTCTCTGATGATGGCTGAGCAAGGCAAAGATAGGCGTCCCTGCTCCGAGTCTGCACTGGGCTTCTTGAACAGAATGCCCTTAGAAACATCAACTTGGGGGCCAATGATCTTGCAACAACAAAGATATGGCAGACCGGACAGAGAGTACTTGCCCTTGTCATCTTCTGTTTAGAGTGCTAGCAGATGTTCCGTCCTGGCACAGCGCCCATGTGCCAATCATCCCTTCCATTCTGATCCTACTGCACGTGGGCCAATCTGATGAAGGGTGATGGCTGCCTATCCAATCTGTACTCTCTGCCTGTTTCTCTCTAAATACACGTAATCTCAAGTAATTGGTGGGGTCCAACAACAAGTGGCTATAAATAGGCATTGGATGTATAAAAAAAGAGAAACTAACCAAAAATATTCATCCTCAGCCTGTGATTAAGATGATGAGCATAGAGCAGGCTAGGTCATCTGCTTTCTGGCTTGGGATGAAAGAAGAAAAGTGCAACCCTCCCCCTCTACCACCACCAGCATGGCATTTAGTGAAATCCTAACCACAGATTCTTACAGAGGGCCCAAAGGCTCCTCTGAGGACTGAGCCTTTCCTGCGTGGCACAGTTCATATTCCAAGCAAGCAGGAAGGACATGTCTGAGCTCTGAGGACATTTTTGGACAAGGATGAAATGATGCTAATTTAACAGTTAATTTGGAAAGAGGGCCTGGCCTCTTTGTCCTGCCTGGGGAAGGCATCTAACTCAATCCCAGGAGCCCATAGTCCAGCTGTAGCAGTGACAATCACAGTGGAGAAAACTGAAGCTGGGTGGCATTCTTCCAAGAACAGCCCTTCACAGTATTGCCATCCACTGCCTAAATCTCAGTGTTACCCAAATCCTTATAATTACTACAATGAGGGCCGTGAGGTGCTGCTTGCCAAAGATATGAGCACCAATAGCAAGTCAGCTCTTTCTTTCTTGCCTTTTCTGCCTCTTGGCAACGGCCCAGGTGAAACGAAGAAAGTTTTATATTCTGAGAAGCTATCAGGATCTCACATGAACTAAGATCCAGCACATAATCTTTTTCCAAGAAAAGCTGGAAGCATGTTTGAGAGAGTAAGCAAAGATGGCTACATTGCTCCACAGATGATTTAGAAAGAATGAAATATTAAAGAACTGCCACAAAATCTTCATATCTGCCATGGAAAACTCAGTCTCAGGGAACATCTGCCTGGAAGGTCCCTGAAGTATAGCTCTGCTTTGAACTGTGAAGCTTGACTATAAAGTCCCGTAGATGGTTCTCTCAAAAGACTTGGGCCTTTCCCTGAAGCTGAGCTGAATTCTTTCTACATATACAATCCTAAGCTAAGCCAGTCTTGAGGCACCTCACACACACTTGTGACAGGACTTGCCATAGGGCAGACTCTGAGTCTAGGCTGGGTGAGCCACTCTGTGGTGTGTGTGTGTGTGTTTATGTGTCTTTTCTTCCTTTGCTCCCTTTCTTGAATAATCACTTTATCAAAGCAGCTAGGAGCAACACACACACACCTTTCCCTTCCCCTTATACCAGTGGGAACTACTCGAATTCAGCAAGAACATACTCAGCAAACTCCCACTTCTGAACATGCACCTGCAAAACCAATTAAGAGAGGGAGAAAAAGCAGGTACACCTGAACTTTTCATCTGACAGATTACAGATAGCACAGAGGGCCATGTCACTTCGGAGGCTCCTTTCTGTCAGAGGATGGTGGCCTGCAGAGGCACAGAGGAGCAAATTCTCAGTGGTACGGTAGATTCTGAAATATGGGCTGCTCATCTGATGAGGTGCAGTGTGTTACATGACAAACCGTGGGCTGGAAGCTATCGGTTATCAGAACATGGTGAGATAAAGAAAGATGTCATAGAGAGCAACTATGGTCGTCAGCAATTCACTCTACAATTCCAATGACCGGAGACAAGTCTGAGGGTTCCCAATCCAGAGAAATGAATGTTCAAGGATAACAGAAACGCTAACTGTCTGAGTTTGACCACGATACATTTTCATACATGTATCAAATTATAATAACCTACCCCATAAATATGAACAATTATGTTAATTTAAAAACTCTTAAACCAGATGTGTTGATGTACACCTTTAACCCCAGCACTCAGGAGGCAGAGGCAAGTGGATCTTGGTGAGTTTAAGGGCAGCCTGGGCTACACAGTGAGTTCCAAGATAGCCAGAGTTAGTGAGGCGGTCTCAAAAAACAAAAATTAAACAAACAAAAACTTACGCTTGTCTTCAGGGCTCATGCCTATAATACCCCAAAGACCTTATTTCAAAATAACAGCAATACCCGAAACAAAGCAAAATAAATCTTGATGACACAGAAAATCCAAAAGCTAGATTCCCTGGGAAGCACAAAGATCTTGCAACTTTTTTCTTTTGAGAGAAAAAGGTTGTGAGTAGGAAGATCAGAATATTAATCACTGAACACTCCATGACCCCCAGAGTCACTTCTTCAATTGGCACAAACCTATAGGCAGGCAGGAAGTTGTGCCTTCCTTCCAAATATGCTCAAAAGCCTCCCTTTGGGGTTAACCCCCCCCACCCCCCGAACAGCCCAAGGCTGTGCGTTTTAGGAAGGACTGCCTTTTAAATTACAAAGTTTTTTTGAGCATCTCTGTTGTTCAAGGGCAGCAGACAGTGTCACTGGAATAACAGAAAACCATTAATTCTTTTTTTTCTTTGGTCTAAGGGTGTACTAGTTATTGTTCTTAGATACCAGAGAGACCATACATATTCAAGAAGTTTAGAATAAATTGGAAGGATAGGTATCAAAGGCATGGAAATATGCAACTATTATTTATATCTTAATAAAAAGGGATTTATCAGACTGGCATGATTTATAATGCCTGCATTATCTGAGTCTTTGCATAGTAAGTCCTCCTGACCTTTGAGACAGATACCTTATTTCTAGCTAGAGAGGGAAGGCAAGGATTCCAAGAGAAGGTGAGACTTGGCAAGGGGCCAGGAGGATTTGAACAGTGGATATAAGCAGGTGATTCTGAGCCAAGGCAACTGAATGTGGCAGGAAGGACATCTGGATGGGAGGATGGC
The DNA here is from genome assembly GCA_028658305.1 of Pachyuromys duprasi. Classification (NCBI taxonomy): domain Eukaryota; kingdom Metazoa; phylum Chordata; class Mammalia; order Rodentia; family Muridae; genus Pachyuromys; species Pachyuromys duprasi. The sequence continues at coordinate 327,672 of CM053750.1, read as the reverse complement.
TGGACACCCAGATGGCTGGAGGGATACAGAATAAGAACAGCCTGGAAAGAACAGTTTGCTAGGCATGGTAACACATGGCTACTCTCAGTACTGGGGAGGCTGAGGCAGGCGGATCTCTGTGAGTTTGAGGCCAGCCTGGTCTACAGAGGGAGTTCTAGGACAGCTATATACAGAAACCATGTCTTGACCCCCTCCCCAAATAAAAGAAAAAGAAAAAGGAAGGAAGAAAGAAAGTCAAACAAATAAATAAAAGGAAAGAAAGAAAAAGGAAGCAGACAGGTTGGATGAGTGTCAATTCTCCCAACTAGAGAAAGAGGAATTTCCGCAGTAACTGGAAGCCAGTAGCATTTTTTTGAGCAGGATGAAGAGCATGTTCAAAGATTCCTCTTGGTGTCCATCCCCTGTTCACTGAGTAAGCTGCAAAGATGGCTTAGTACTGTGAAGATGTAGTCCCAGATGGCAGCCAGGACTCAGTGCCCCGGAAGGGACGGTCTACATCACTGCTATATAGATGGCCATGTGAGCCTTGTTACATTACACAGGGCTGAGATGGTCCAGGCCTGGTTGTAGGAGTGACATGGAGGGAATCCAGGCCCCATTTGGGGTTAAGAATGGACTCAAGTACAAGCACAATGTCAATTTTATTAGAGTTTAAAAGAAAAACCTCAGGGTAGGCAAGCCGCGACCCTCAGCAGCTGCCTAGCAGGGGCAAATAGAGAGGAGGAGAAGAAAGGCACCGCAGCTGGCAGGAAGAGCAGGTACATAACAGGAAAAGACGTTTGAGAAGGAGAGAAAGCTGCCCAGCACTCTGGGAGGATGGGCACCACGTGTCAGGAGAGCATGCCTAGGAAAGAGACAAAAACAAGAAAGGGAAGGCTGCACTTCCTCACTGAACTAATTACCCCGTCCATCTCGTTAGCATCGCTCATGGGAAGTCTGCCTTCCCAGGAGGTTGTCCTTAGCAATTGAACCAGCCTGTCTCAGACACTGTTCTATTGCTGTGAAGAGACACCATGACCAAGACAACTCTTACAAAAGAAAGCATTTAACTGAGAGCTTCCTTACAACCTCAGAGGGTCAATCCATGATCATCATGGCGGAGACGTACAGGGGTGTGCAGCAGGCCTGGTACTGGAGCAGAGCTATGTGCTCTGTACCCTGATCTGTAGACAAGTGGAAGGAGGGACGCTGGGTCTGCTGCAGGATGCTGGAACCTCAAGAGTCCACCTCCAGCAACACACTTCCTCCAACAAGGCCACAAACGCCTCCTACTACTGTAAATAGTTCGTCTGCTGGGGACTAAGCATTCAAATACACTAGGGTACGGGGGACTGCTCATTCAAACCACCGCGCCACACAACCAGACCAGTAATGCTATTCCAGTGACCAGTTCAGATGGCCAACAAAGAGAAAAGAACTATAAGGTCTGAAGCCATGGTGTGGGAGCAAGAAGAAACACCACACAGAGATGCTGTTTTCTAAGGGATGGTCTTAGTTTAGGAACTTGTGATAGGGCCAGTTACCAGGCGGGTTCACCAACCATGGGTTTACCACAGATCCAGCCTTGCTTGGTGCACTATGAACAAAGCCAGAGCTGCAACAACCTACAGGACCTGTGTCACCTACTCTCTCTTCTCCAAAGGATCACACCGATAACACTTCCGTTCTCCTTTGCAGGCTGATGGATTATAAGATGGGAAAACCCTGTCCAGTCCTGGGGCAGCAAATGCTGCTGTATCCTCCATACAGACAAACACACAGCCTTGGCAGCTCATTGAACTGGCAGAGATGCACAAAGGAAGGAACTGTGGTCTCCAACACACATCTTAGAAGAGGCTCCATTTCACACTGTCTAAGAATGTGAAGCAATGTCTCTCCTGTCTCAGCTCACACACGCTGGGCCTGTTCAGTCAGCAGCACTGTTGCAACCAGTTCACTTGCCTTGAGTCTTATCTCGCACTGCTGCCTTTGACTGGAATGTTCCAATTCTATTTACCAATTACCGATCCAGTTGGAAGCATGAACCTGGGGGTGGGCTGGTTGCATGAACTAAAAAATGAAGTGACTGAAGTCTCAGGTAATGGCCAACTTTATTCAGAGCATCAGACAATTTATACTCAGAGGGTTAAGAAGAATCACATGAGTAAGGTATTCAATCACAAGGGCAAAACCATACATGGCAAAAACATGTTTCTTCAGAGAGGCACGTGAACAACAACAGTGGAAGTAGTCTAACCCCTCCACTACACCTGGGAGGATCTCAAAAACATTCCCAAAGCAATTCTGTGTTTTGAAGAAACTGAGGCCACACGAACTCTTGTTTTCTCATAAGCACTCAATTCTCACACTACTCCATTCTTGGACTGTATTCTGACACAACTGTACAGGTTTCTGTAGTGAGAATTTGGGTTTCTTTAAAAAAAAAAACCTAGTTAGGCTGGGAATTTATGAATGTTTCTGTTTTAATTCCAGGTGTGAGAATATGGGGCTGCTTCATACTTTCCATAGCAGCTGACTATGATTTGACTTGTGCTCTAGCAGGGGTGTGATTTTTCCAGCTGAAGCTAGTTTATGCTTGGAATTCTGGATACTCTATTTAGAGGGTCTGAGAGGCGGCAGCTTCTGTTCCCGCTGGTCAAGTGGTCGTGTGCAAAGAGACAAGTAAAAGACATTGGATACCCTGTCAGTGAAGATCAACCTTGCCCCAAGGAACTCAACACCTTTCCTCTCTAGCCTTTCTTTCTTTCCTACCCGGTGTTGTGGTATTGGAAAGGATAGGGGTGATGTAGGGAGGTAGGAACAAACAAACAAACAATAAAGTAGCCAAAAGTCTGGTTTCTTTTAGTGCTTGGGACACTCCAGCTATTCCGAGCTCTGCTGGCCCAGCCTGGGATTTCTCCACTGCTGGTGTCTTTGCATCTGTCCCTTCCTCCACCTAGAGAACTTACTAAACAACCCTTTGCCTGTATAGCTCCCTTTCCAGGCCTTTCCAAATCACACCGGCACAGGTGCAGTTTTGGCCTCCCGAGTTAACTTAGCCTGATAATGTTTTATGACAAGCATTATACCTTAGCTACATGTATGTGTCTCTCCCTGAAAGATTAGAGCACAGCTGGATTCATGACTCTTGCTCAGCCATGTACTATATATGGAGGGGGAGAAAGAGGTCTAGAAGGCCTTACACAAAGCTTTAGAATATTCACATAGGGAAAAAAATAGTTGGCAAAGAGGAAGGCTGGAAACTGTTCCTTCCCCATCCACTGAGGCCAACTAAAACTAGCCAGTGATACAGGCCCAGGGATAACTCCAACGCCCAAAATGTGATCATGAATCTTTATAATACTAAAACACACACCCATGGATGGAGATTGATGATGCTAATGAGATACAAAATGCACGAAGTTGCATGAAGAACTACATGTAACGAAGCATATGAAGAAAAGTTGTGATATGTAAATGAGCCCCAAAGGTAACAAAAGGTCAAATGCCCAGTCTTGTCTTTGTATAGCAGGGCTCTTCTGAGCTGCTGAATTCCTCTGCCTCACTACACCCTTTTCTCCCTCGCTGCTATCCACATGTCTAATTCTTTGCTCAGGACATACTATTAAAAAAACCAAATGCCTTTACAGTCATTATCAGTTTGATAAATATCACTAGATAAAAGTTCATGGGAGTCCTGAAGTCTGCCACATTTGACAGTGATGTGAATAGGAGCTGATTCTGAGTGGAGATACCACAGACACAGGCTCTTGCAGCCAGAGTCCGATGTAAAGAAAATGAACTCTGGCTGTGGAGAGAGCAGTTCTGTGACCTGAGTTCAAATCTCTAGCTCCATGTAAAAATCTGGGCACGGGAAAGCCTGTACCGGTATAAAACCTGTACCTGTGTAACCCAAGCACTTTGGGAGGTGGAGATGGAGGATCACTTAGGCTTGCTGGTTGTCTGTTAGCTTGTGACTGCTTTCCTGACTTATCCGGTGGAAATCCCTTCCAGAGGCTCAAACAATGTGAGCATTGTCTGGACTGGCACTCTTTCACAGAATACAGGGCTTTGTTTGTTATTCCAGACAGTATCTATTGAGTATCTACCCTGTGCGAGTGCTGAGATGGGAACTGGGTTCACTCAGATTATTTCTTCACAGAGCTCACTCAGGCTCTAGCAAAGTAAACCAGGAAGCCAGGGGAAGTCAGAGGAAGCCAGGTTCTGAGGCTTAGCATCCATTGCTGCAGATTTGGCCAAAACAGAGTGCCCACGCCTCACTCTAGCTCAGGGTGGATTTTGAAAATCTAAAGGAGCTGAATTCCTCTTTTCTTTCCTTACTGCCATTGAGGTTTGTCAGGGTTAGCTTCTCTTGAGTAAAGTAAGTAAAGAATAAGCTGGAGGAGAAAGGGAGGTTGTGATACAGGAAGAAATAGAAACCATGGAACTAGTCTGACCTCCTGAGACATTAAAAAACAGCCAGAGCTGGGAACGAGCATTTCAAAGGAATCAGGGGAAATCTCTTGACATGGCAGATAATTAATCCACTAAAACCAACAGCCCAAGACACCAATGGAGGCTATAATTACCCAGATGTTTTCAAACAGTGGATCCTGGAGAGGAGACAGAAGTGGGCAGCTGGAAGTTTAACAGTGCCTGGTGGCTAAGGACTGGCCTTTGGCTCCTTCTGTCCTCTCAGCTCACTCACACTCTCTGCCTATAACAGCAGCCCTTCTAGATACACGCTCCTCGGGAATGGGAAGGTGCTGCTGGGGGTCCCATGTGTGTCTTCTGAGGTCCACTGATGAGCCTATAAGTCAGGTCCAGCTGAGGATGACAACCACCTCAGGCAAATATCCTTTTATAGTACTCGGCTCGCAGACAGCCCTGTAAATATTTGCCAACCAGAGGTGATTAGCACTGGCTTGGAGAGTGCTGTGAGAGTGCTGTCCTGTGAGAACCCATCCAGGGCTTCTTAGAAGCATAAAGTCCCTCAGACGTTTCCTCAAAAGAAAACCTGGTGTGTGCTCCTGTGAGAGTTTGTGCATGGAGGCCTCTGTCGGCTTTAGTGCTAGAGACAGACGTACGCTCCTGGTTCTGTGTGAGGAGAAGGATGCACAGAGCAGCACAAAACAGCCCTCATTTTGTTTTAAATAAGACTAATGTAATTGTTCTCAGAACTAGACTTTCCCCCCCTCAAATTTAAAACCTTTTTTTTTCTTTTGGATTTAATGAAATACTGCTGTCTCTCACTGCTCTCAGACTGATGAAAGATGTGCAGCCTGATTTAAAACCAAACCCTGAACCCTTTTAAAGAACAATAAAACATATTTTATATGGGAAAAAAAGAAAACGTGCTAGGCAGTGCTTGGGGTGTTTGTGGGGGGGCAATGGTATACCTTTAGAAAGCACATCTAAGAGGCTGTTGGAGAGACCAGGGCCTTTTCCTAATAATTGCTGAATGGCATAACATGCGACAGTCCTAATCCTATAACCACATCAGGTTTATCTGATACTGATTTACTTTCCCATTTACCACTTATCTGTGGTGAGAATCAGCATGCCAGTGAAGCCCACAGGCAGCTCGGGTTACTGCCTTGCATTCTGATTTGAGGGCAGGCATGTGATAACTGTTAAGTGCACCCAGAGAGGACAATGAGGCTGGTAGGAAGAGCGTCTTTGCACTTCTCTTGGTTACTCTTAGTTCTAGTTTTTTTCCCTCCCATCCATCTTCTGCCTCTGAAGGGAAAATGCGGTATGCACAAACCTCCTGCCTTCCATGGTAGTAGGAGCTGCTCTTGAGAGAGCAAAGCTTACTCTGTCAGAGCTGGATTTTTTGGCTTCTCTCTGGCTGGCTGGAAAAAGAAGTTAGAAAAAGGGACAGTGATGTGAGCCTCTACTTATGGTCAGCATGCTTGTCCTCGGATACTTCCTGGGTGAGGAGGAATGTCCCCAGATTCAAAATGTGTGGCTCACAGACTGGGATCATCTCCACAGGCCCTGCAGGCCTTAGACAGTACCTGGAGTGAGGCTGCAAAACTACCTCAGGAACGGAACACCCGAGGACAGCACTTGTTTTGTTTTAGATTTAAATTTATTTTTATTTTTTAAATTCTTTTTATTTTTATTAATTACAGATTATTCACTTTATGTCCCCCTGTACCTCCCTTCCTCCTCCCCTCCCAATCCCACCCTCCCTCTTCCCCACCCATATTCCTCCCCCAGTCCACTGAAAAAGGAGGTCCTCCTCCCCTTCCCTTCGACCCTAGTCTATCAGGTCTCATCAGGAGTGGCTGCATTGTCTTCTTCTGTGGCCTGGTAAGGCTGCTCCCCCCTCAGGGGGAGGTGATCAAAGAGCCAGCCACTGAGTTCATGTCAGAGACAGTCCCTGTCCTCATTACTATGGAACCCACTTGGATACTAAACTGCCATACGCTACCTCTGTGCGGGGGTTCCAGGCCATCTCCATGAGTGGTCCTTGGCTGGAGTATTAGTCTCAGAAAAGACCCCTGTGCCCAGACTTTCAGGATCTGTCGCTGTTCTTGTGGAGCTCCTGTCCTCTCCAGGTCTTACTATCTCCCACTTCTTTTATAAGATTCCCTGCACTCTGCCCAAAGTTTGGCTATGAGTCTCAACATCTGCCTCAATACCCTGCAGGGTAGAGCCTTTCAGAGGTCCTCTGTGGTAGGCTCCTGTCCTGTTCCCTGTTTTCTCCCTCCTCCGATGTCCATCTTTGCCTTTCTGAATGGGTATTGAACATCTTAGCCAGACTCCTCCTTCCTGATTAGCTTCCTTAGGTGTACAGATTTTAGTATGTTTATCCTATATTATATGTCTAGTATCCACTTATGAGTGAGTATTTACCTTGTGTGTCTTTCTGCTTCTGGGATACCTCACTCAGGATTATCTTTTCTAGTTCCCACCATTTACCTGCAAATTTCATGATTTCCTTGCTTTTTATAGCTGAGTAATATTCCATTGTGTAGATGTACCAAAATTTCTGTATCCATTCCTCAACTGAGGGGCATCTGGGTTGTTTCCAGCTTCTGGCTATTATGAATAAAGCTGCTACAAATATGGTTGAGCGAATGTCCTTGTTGTATACTTGAGAGTCTTTTGGATATATGCCTAGAAATGGTATAGCTGGATCTTGAGGAAGTGTTATTCCTAATTGTCTGAGAAAGCACCAGATTGATTTCTAAAGTGGCTGTATAAGTTTACATTCCCACCAGCAGTGGAGGAGGGTTCCCCTTTCTCCACATCCTCTCCAGCATGTGTTGTCACTTGAGTTATTCATCTTAGCCATTCTGATGGGTGTAAAGTGAAATCTCAGGATCGTTTTGATTTGCATTTCCCTGGTAACTCAGGACGTTGAACATTTCTTTAAGTGTTTCTCTGCCATTCGATATTCCTTTATTGATAATTCTCTTTTTAGCTCTGTACCCCATTTTTAATTGGATTACTTGATTTGTTGCTGTTTAACTTATTGAGTTCTTTACATATACTGGATATTAGCCCTCTGTCAGATATAAGGTTGGTGAAGATTCTTTCCCAGTCTGTAGGCTGTCGTTTTGTTTTGATGACAATGTCTTTTGCTTTACAGAAGCTTTTCGGTTTCATGAGGTCCCATTTATTGATTGTGCTCTTAGAGCTTGTGCTGTTGATGTTCTGTTCAGGAAGTTGTCTCCTGTGCCAATGAGTTCAAGGCTCTTCACCACTTTTCCTTCTAACCGATTTAATATGTCTGATTTTATATTGAGGTCTTTGATCCACTTGGACTTTAGTTTTGTGCAGGGTATTAAGTATGGATCTATTTGCATTTTTCTACATGTAGACATCCAGTTAGACCAGCACCATTTGTTGAAGATGCTGTCTTTTTTTCCATTGTATGGTTTTGGCATCTTTGTCAAAAATCAGGTGTCCATAAGTGTGTGGGGTTTTTTCTGGGTAGATTCCATTGATCCACCATTCTGTTTCTATGCCAGTACCATGCAGTTTTTATTACTGTTGCTCTATAGTACAACTTGAGATCAGGGATGGCGATACCTCCAGAAGATCTTTTATTGTAGAGGACTGTTTTAGCAATTCAACTCTGGGTTTCTTGTTATTCCATATGAAGTTGAGAATTTTTCTAAGAAGTCAAAGTATCCCTATTTGCAGATGATATGACAGTACAACTGAGTGACCCCAAAAATTCTACCAGGGAACACCTTCAGCAAAGTGGCTGGATACAAAATTAACTTAAAAAATCAGTAGCCCTCCTGAGTACAAAAGACAAAAGGGCTGAGAAAGAAATTAGGGAAACAACACCCTTCACAATGGCCATAAAAGACATATGGTACCTTGGTGTGACCCTAACCAAGCAAGCCAAAGACTTGTACAAAAAAAATTTCAAGTGTCTGAAGAAAGAATTAGAAGAAGATATTAGAAGATGGAAAGATCTCCTGTGGTCATGACTTGGCAGAATTAACATAGTAAAAACGGCTATCTTACCAAAAGCAATCTACAGATTCAATGCAATTTCCATCAAATTAGAGTTAAAATTTTTATGTATATGTGTGTTTTGCCTGCATGCATGTATGTGCACCATGTGCATGCCTGCTACACACATAAGTCAGAAGAGGGCCTAGAATAAACCACTATATGGGTGCTGGGAATTCAAATTGGGCCCTCTGCAAAAGCAACACATGCTCGTACATACTGAGCCATCTTCTCTCAAGGCCCAGCAGCATAGTTCCTCACAATTGCAGGATAGTTAACACTGTGGCCGGCGCTGTGAGCCTGGGCTTGCAGAACCCAGCCCTGCTACTTTCTAGCTGGTTGGCCGAGGGGCCTAAACAACTTGCCTATGACTCAGTTTACTCCTCTGAAAAATGAAATGCCAACTGTTAGCATATAGGCAGCCTGCCTCTATGTTGCCTAGCAACCTCTGATGTCATCACGTGCAGGTGCCGTGGAGGTGTGTGTAGATAAAAGCAGCCTGTTGACTTGAGTAAGCTCTCTCTCTCTTCTAGGGCATCCCACCCATCCCCGTTCTCTCTTCTCCTACATTCTCCCACTGTTTCTGCTTCTTTCTCACTCCACCCTTAAACAAACCTCTTTATATCAGAGCTGTTTCATGGCATGAAATTTATATATTATCACACCAACACTTACTTTCAACGGTTGCTGTGAGCACTGAATGGGCTAATGTTTATCAAGGGGTAAGGAAAGCCAGTGGTCAGCATAAAAAGAGAGAAAAGCTGAACTTCACCATTATTGTCAAAAATGTTTCTTCTGGGCTATTCTCTCAATCATCTTACCCTGTTGTTTCACAGGATAAGGAACAGTAGGAGTCTTTGTCCATGGTCCCCTGATGCATGCAACCAAATTTTCAAAACCTGTAGCCATGTCACAGTAAAGCCTGCTTCTAAGCTGCAGTCAGCCTCTTCCTCCTGTTCTTTGTTGGCCACCTGCCCCAGGGCACCTGCTTTGCTTGCCTGAGAACTCTAGATTGTCTGTCTCTCCTGACTCCTAACTGCCTGGTTTCTGTAGTCCCCATCCCGAACAACCCTGGTGATATCTGGAACATGATGTGTATGGCTTGGCGGTTAAGGTAATATATGCAGGAAGTTAGCAGAGATGGCTGAAATAGGTAGACAGCCCTGAGAACTTTCCACCCCACTTCTGTCTTCTCCAGCTGATAGACAGGATGCTTATCTTCCACTGCAGTCTCTCTTTGCTCGTTCATAACCACACCTATTGTGTGCAGGGCCAGGAAGGTGAGAGCGGCTGAAGACCACAATGCCAGCCCACAGTGTTCCACAGCATGGCAGCGTGTGGGGTGGAAGAGGTGGTTTGTAAGTGAGAAGGCTGGTGAAAACCCACTCTGGAAAATACTACGGTCTAGAGGGAGACACACGGGAACATTTGGGAGGTTAAAAAATTAGCACTGAGGCTGCCTTTACGTTTTCTGTTCCCAGCTGGCCAGGGGTCTTTAGGCTCTATCAGAAAGTCCATCTTTATAAGAGAGCTTCCAAATAGCTTGGTTTTGTTGAAGTGTGTTTCTTTTCAAATGATCCCTGGCCAGTTCCTCTGGGTACAGGCACATTGCGAATGGCACACTTATCTCCTCTCAGTGGTACGTGGCAGCGACTTCCCATTGAAGAAAGGCAACTGATGAGTCTCAGAGGCAGTGCTTCTTGACCTTCTTAACACTGTGACCCTTAAGATACAGTTCCTCATGCTGTGCTGACCCCCAACAACAAAATTATTTTTGTTGCTACTTCATAACTGCAATTTTCTGCTGTTATAAATCATAATACTATGTTTTTCAATGATCTTAGGTGACCACTGGGGTTGTTCAACTTCCCCCAAAGGAGGTTAAGATTAAGAACCACTGCTCAAAAGGGGCACCTCGGCCCACAAATTGCCATACTGTCCTTCACTCTCATCTGAACCAGTGAGGAAGGCACCCCATTTTCAAAGACTTTGAAACCTATTTGATGGAATTTAAGGAAAGACCTTTCAGTGGTCGCCAGTCATTTAGCCTAACTAGGAATTGCCACAAGTGACCTCAAGCAAGGCCAAGGGACACAATAAGAGAGAATCTAAAGGAGGAGGGCCTAAGAACAAAATAACCTTTCCACCTACTAAAACAACCACCTTATCATGAAAAATATCAGACATACAGAAAAACTAGGTAGTAACAGCATAATAAACACCACAATATCCCAAACGAAGCTCCAACAAACACCTTCCTGGGGCCATTTTTTTCCCCTCTTCTTACTTCTCATCCTCTTCTTCCTATATTATTTCAAACCCACTGTCAGACATCATTTCACTCTAACTATTTCAGTACATGTCTAAAAGATAAGGATTAAATAAAAACATCCACTCATAATCCCAGTAAGATTATCACATAAAAACCCGGTTAATATGCAAAGATGAGTATCTTTCCTGTAGTATTAAGGACATTTCTCTAGTAGCTCTCACATGTTCAGTTGAATACATAGATATATGTATCTATTTTAATTCAGTTGCTCTCCACTTTAGTCTTTTGTTTGTTTGCTTGCTTGTTTTAAATCCTCTCTCACTGAACCTGCTGTAACACCTAACTTTTACATGAGTGCTAGAGATCTGAACCCAGGTTCTCATGACTGCATGGCGAACACTTACAGACTGAGACACATCCTCTGCCCTCCCCACCCCCAGTCACTTTTCTGATGAAGTCTGTGACCTTATGAAGGGCTGGTAGGACACTGTCCATTGGCAAGCATCAGGCAGAGCCCAGCATGCTGGCAGATGTTATAACCTGCTTAAATTCTATAGGCCGACATTATTTCTTAACATAACTATGGGTCCTCTGTTAACATCATTTTACCTCCAAGTATGTCTATATGGTTTCATTTCTCAAAGTTTGCATAGTTTGTTACCTGGATACTCTATGAAGTCCCCCAACTGCAGAACCAATCAAATTAAAGGTCAGTTAGAAACACTTTGTCTAGCTAGCCAGAATGATGTAATGTTTCTTCCTACACCTGGACACTTGGTTGCAATTTTGTTACCTGGTTGTTATCTAATTTCAGTTTGTTTCCTACACTGGGTTACGGTTTTTGTTTTTGTTTTTTGTTTTTTTTTTAAGTATAAAACCTGCTTTAGGAGCAGACCAACGACCGCCAGTCATCATCGTCTGGCTCCTGAGTCCAGATTGGCCCTGGCTGGTCAGTTCCTGTTAAGCTTTCAATAAACATCTGTTGAGTTCAATCTGGTGTCTGAGTGGTCAGTGAGTGGATATTCCTGAACCCGTAACAGTAGGGGCACCCTGTACTGCACAAAGTAAGATTCAATCTGTGTTGCATTTTTACCTCTGGAACAGGGAGTCACTCCCATCAAAGCATTTCCCTGACTTCCGGAGCCACAGGCACTTCAAAAGCCAAATACTTTTGAAGGCCTCAAGGGACAAATTTCAGTTCGAGCCTTCAGTACTGTGGATGGCCTTAGAATGGGCCTCTGTGCTGCAAGGAACCAGGATGGCTCCTGGGTCTCTTTGGCTTGGGCTAAAGACATTAAGGATGCCTCTTCATTTAAGGAATACCCCTGCTGTGATGAGCTAAATGCATAGAAAATCAATATTTAATACTACCAAGAAAGGTAATGTGGTGGTAGGCAGAAAGGCCCAAGATGGAAGGTTCCATCTGAAATGGATCTCAATGGGTGTGTGTAGAGATGCAGGAAAATACAGTGAGGGCCAATGATCAGTGTGAATGCCAACTGAATCAGAGGGCACATGGCTCGGGGAGAGCAAGGCGCTAAGCAAAGGCCAACCTCTGCAGAGGCTACTGTCAGCTTAGCCTCAGACATCATCGGCCTCACTGAGGGGCTTTAACAGGTGGCATGGCAATCATGGAGGAAAGGCCAGGCAGGGTTGGAGGTGGAGATATAAGGTGATGTGCCTTTTGACCTTTTATCATGCTGAGGCTGCAGTGTTCAGGGCCTGGCATAACACTGGAATGAAGCTGCAGTTGCTGTATGGTATGGGACACATGGTCACACTCGCCATCTCAGTCCAGGGTCCTGCTGTGATCTAGTGTCCTGGCCATAAGCCCAGTAGACAGGCTTTCCCCACAGCAGGCCTTCAAGTCTGGCATGGCTCCCTGCCTGTTGATGTAACTTCTCAAGTTACATGCCTTCTTGACAGCTCCTATATTCCTGACTGGCCTTGGGACTTCTCGCAATAGGCAGGACTCAGTGGCTGCTGGTGTGGGCAGAGGTCGTGACAGTCGACTATGTAAGCAGGACCCAGTTCTAATCCTTTCCACAAAACCTTGCTCATATGTCTTTAGGGGACAGACTCTGAGCCTGCTACACATCGAGTTGGAACAGCAGGGCAAGTAGGGGGGACGGAGATTGTATCTACATCCAGCACAGACTTTCTGTCCCTCTGAAGTCCCAGGACCACTCACTGGTTCACGTGCTTCTGAGAGAACTGAGCAGGTAGGAGAATGCAGTGGGAAATCTGTGCGTTGAATGGAAAACAGAACTGGTGCCCAGGACCTATTTGTTTCTCATTTGCTTTGGAAAGAGATTATATCGAGTTTGGAAATCCACATTCCATTTGGGAAAGCAGAGCAGATTTCTGCTGACAGGGGGTTTGGCAGGGAGTGGATTTTGTCTGTTTTTGCCATGTGAGCTCATTTTCTGGGGACATGTACCCAGTTCTCATTTAATATGCCATCAAGGCTGCACCTTCAACCACAAAACTATAATTCCCACTGAACGGCTTTGATTTTTTACTTAGGATGCATTTTAAGAAAATATAAGTCAAGGTCTTCCTTCTGTAAACAGTCAGAGCCACCAGGGAGCATGCGAATGAAACATCTTTAATGGAATCTACAGTCAGCCTTCCTGTGCCTTGGGGTTTCAGAGACTTCAGCCACAAGGCCCTGTGTTCAGCTGTATCACAATATGACTGGGGTTGGATTTATCCCAAGCTCTCAAAGGCCTTCAATCTTTGACCTAGTGCTGTTAAGATAGTTAAACTTTTTCCTACACAGAAAGGTTTTGTTTTGTTTTAGAACCCAATATAATAATTAGCAATACAAGAAAAGTTAAGTTTCTAATAGAAAATACAGGCCCTAAAGTTAGGCTAAATTTCAAATTTGGAGAGAAAAATGCTTAAAGCTTAAATGTCTTCTTGCTTCTGGAGGCAGCAAAAGCATGGGGCAGAGGCCTGTGTTTGACACCCACCACATGTCACCATCTCACGGTTATCGCAGCTGATTTATGGTAATGTGTCTGAGATCCTTCCCTGCAGAGGAGAATAATGGGTGCTCATGCTTGTAGGGACATTCAGAAGTGGGGGTGTCCGTGAGGGAGCGGTGTCCTAGAGAAGGGTTCTGTTCTTAGCAGTGAAGCGGCTGTCCTCATTTTCTCCAAAATTCCATCAAGAAGACATAAACTGGCAGAACCGACCAGGACTGGGGCATTTACCATAGGAGGGCCACCAAACAGTTAATTCTTCTCTAATCTGAGCCATGAGATGAGTGAACAAGGATTGAACACAATGGGTTTACAACATGGTAAGTTTTTTTTTTTTTAATTTACAAAAGTAGTGACTGGGGATGTTTCAGATGAAGAAATAGCCATGTTTTTAAACATTTGCATCTGTGAGTTGCAGAGGCTCAACATAAAGCAGATTTCCTATATCCATCAAAAGCCATTCTGGCATGAGAAAGTTCCCTTGCTTAAAGCAAAACAGATGTGTGAGCGGGACAAACCAATTCTCTTAGGGGTGTACCAACGTCAGAACTACAGCGCCGCCTCAGGCCCTATATATATTCTGTGAAGCAATGAGTATAGAATTCTGACACATTTTATCCCTAAAAACATTGAAAACAGAAACTTAATATTGGGAAAAGGCAAATTATTAGTGCAGATGCAAACCCATTATCCATCCACGGCATTAAAGGTTCTCTGCCAAGCAAACAGACTCCATTCTGGTTTCACTATTCCTAGATTTTGCCACATGCTGTGTCAAAGATGTGTATTTAGATCTACTTGACTGTTCAGACAATTAACAAATGTCACATCCTTGTAGGTGCTTCCTATGAGGAAAGACAATGCCAGGGTCTCCTGCACATGTTATCCACAGAGTCACAAAGCCTAGAAACAGGCACATGCACACAGGCAATCTCATCTGAAGTGTGGGGCAGAGTTTACAGAACAACAACCAGGTGCTTGGCAGTCTGCAAGATCCTGGGATGGGACAGCAACACAAGCTGGCGCACAGGAACTAACTAGAAAGGCAGTCACCTGCCAGAAAGAGAGTTTTTACAGTGAGGCAGACAGGAATGAGGGGCAATGGAATCCTCAGTGAGCGGCTATCTGAATCCAGGCTGGGAAGGATTTCAGACCTATCAGTGTGTAAAATGAATGTACGCAATAGATCAGGGACAGCCACACAGCAGTTAAATGGGTTTGGCAGAAATAAAAGTTTAGATGATTCGAGTCATCTCAAATGCTGGTCACATTATAGGAAGTCATAGGGACATCCTATTCAAACACAGACAAAAAGATACACACATACAGGCACATACATATATATACACACAGACACACATAGACACAAACACGAAGACACAGCCCCCCAGACAACAGACACAGACATATACACACCCAGACACCCACCCACCCACCCCCCCCCACACACACAGACACACACACACACACAGACACACACACACACACACACCATTAGATGCATTAAATGCAGGCGGGAGAGATTAGTGATTAGAATTGTCTGGACACACGAGTATGATAATCACTGATGATCAAAAGTTTATGGATTGATTATGCACAGACAAAATACAGATATTTTCATCAACAGTTTTTCTACACATGTCAACGGAAATTAAACTCTGGGACTTCTTTACCTGAAGCCATAGAAAACTCAGCAAATAACCACCCACAGCATTGATTTGTCTCTAAATAACAGTCCTGCAACACCATAAGCTTTCCACTTCCTTGTTTGTTTTTATGATGATACTGTCAACAAAAGGGATCTTTCAGTTTCTTACGGCTTTAATAAGGCATAAACTATTTTCAGTAATTTTATTCCAATTTCAAATTGTCTAAGGAGAGAAAAATTATGAACAGAGGTGCTGTACCTATCAAGCGCTCTATAATAAAGATGCTAATGACACCCTTCAGCGTGAGCTAGGACTGCGGAGAGTGTGGGCAGACAGGTGCTGTACTGCAGAGGCTGACCGCATGTTTTCACATTTCATTTTCAGACTATTTCTCTGGCTTTCACTGGTCTGTAGTGAAGCCCTCACTGTCAACGCTGCCATTTCTGGAGAAAAATGTGCCAGGAAAAAGAACATGCTTTTAATGAAAGCCTTTGCATTTGAACTTCATCAGATGCCATTCGAGGAGTGAATGAGGGCAAAAAGACATTTGGGGAAACGGGGAAAAGGATCTGTGTCCTGAAAAAGGGAGAAGGTTGAGGGCTACTATCTCTGGAGAACATCTGAGGCAGCATGAGGCTGAGACCTGAGCTACGCAGCCTCGGAGCCCTTCTCCTTGAGGCCTCTCTTCCGGTAACATAAAGTCCTTACCTTCACACTGAGGCTCTTTCAGCGCCTCAAATGTGGGCCTGAAGTCCCTGCTTCAGGCACTTGCACCAGGATTTAAAACATACAAAGTTATTTCCTAGAGACACATGCATTTCTCAGGGCAAAACTGTGTGAGGATAGCATTTCTGGTCAAGATGTCTCATCTATGTAGAGCTAAAGAGGCAAGGATCCTGACTGCTTTGAAATCTTGTTCAACTGTAAAGTGTTTTTAGCTTAGTAACATGAGCTTTTCTCTGGTCCTCAGAGGCATCTCCTGTGTCAGCCCATCCCCTCTGCAGTCTCAGCTCTCCGGCCTTCGATCTCCAGGTATCATTTCAAGGTCAGACAGAGCCACATCCTGGACAGTGAGTGGCCAGATACCAAGATGCTTCTCATGGCATTTGGCCCCTAGGGTTGCTGCAGTGATGCCTTTTGTTAGGGACAATGGCTGTTCTACAGTACAGCGGCTAGTCTGTGACCATAGTAGGGAGACCACTTTGAGGGCCTATACTGATCCCATGAGCCTTCTGAGAGCAGGGTTTTTTCTTGATGGCAGCAGTGAAGGAGGTGAGAAAGCAGATACATGAGAGCTTCCATTGCAGGCATGGAGCTGTAGAGGGCAGGAAGCAAGGTCTTGAGAAGCTGGGGTCTGCCCCTGAGCAGAGGGTGGGGCTGCAGCCACTGCTTTCTTCCAGTGACCTGCAGAGCTTCCCCAAGCCTCCATGTGAGCCCAGCTTGATGAGCATCCTGTTCTTAGCCACAGGAGACCCAGAGCTGACCTGGCCTGTTGCCCTAGTGACCATAAGGTTAGGCAGTAGGCATCATTTTAAAATGAATTCCTGGAAATGCACTATATAAACGTATGACATGAGTGCAGGGATCCTCCGAAATTTCTAGAACCATGTTCTTGCAGACTCTTGTTCAATCAATTAGAATTCTACCTGGAGGGATGAAATATTATCATTTGTGTATGTGTGTGTTGAGAGGTAGAGCCTAATATGTATACGGCCTTAGGTTCTTCCCCTAGCACAGGGGGAAAAAAGAGGGGGAAGGTCATTACCAGAGCAAAAGTGAACAAGGCAAGAAAGCTGGTGAGTGGTGAGCTTGTGGCTTCTCCTATGTCACACACTCGTTTCCTGTCCATACCCGTGCCTTCCTCTAAACTGCTTCCTTATCCAAGGGAGCTTTGGTAGTTTCTAATGACGGCCTTTGTGCTAAGCCATATTCTTTCTGACCCCAGGAGCCCATAAACAATTAGAGACATATAAATGTGAACAGATCTAGACAAAGACCCTGAAGAACTTTTTAGTTAGACCCAAAGTGATCAAGGACTGGTGTCTTTACGAATCCCATCATGTGCTTGGGTAGAAATGAGTCAATAAAATCTTTGATAGAAAATCAGAGCTGCCTGGTCTCAACAGTGGAGACTGGGATAGTACACCACCATACGTCTTCCTAAGATCTGAGGTGAATACCCCATACATGAAATGAGAATGGAGATGGTTAGCTCCCAGTTTTATTCAGGCCTCAACAACCACATGAAACTCTGCAAAGTGACTCTCGAGAACCTAAATGTACTTGTGTCTCATTTCTCCTTTCAGATATCCCACTCTCTTTGTGTTTTAACTGAAGGAAACCCATCGAATAATGTGTCTCTTGTTGTTAGGCAGAAAGTGGCTTTCAGGCTTGCTCTCCACTTTGTAACTAAGCCTCCTCCTTGAGCCACTTGGCTCCACCCTCTTTTCAATAGTAACTTCATTTTGTTTTGCCCTCCGTGACTGTTTATTACGCCCTCTTCTGGCAGGCTCTGGCTTCTCAGAGGTGGGGGTTGCATCCCACTTATCTCTCTCCCCACAGCCCTGAACACAAGCTGCAGGGTTCTCGTTTCAGCATCGGATTGGATTTACAGCTGAGATTTCCTTTGCTGTCAGGTTTTAGGTAAGTGCTTAAAGTTCCTTGATCCAAGGAAAGGAGGGCCAGGTGGCACCTCTGGCTCAGTCCCTCCTGCAGTCTCCTTGACCAAGACTGCAGGAGCCAAAGGCCCCACCAGCCAGAGGAGGCTGAAAGGCAGACAAGGAGAAAGAGGCTACGGAGGGACCACCCCTTCCTCCCCTCAGCGGGCCACAAGCTGGACTGCTTCCTTAAGGGGAGCTCTCAGCCTTGGCAGGCCAAGCATGCTCTCTACACAGTGAAAATGTGACACAATGCGGGGGCTGGAAGCAGAGGGAAGAGTGGTGGGCGGTAGGCAAGTGTGAGGAATGCTTTCATCTTGATTTATTGTTTGAAATCTATGTTTCAGGAGAAATAGTCACAAAGATAAAATGTGTAATAAATCCCGAACTAAGAAGAGAAAGCATTTCTCGTTGGCCTTTATGGTCTATAATACTATATCTAATAGTTAGCCAGTCAGTCAGCAAACCTGACATTGTCCCTGATGACAGAGCAGAGAGTCTGCAGAGCACTGCCCAACCACAGCTCATCTCCATATTCACAGCGCCAGCAGAGTTCTGGGAAGCCAGCCTAGTACCACACAGGAGAGCAGGAGTGGACAGGGAGAGGCAAAGCCAAGGTGGGGAATGAGTGCTGAAGGAAGACCTGGTGCCTAGCATTGGGAAATGTACAAGAAAGTTAACTGAGAAGGAGCCAGGGGATTTAGAGACTCTTGGTAGCCTATATGGGTTGCTGTGTTAGAAGACATGGCCATCTGAAACTTATGACCCCAAGGTACTGAGAGGTGGGGTCATAAGGTGGAGTGATTTGGATTGGTGGCTCCTCCACCATGAACAGATGCCCTTACAAAAGGACTTGAGGTGAATAAACTGTAATTAATAAAAAAAACTAAAAAACAAACAAACAAACAAAAACAAATGGACTTGAGGAAGAGAGTGTGTCTCCCCATTGCCTTAAGAGGTCACAGCCACAGGGAAGCATCTTGGACTTGCAGATTAAGCCCTTTACAGACACCGAATCTGTAGATACCTTGATCCTGGGCTTCTTGGCCTCCAGACTGTGAACAGTACAGTTCTGATATTTATGAGGTGTGTGAGCTGTGGTATTTTGTTTTAGCAGAAGGAATAGATTAGGGTAGGGCTATTCAGGGAAGAGGGCTGGCTGTGGCTTTGAAAAGGAATCGGCAGACATGTTTAAAGATTCAGCTGAATGTAAACTGTGACATGATTGGCTGAATGAGCCACTGGGTACGTAGCGGTTCAGAGGGGAAAGACCCTATCAGGGGCTCTTTTGGCATTCTTGACAACTTTGTTTGGATAATTCTCTGTTATGGTGCTGACGTGTGCATTCTGACTGTCAGCATTTTAGTCTCTACCCATTAGTGACTATCAAAACGCTCTCTCAAATTCACCAAAATTCCCCCAAAGCTAAATAGCCCTCACTGAAAGCCACTGATCTAATATTGACTAACCTGGAAAAACCTCTGGATTGATGAAGACTAAAGTATATGGCAAACAAAATAAAGCAGCCAAACATTTTCTACGAAACCAAGTATATGGGAGACAAAAGCCCCACATGCTGTATTGTTTAAATGAGTACTTGACAGGACTCTGAAAGGGCAAATTAAACCTGCTAGCAGCAGCACCCATCTGGGATTGGGGTCATGTTGAACCCTGGCTTTATCCATTATGCTTGGTTCCAAAGAAAAAGAACAAAAGATGGAAATGTACTTAAAAAGTTAAATTAGTCAATCAACGTAAATTGAGGATATGGGAAAGCATGTGTTTAGTGATACAAACTGAACACATTATAGTTATAGGAAGAAAATTTTAGGATGTGGGAGAACTTACCCCTGCTACATCTAGTCAGGTCATAGTTCTGCGTGTGCATTGTGAGAAGAAGCTGAGTCACTTCCAAAATGCTTCTACTTCCAAGTCCAAGATTTCAACGAGCTTTGCCAGCGGTGCTTTCCTGCCACAGTTAAACACTAGAGTTTCTCTTTCTGTTTTTATGCTGCATGTTTCTTTAATTTGCAGCACTTTGGTATGTGTTCAGTTTTCTGTAACTACAGAGCTGATGCCATTATGGAAACTGTCACTCTGCAGAGTTGGCAAGACCTGAGAATGAGAGCTGACTTTGAATGTGTTTGGTCTGGCATTGCCTGGTACACTGCAGGAATGTATTTGTTTTTTTCATTAATTTGTTTGTCATTTTTTCTCCATGATCTAGGGAACATTTATTTTCCCCTAAGCAAGAGGATCTGAAATGTCAGAGGTTTTTTCTTGATTCTGCTAGGGTAATGGGTTGTTGAGCACAGAGATTTTTCTTATATGCTCTTTTGCTGTGGAAGGAGACATTTTGTGACCTTTTGCCATTGTGCGGTGATAATGAATTTTCTGACATACCTGGAAACTTTGGGTTTCTTTGCTAAAATAATAAGCTTTGAGGAATGACTTTGACCTAGACCTTTGTAAAATTAATCAAATACAGATTTTGGAAAAATTGATGAGTTTGGTCTTTACCAAGACATTCTAATTTATAACTGTCATGAGGCAGTATACAGATCAAACAATTAACTCCAGGACCAAGGCCTTAAGCAGAGTTCCCACACTTACGGGGCATGTGTCTGTGTGTGTGTCCCCAACCTGATCACAATATCGCTTTGTTTCCCTTCTCCTTTGTTCTCAAAGTAAAAAAAAACCTTTTAATTCTAAAAGAAATCTATACAGTGAATCAGATCAAAAGAATAATAAAAATTACCTATAATTGTATGTCCCCACACTGAGGGGCCATTATAACACTTCTGTTTATCCTCTCTAATCCTACTTGATACCATTATTATTATTTTTTTTTACAGAACTGACAGTAAATACAAAGCACTTTTGCTTTTTGTTAGACAGAGTGTTTGCGGCTAATCTTTAAACACTGAGGAAAAAACACAGGAACAATAAATTCTCCCAGTTTCCCTCTGACTGAGGTTGAATAATGAGTCCTGCTTCTCACATTCCAGGAAATTGTTTTTATTTTCTAGAGGTATGGAGACAGGCTCTCTGGGCCCAGGGCATACGGCGGACTCTTGTGATAGCAACACAGCAACAAACCAATAGGTGTCTCAGATACTGCTCTGATAGCCAGACATACACACAGGTGTCAAAGGATGGGCCAGAATGACCAGTCAGTCCTCTTATAGAGGCAAAGGGTAGGGAGTAGCCTCCTGGGCACATAGAGGCTGTGCTTGCCTTTTCTATGCTCTTTCTAGGAGACAGTGAGAGCTTGGCTCCACCCACCTTCAGCAAGTCTACAATAACACAGGAGTTTCTGTGGAGAAGTCAGATCTACAGACCAAGTGAGGTCTCAGGGAGAAGCTGGGAAGAAACCTTTTCCAGGTAGATACATACTCAGCTCAACTGCCATTTATTGGGAGCCTAAGTTTTCTTTCTGAATGTTTGCATAATAGGATATTATCTTGGTTAAGGTTTCTATTGCTGTAATATAATACTATGATCAAAAAACAAGTTGGGGAAGAAAGGGTTTATCATCAAAGGAAGTCAGGACAGGCACTCAAACAGGGCAGGAACCAGAGGCAGGAGCTAATGCAGAGGCCATATTGGGGTGCTGCTTACTGGCTTGCTCAGCCTGCTTTCTTACAGAACCTGGACGACCAACCCTGGGGTTGCACTGCCCCATCAATCACTAATTAAGAACATGCCTTACAGCTAGATCTAGTAGAGGTATCATCTCAGTTTAGGTTACTTCCTTTCAGATAACTCTAGTTTGTCTGCCAAGCTCACATAAGATCAACCAACACAGACATCAAGAAAATAGGACAAGATCCCATACATCTGAGTCAAGCTTCAAAATTGTCCTGCCTGCTGACTTGAATTTTGTTTGGGCCAGACACACCCAGTTACTTTAGTATGGAAAAACATTCTGGCATTTGGATAATCAGAAAGACAATGTACACTGCTATAGAGCCAACTTAAACAAGAATTTTAGGGAAGGATTTATACCCCCCCCACCAAAAAATCAGTCATGAGGTATATGGTCTTGTGTGTGGTGCCAGGGGTTGAATTTAGGGGTCCTATATATGCTAGGCAAGTGTTCTACTATTGAGCCAGATTCTCAACCAGTATTGAAATTTAAAGTCTTATGTCTTAAATAGAATATTTATATAAATATGTTGAAATGTAAGGCTTGGTCTTCAAATTGGGTGAAAATCATCTGGGTTATGGCTTTACTCACACTGTGGTCAGAGAACTATCCACTCAGGTGGGGACTACTTAGAAATTCCTCAAAAATGCTGAATTTCAGGGTGGAGATGGCTCAGAGATTAAGAGTGTGATCCACTTATTCTGAAGACCTCTACCCAAGTTCTGTTCCCAACACCCACATCAGGTTGCTCATACACACCTATAAGCTCCAGCTTCACGGGGATCTGGCGTCTCTGACCTATGCATACTCCACCCCACACACAATCTTTAAAGACAGAGAAATGCTGAATTCTGACTCAATGTTAATCAGCTGAAGTAGGATATTTGCATGTACATTCAAAAGTGAGTATTATTGGGATAAGATCTGAGTGGTAGACCAGATGTCTGGAATGCAAGACTGCAAATAATAACCTGGCAAGTTATAATAACCAGGCAAGTTCTTAGGAGCTGTAAGAGTGGTCAGTGCAGTTCACAGCTTGCTCTTTTCTTTCTGAACAAAAGCCTCGTTTCTTATATGACCTTTGCACCATCATCTTACTGAGCACCTGCATCTGTTCACTACTGAAAGGCACTACACTGCAGATAATGTGTGTGAATTTCCTGAAATGGAATGACAATGCCAAGATTATTATCCTTGTTCGGCTAAGATAGACCAGAAAGAGTATGGCTGGTGTGGATTGCTGAAGCCCTGCGCAAGAGTTTAATACATTTTCATAGACACTACTAGTACTCTAAAGAATGAATGCTCACTTTTATTTCTAGAAACAGAGAAACCCATGGGCAAATATAAATTCTCAGGAGTGTTCAAAAGTAGGTCTAAGATCAGGAATACATTATGCATAGCAGTTAAGGGAATTTAAACTCCACCGTCACTGGTTTCTAATTCATCTCAATTACTGAACCTTGATGAAGTGCCACTGAGTTATCTGAAGGAAAGCAGACAGTGCACAGTGAGCTGATGTCATCCTTGGAGCTGTCAAGCCATTCACAGTTGGGAAAGTGATTTGTTTTAAAGGGAAAATGTACAATCACGAAAAGCACAGTTCTTAGATTTACTTATATTCCCTCCCAAGAGCCTGGTGATTTATATGCATCTTTCTTTTCTCATATGGTGCTCGGTGTCAATATTTTCATTTTAAAAGAATGTTCATTTATTTGAGCTCAAATGCAGGGCAAATGCTGCTCTTTATTATTTGTGGAAATATGTGGCAAAAATCACCTCATAAATTTGAAGATATAGCTGACATTAGATTAAAGGGAGGAGACTAGATTCATTTTCAATCTCTAACATTTTGAAACAGTTATTCACAGAAGTCAGTACTATATTCTAACTTGTCCAAAAAACAAATCAAAAGTAGTCCTCAATTTCTAAAAATGAAATTTATTTGTATGGTAAATACTTCTTTGTTTCAGTCAGAAGATTATAAAGGAAGGCGGCACTTGGGCTGACTTTCCCCTTTTAGTGCTCGTTTTTCTTTTGATATGGCGCCAGGTTTGAGAAGTACTGAGTTATTTTTGGAAGCTTTAATAAAAAAATATAAGACCAAAGACTTGAGATGAGTTTAAGTATTTCAAGTAGTTTTGATTGCCAGTTTAAATCACTCTGAATTTGGACAAGTGTTAGTCTCAAGTAAACAATTCTTCAACTTACAATCAACAGTGTCAAACCCAAGCTTTCTTTTATCTCACTTGACAAGCAATCATTAGCTCTTTCAATGAAGTACTTTTTATGCATATACTTTTAAAGTGTATTTTTGTGTGTGGAATATGTATGTATAAACACAAGTGCTCAAAGAGGCCAGAGTCAAGGCTTGAATTACAGGTGGTTGTGAGCTGCCATGTGGGTGCTGGGAACCTAATGAGGGTAAGAGCGGTATGCACTCTTAGCCACTGAGCCATCTTGCTAGTCTGAATCAATCTTTCTCTCTCTTACTCAATATTTAAGATCTACAACTACTTTTTGTTGTACCTCTGCACTATCTAGATGCTTGGATACACATGTGAGTATGAGAAATGAAAATGTCTGTTCTCAGGACATATGTTTTAAACAGGAGAAGAAAACAATAAACAAAATTTAAAGCTATAATGAGCAACTGTGATACGTGTTCTAAAAAGGTAGGGCAGATATAAAATACAGGGGTGTGACATAGTTCCTACCACACAGAACCGACAACATTCAATAGTTTCTCGCCATTAGTTTTTTCTAAGTAATTTCCCTCTACTCTCCTTTTAGGTTTTCTGTGGAGAATAGGGGGCAGAGAGCATGGGCATCTCTCTGTAAGTTCATGGCCAGCTGAGTTCTAGGCCAGCCAGAGTTACATAGTGAGACTTTGTCTCAAAAAACAAAACAAAAACTAGTGTGAGATACACAATTTACTTCCATAACATTTCTAATTTAGAAATAAACATAGGTTTCATGACAGAATGGGAACTCCCAATGGATAGCCGCTTTTGTTAGCATGGATTAAGAGTATTAGAATCACTTTTGAAACCCAAGAGTATCTTCATCACAGCTGACTGAAAGATTATATACTCAATGTTTATCCTAGCAGAGAGTCAGAAACACCAGGAGAGGGGCTAGGCAGTCAACTGCACATCTGGAACAATCTGGGCTAATATAGCTTTATAGAAGACTATAAAACTGACCCCATCTAGAAACCCCCATGTAGAAACCCAGAGACTACCTCTCACTAAAAAAGTCCACCGCATCCACTTCTCACCCACGGCGATTGCTGAGTGAGTTCTACATATCTTATAGTTATAGTTGAATATGAAGTGTGCCCTCATAGTCTCAAGCATTGAGGGGTAGTTGCCAGCTGGTCTGATGGCCAATGGAGTGATAGATTCTCAGAGTGCTGACCTGATCGGTGAATTCATCATGTGTGGGAGGTGAGGCCAAATGGAGGAAGTAGGTATTTCGGGTGAATCCTTGGGGCTATAACCTTGCCCTGGCCCCTCCCCCAGACAGCCCACCTTGTTTCCTGCCTGCAGTGAAGAAATGTAGAAAAGCCTGTCTGCCACAAGCTTCTCCCTCCATAAGGGTCTGCCCGAGTACACAGGGAAGCATGAAACGAAGCCTTTGTGATCTAAAATATATTTTTCTCTTCAAGTTGTTCACGGCAAGCCCTCTGTCACAGTGACAAAAAAACTGACTGGTGAACCAGC
>CM053750.1:277398-302173 GCA_028658305.1 Pachyuromys duprasi | reverse complement strand
TTCTTTCTTTCTTTCTTTCTTTCTTTCTTTCTTTCTTTCTTTCTTTCTTTCTTTCTTTCTTTCTTTCTTTCTTTCTTTCTTTCTTTCTTTCTTTCTTTCTTTCTTTCTTTCTTTCTTTCTTTCTTTCCTTTTGTTTTCAAGACAGCATTTCTCTGTGTAGCCCTGGCTGTCCTGGACTCACTTTGTAGACCAGGTTGGCTTGAATTCACAGAGAAATTCCTCTGCCTCTGCCTCCTGAGTGCTGGGATTATAGGTGTGTGTCACAGCGCCTGACTATCAAGGAACAATTTCTATTCAGGATCTCCCCCATACTTTTAAAAACATAGGCCAGTTTCTTGCTATGGAGAGTAGATATTCTTGTGCGTGTTGGAGAGTAACTTCATTCCAGACACTTGATCAGCAAATAAATATCTGCAACATTTTCAATGTTTTATATCTAGCTTGTAGCTGTGTAATACAAATCAGGGAGACGGTCCTGAAGTCTGGGGTGTAGGGTCAGCTCTCTGCCAAGTCAACAGGGTACCTGAACAGTGCTTTCATCTCTCCTGCACTCTGGCCAGGCTCCACAGGTTCTCCACTGCCAGGAGAGCTCCCACCCCTCTGCAACTCTGAGCCTTCCTCTCTCTGTGGCTCTGGTGCCCCGGGCAGGATGGCAAGATGAGCCCACGTGGTGGAAGCAACAGTTTCCAGGCCTCTCCAGAGATGTGAGCATCCCCTCAAGTGCTCCTCTTTCACCTCTACTGTTTCTCCTTCAACATGTACCCCTTCAGTGAGGCTTCAGACTGAAGAGGGCACAAGCAGGCCTTGGGCCTGGAGCTCCTGCATGCCGTAGAAACCTGCACCCATGGTCTCTGGCTCGGTTTCCCAGCACCTTTTTGGTTGTTCTCCACTGTCTAAATCTTCTCCTGCTCTGCTTGTTAGTCCTGGGCCTGGAGGTTACAGGTGGCTCCATTGTGGAGTATGTTTTGGGGGTCAGGTAGTGGGGAAATTTGGTACAGAAGTAGAAAACAGATGAGTCCAAGAAGACCTTGTTTGCAGCTTCTCTTGGCCGGTGAGGGACCTTTTTCGTACAGAGATGCAATGCACATATCTTGTGCTTAAACACACCTCGGCCAGCTGGTCTTTGGGTCATTCGCATCTGGCGGTGATCTGGCCAAAATACATGAAAACTTTCTGTTATGTTGTCTCTTCTCACAAGCAGCAAGGGAGCTCAGTCTCAGTGCGCACCCCACGCCTTTGGAAGCATCTTAGCCCATCAAAGATGCTGCTTCCTGGGGTGCTGTACTGGCAGGGAGACAGGCTGTAGAGGCGCCAGAGGAGCAGCAAACGCTTAACTGTGAGGCAGCTGCTCCCTGCACCTTAGCAGTGGCCACACTCATCCTATGTGGCGTGCACCTTATCTTTCTCACGCGGCCATTTTCCCACAGCTGCTGTGGACCCAGCCTGATGGAACAGTGCAGGCCAAGGAGATGGTTAGCCGGAGCAGGGTCCGCAGGTCAAAAACTAATGTCATGCTCGAGGAGTAATGGCTGGGAATCAACCTTAACGTTCAGTGAGACAGTCTCAACACGCCACTTGCTCCATGGTTGTAGGCACACCCCTGGCTTTCTCTGAGTCCCGGTATTCTCCTTCACGAAGGAAAGGAACTGATAATGTGTTGGTGCTGTGGGTTGGAGCATGGCTTGGGGCGAGCCTCTGCTTCTCCTGATTGGAGGAGGCCCATCTAGGACGTCCTCCCTGTTGAGGAACTGAAGAACTTCAGCCTTTTATCTCTGTGTTTCCAGAGCACTTAAATCAGTGTTTGACTGGCTCACTAGCAAAGGGGGTGCCTGGCTTCAACTAGAACAGGATCTGAAAGAATGTCAGACCCCAGGGCACCAGCTGTAGAACAAGTTCGTCTACCTCCAGTGATACAGACCATGATTTCTATATCACTGAGTTTTCAGAAAAAAGGGGAAATGCTAAAACAGCTGTTTCATCACTCACTGTGCACTCAGTGGATTTCGATCTGCAACTGAAGCAATTCAGTCATTATGGTTTTCTTCATGAATGATAGCAATAGTACCCGAGGAGTAATCTTGCTTATCTGTCCTTGGTCTTCAAGGATTATTAGATAGGTGAAATTATGCCAGGAGAATGGACCTGCCAGTCTGGGCTGAGGTGTATGTGTGTGTTTGGGTGGGGTGGATACTTCCAACAATCACTTCCTACCCAGAGACAGATTAGCAGGATATGCTGGACCACTGGTTAAGACACTGTTAAAGTCTGTTCAACCACTGTTTCTGTCAATAGTTACTGCAAGTGTCTCAAAGTCTGATGTTCTTTTCCTGTTCTGTTCTCTGTGTTTGGATGCAGTATGCGCCGTCAGGCCAGCCCCAAGCTCCTGCTGCCACGCCTTCCCCGTCTTGACGGGCTGTTACCCCTCTAGAACTGCAAGCCAACATAAACCCTGTCTTCTCCAACTTGCTTTTCAACATGGTGCTTTATCTCAGACACAGAAAAGTTTAAAACCATGGTTTAAATGTCTTGCTCTGCCAGAATTAAAGAAAAGCAATCAAAGCAATGAGTTGGGAATGAGAGAGTCTGCCACTGTTGTAACTTTGACGTGGGGGCAGCTGGTTTGAGTGTGTCCTCAAGGGTTTACATACTGAAAGGTTGATTCTCAGTAAGGTGAGGTTGTGGGTGATACAACCATTAAGAGATGTGCAAGTAAAAAAAAAAAGAAAGAAAGAAAGAAATGTGCAGGGATAAAGATGGAGCAGAGATTGAGAATGTCCAACCAATGACTGGCCCAACACCAAAGGTAAAAGCCAACCCCTGACACTATCAACGATGCTCTGCTCTGCTTGCAGACAGAAGCCTAGCATGTCCTCTGAGAGGCTCCACATAGCAGTAGATTGAAACAGATGCTGAGACCTACAGCCAAACATTAGGTGGAGCTCAGTCAGTCTTGCAAAGGAGTCGGGGTGGGAGGAGGATAGGAAGTCCTGAAGAACACAAGAACTTCCCAAGAAGACCAACAGACTCATCTAACGTGGGTCCACAGGGGCTTACAGAGACTGAAGCACTAACCAAAAAGCATGCACAGACTAGACCTAGGCCCACAACAAATATGTAACTGATGGGCAGTTTAGTCCTAATGTGGGTCCTTCAAGAAGTGGAGCAGAGGTCATATCTCACATGAACTCTGCTGCCTGCTTTTGGATAACTTTCCCCCAGTTGGGCTGTGTTGTCTGGCCTCAGTAGAAGAGGATGTGCTTAGTCCCAGTGCGATGTGAGGTGTGTTTGTGAGGGGGGGTCCATTCCCCTTTTCTGAGGAGAAGGGGGGGGGAGAAAGGGGCAAGAGAGTGGGAGGGTGGGAACAGGAGGAGAAGAGGGAGGGGCCTGTGATCATGATGCAAAATGAATACTTATAATAAAATTTTAAAAAGAGGTGGGGCTTAGTGCAATGTCAGTCAGCCATAGCAGGCCAGTGCTGCCCTCTTTAGGGAATGATGTCCTTCATTCCTGTCAATAAAAACACGGTTGGCCCTCCCCTCCTTGCTCTGGCTTCTAGGATCACCACCTGGTATCCCTAGATACCACCCATCACGTGACACAGCAAATGGTGATGTCAACAGAGCTGAGCAGTTGTCAGTGTCATGTTTAAATCTCCACAGCGATAATCTCCACGTCCTTTATCCACAAATTACCCAGCCATCCCCATTACCCCATATACCCAGGTATTCTGCTGTAGCAATGGAATGCAATGGGCTTAAAAAAGAGCAATCCCATAGTATTGCTCAGAAGGGAGTTTGGTGAGGCAGCTGGCCCTTGGTCAAATGGCCTAACTCCCAGAGACAGGGCCAGCCAAGACCCTTCCATCAGCCCCTGTTCTCTGATGCCAATTACCCTGATTTCTCTAAACATAAAACTGGGTCCATGGGATTTGCTAGTGTTGTGCAGCCAAGATTCATGGTGAGGATTAATTAGCATTTTTAAAGTACTGTGGTTTTGGTTTGGTTTTTGTGTTTTCTCAGGAGGAAAGCCAGGTCATGATGGAGAGTTAGCCAGAAAGGTTTGAAGGATGCACTTGAGAAGTGCTGTCTGGGGTGGGTGAGGCAGAATGTGTGGCCATGGGGCTGCTCAGGACATCAAGAAAGCCACACTTCCAAGCCAACAGGAGGGCTCCCCCAGGGTTGGGGAGGAGGCCTGGAAACCTCTGAAAAGTCAAACAGAGAAAATAACATGTGCCTGGGCTCTGAGGCAGGATGCTCTGAAGCTGAAATGTCCCCTGCAGGCTCTTATGAAAATGCTTGTCCCAGCCATGAACAGCTCCTCAATCTGTCCCCCTGTCTTTTCCCTGATGGACACATGTCTGAAATACACCCTTCCTCCCTTGAATTGTTTCCCTCAGATAATACAGTTACAGTGACACAAAAATAACCAATACAGGAAACTGGCATCGGAGGGACAAGCAGGCTGTTACCATGACAACACCTGACAGAAACAATTGAGGTTTACTTCCACTACAGGTTAAAATATTCTGGTTCAGTCCACAGTTGATTGCCTCCACAAAGAGAGAGAGAGAGAGAGAGAGAGAGAGAGAGAGAGAGAGATCCAAGGTGAGCTGTGGTCTGACAGGACCATCACCCCAGAACAGCCAAGAACAATCTGGAAACTGCAGTTCTCCTTCCATGATCTGAACGGTGCTGGGAAACATGGACTCTGGCACCAGAGAGCCCTCAGATCCATTCAAACTAAATTCACACCCGGCATCATAGATGCCTCCCCGATGTTCAGTCACCTCCAGTGTTCACCTGATTCATTCTGAACAGTGCCACCTTTCCCCAAGCCCCTTACAGTTCCCTTCTACTGCCCACTCCTGGGGAAAGACGCTCATTCTAGGTTATTCCACTAGACAAACATGGTGTGGAGGCTTTGCACATGGTCTATCCTCCATAGGAATGTCCGTGGTTCACTCCTGAGTGGAGGAGCAGAAAGGACTGCTAGTCACTTACTTCTCTCTTCTCCTCATGGAGCACCCCTGTCTGGAAGATGCATGTGAGTGAGTGAAGTTCCAGTGAGATACTAATCCCTTCCGATGGACAGCTTCAGAATCAGACCTCTAGATGGTCATGGTGGAAATAAGGTTATACGTATTCCCCAACTTCAACCCACCTCTAAAATAATGAATGAGTATAGAATGTTAAACATACAGAGATTATAACCTTGGAGGCCATTGAGGATAGACCCCCTTCCTCATGGTTGGCTTTGGACCCTGTCTGATTTCCTGCTAATACTAGAAAGGAAAACATTCCAACTGCCTCTCCTTAGGTATTCTAGTCAAAAGCATTGATTACTTCTAGCCCAGAGTAGACAAATAACATTCTGATCTCCAAAGATTAGAACATTATGCTATCTCTTCCCTTAAGAGATAATCCAGCTAAGCCTGTCAATCACATGGCAGCATCTACTCCCCAGGGAAGCTGATTCATCTAATAACATACTAAGGATATTGAAGGAATAATTATCCCCTTAATGAGATATTGTACTTACTAGTACTTCTGTGGAGCTCCTGCCCTGATGTAGTTGCTTGCCTATCATCACTACTAAGGCTGCTTTTTGAGTTCTAAATTCGAAAGATGCAATTTTTCCCCCTGTGCCTTTTTTTTTCCTAAAGTCCAGGCATGCTTTCCCTGTATAAGCATACTTTTTTTGTCTAAGCATGCTTTTCCTAAGTAAGCTTTCCCTGGCATTCTGCTTTCTCACTGATTCTCTGGAGCCAACCTCCATGTACAAACACGCCGCCTCTCATGGACCCTAACTCAGAGGGAATGACTCTCCTTCTTTCTTTTTCTCACCTACCTCCATTCAGTGGCTGCCAACATTTACACCTAGAATGTTCTGTTGTTTTTCTTTCAAATTCTAGTAAAGTGGTCCCTGAGCTTCCTTCAGAGTCTGTTTTTATTAATGAGCCTAAGGAGGGAACCCCAGTTTCCCTGTAACAAAAGGGCCCTGGTTGTTCCCTCCACTCTGAAGAGGGGGTGGGAAAGAGTATCTGATAAATCCAGGGACTTCTGAGGGAATTTGGGGGTACATAGAAGGCAGGGCTCTGTGGGAAACATCTAGTGTCCACTCATACTGTTCATGATATGAGGCAATACTGGTAAAGGAAGAGAAAATGATTGGGACAGGGCTCAGAGAGGTGAATAGGAGGCAGCAAAAGCAAAACCACCTACTAGCCCAATCTAGTCTGCCGTTTATAATGCTTCTGAGCATTTCATTTCCATTCATCCATTTGTGACTGTGCCTGTGGTGGGTTACTGCTTATTAACGGGTCTGCCCTAATAAAGTCCTTAACTATTCTCCCCTAAGTTTCGAAGCGCTTGAGTAAAGCCAACTGTGCCTCTAAGTTAATATTTTCTTACACCTGGATCGAGTTTTTCCCTACAAATAACTCCACAGAAAAGAAACTAGGTTTGTATCTCCATGATAAAGAGCAGCAGGTCCCAACGACAGCTTTTTTTTTCTTTTCTTTTCTTTTTTCTGATTTTGCCTCACAGCAGCCTGAAGTGCCTGAGACTTAGCAGAAAAAAATCTGCAGTATCGCTCCGTGTGAGAAAGAGGCAGGCAGGATCCTCCCTGCAAACACAGACAACAGGACTTTTTGAACCAACGCATATGAATCAATAGGTTCTATGTTGTTGCAAGGTCCCAAGCTGGTAGGGAAAGCCAACACCAAGTGGGTTTCTTTATAGGAGATGCAAAGTACAACAGAGGCCAAAAAGTGTCCCTGAATTAATGGCTGTCATGATGGGGCACAATGTCAAATAAGACCCCGGAAACATCCTTACAACTGAGGGGTGGAGTTCTCTGTCCTGACTTCCACACCCTTACTCACCTGCACGCTGCAGGAACTTCTTGCCTGCGTTGTTATTTTGCTGGGACTATTTTAGGGAGGACAGCCAAAAGTGGTGGCAGATTACCTGCCGCAAATAGGGCTGTGACAGCCATGTAAGAATCTGGTTCTTAGCTGAGTATGGTGGTACCTGCCTGTAATCCAAGCACTCGGGAGGCAGAGGCAGGTGGATCCCCGTGAGTTTGCTGCCAGCCTAGTTTATAAAGCAAGTCCAGCACAGCCAAGGCTTCACAGAAAAACCCTGTCTCGACAAACCAAAAATTAACTAACTAATGAACGAAAGAAAGAAAGGAAGAAAGAAAGAAAATAGAGCTCTAGGTTGTCACTTTTAACGCCAAACTAAGACAGCATGTTCTGGACATCCTGGAGCAGGGTTATATGCAAAGTTTTAAAATCTACTCCTGCATTCCTACTCCTCTACAGACACCCCAGGAGATTCTGGTATTTCTGGAATAAGCCATGTGTCATAGGTGTGCAGGGGAAGTTTAGAATCATTGTAGCCTCACAGAAACTAGCGAGAGCCTCTGTGCAGCTCATAAACTTATCCTCTACCACCTTCTAGAAAGTGCTCCTCGTCCAACAGATATACGTCACACACACAATTTAAATGTTTCCATCAGTTACACTTTAAAAAAGGAAAAAGAAACAGCTGAAGTATTAATAATATACATAAAATTAACATATTCAAAGTACTATCCTTTCTATATGTAAGGATTATACGTGAACCTAGTCTTCAAAGTCAGATATGTATTTTATACTTAGCCTGACATCTCAACCCACAATTAGCTACATGTAAAGTGCTCAGCAGCCACATGTAGCTAGTGGCTATCACAGTGGATGGCACAAGTCTAGACTCTTCTGGCTGTCTCCTAGGTCTAACCTACTCTTGCTTCTAGCATTAGCATAAGTTTACTCCAACAGAAGAGGCATCTCTTGTCTGTTATCAGGGTACTTTCCTTTTCTGGGTTTAGTGCATCCACTTGGGTTTGGTGATTGCAGCATTTAGCTTTTAAAAATTAGCATACTGAGTATTGGGTTTCATACAATTTTTTCAAAGATAATTTTTTTTTCTGTCCATCCCTCTATTCCTCCATCACCTGACACCTACTTCTCTTTTCCCTTCATTGGTCTTTCCAGTTTCATGACCTATACCCACACTCACATATGTTCATATATTAAAATACTAAAAGCTAGGATCTGCATATGAAAGAGAGCATGCCATCATATGACTCCAGGTTACATTGCCTAATATAATAATTTCCAGATTCACCCATTTTCCTGGACATTTCATAGTTTTAATTGCATCTAATCTCTCCTCCAGCTGTCCACTCTGATCAATAATGATTAGTGAGTTTTTATCAAGTTCTAGGCATTTGTGTTAACTGATGAAGGTCAAAGCATAAGTAAATCATGGATCACAACATCACAGGCCCAATGTGCCTGATGTTATTCAGAGGCACTAAGTGACTAAGGAGGAAATAGTTGCTTCTCATGGGGCATTTGGAATGTCCTGGAAAGAGCAGAGAAGCAGGAAACAGGTATTTTGAATCTGGGGATGGTATGTGCTTTGAAATGGTAAGCAGTACACATAATGTTGGGCAAGACAAGGTAGGAGGCTGCGAGGTGCCCAGTGACAGTCAGGATAACCCTTTGAGCAGGAGTGGGGCCTTGTATCACTGGCAACATAGTTTGGAAAGGACAAGAAGTAAAAAGAGTTAACCAAGGCCGTGCAATGCCTGGAAAGGAGGTGGTCTGGACCCCCCATGAATGCAGGCAATGTGATAGCACCCCCGAGGAACTGACAAGGCTTTGGTAGGCAGTGGACAGAATGAAGCCATTAGGAAGCTCACACCTGCTCTCTGCACAGCCCTGTCAAACCAACAAGATGCTCACACAACCCTGGAGCTGGACAGTGACCTGTTTGATGGTGAATTTTCTGGAAGAAGCTTCTGAAACTTCCAGGTGACACAGGCAATGACATGACATTGGCAGCGGAGAAGGGCCTCAGGGATGCTGCAGGCTCCTGTTACATTCAGCGAGCAAATGGCAGAGCCAGGATGTACTAACGTCACAGAATGCTGACCCCACTGTGAGCTTATTAGAATACCTGTCAGGAAGAAATGCTTGTCCTAACAGCAACTCTGGCTAGAGTTTCATTGTCTACTAAAACAGAATTGAACATTTAACACAGCAGCAACGGCTGGGTACTCACATGGTAAATCGTCAAAAAAATCTAGATCGATGTTATGCAGGAGCTCCACTCTCGGGGATGGGCTTCCTTCACTGGAAAAGAATTTTTAGGAAAAATTAAAATCTTTCTCCAATGGGTATGCATTATTTTATGACTTCCTTTCCTGGTGCCTATAGAAAATAAAAAAATCTGCCAGTTAACAATCTTATCATAATTCAGATGTACTCAAAAGTCACGGCTGGTGGATCTTCCTGGGGTCATTTGTCTATATTATAATAATCACTGAACGCTCCACATAAAAGTGTCGGTGTCAGCCCTACGATGACCCCAGGGCTATATTTAAACATGACCATTCACTGTAGAAGAGACATAAAACTCAAGTCATCTGTGGAAACGTCATACTAACTTCATAGAAAGGAGTGAAGAGGAAAAAGCATCTTCCAAAGTGACGACATAAAAACTGCAGAATCAGTGGTCTCCTCAGTCTTAGCTCTGTCAAAACCTCTTAATCTTTTTCATAGCCAAAGGGACCACAGATTCATTTTCTTTAGTTAATTAACTGAGCCAGGATCTCCTGTGGTCCAGGCTGACTTGGAAGTTGCTATATACTAAAGGTTGGCCTTGAATTTCTGATCAAAAGTTCTGGGATTGTATGCTTATGCCACCACACCTAGATCACAGATTTAATAGAAATATGAGTTAAATACAAACCTTTAAAGCTTTTTTTAAAGGGACATATAACCACAGCCACAAACTATACTGATAAAGAACAAATTGATGTCACTTAGTAGGATGGATTGCTGTGGACAGCAAGCATATTTCCTAGGACCCCGCTCTGCCCAGTTTACTCCCCCAAACACTTAACTGCGCACCTATAGATTCTGGAGGCTGACAGCTAGTCTCACCTGAGCTTGGTCTCAAAGGCTCTGACTGCAAGGAAGGGAAGATGTGCAAAGAAAATGTGAACAGGGGTCTGGAGAGCATGCACTGCTCCTCCAGAGGTCCTGAGTTCACTTCTTAACGCTTCAGGTCTCTGAAGGCACCTACACTCATGTGCACATTCTTAAACAATTAAAATAATAATATAAATAAATAAGAACTTAGAAACAAAAAAAGAAAATATGAACAGAATGATGATGTGTCTTGGGCAAAGACACATTTGCTTGAAAACAAGCAAATACAGTTAAACTCCTGAATAATGATAGAAAGAAAGTCAGGACAGGATACCAGAGTGAAAGCAGTAAGTCACTGCATTGGTTTGGAAAGAGGAGAAAGCTATTGGATACATTTAGATATAACTGAGTAAAATTTATGTGCTATGTTTATAGGGAAAAATAACAAATGAACATTCTCCCCTCCAACTACAGAAAATGTGAACAGTTCACTCGATTCAGAAGAGGCAAGAATGAGGAAGGAATCCCCTCTAAACTTCAGGTTCCCTATTCCTAGGTTACCACCCATCTTTAAAACCAGAGCTGCCAGGAGTATCCCAAAATATTAGGCACAAGTAAACAAAGGGTACTTGTCTAATTATTCTGTAGTTTGCTATGTTATTAATTCTTCTCATTTTGGTATTTATAAGAGCCACAAATACTTTAAAACAAGTAAACTTAATAAGATGATATGGCTTTGTGCACCTACGAGGTTGTGGACAATCCTCATTGACTATTCCTTGGGAAAAATCTTCACAGGCAGAATTCTCCTGATGCCAATAGGATCCCTAAATCCCCAACTCTCATGGTATGTTATGATTCTACCTTTAAAATATGCTAATCCAGATAGTTCATCGAGGATGTGGTTAAAAGACATGCCAAGAATAGATAATACATTGGCACATGGTTAAACAATGACAAACATACTTAGGGACTCCAGATTATTAGAAAAACAAAACATTTAGGAGAATTGCATAAAATACAAATTTTTGTTGTCTCATCTTAAAAACATGTAAAAGCTCAAGACAAGCTCATATAATAATTCACATGAGCTAACCCTCTGGAACGGCATGGGTTTTAGAAATCTACAGACAACTGTGCAAAAATGTTTAGAAACATTTTAATAGTCTAGAAGAGTCCGCCCAATACCCTGGAACCCCATATCATCTTAAC
This sequence comes from Pachyuromys duprasi, assembly GCA_028658305.1. Classification (NCBI taxonomy): domain Eukaryota; kingdom Metazoa; phylum Chordata; class Mammalia; order Rodentia; family Muridae; genus Pachyuromys; species Pachyuromys duprasi. The sequence continues at coordinate 290,976 of CM053750.1, read as the reverse complement.
AAGAAGGCTGCTTGTGCAAGTCAGACTCTGGTAACAGCTTCATGACGACTGCTCTGCCCATAAACAAGAACAGGCTCTTCCATGACCAGGGAGGGATGCTGCTGCGGTAGACAGGCCCCAGCGGTACACGGGGAGGTTAAGTTTTAAGAGATACACATGTAGGAGCAGGAATGCAGCTCAATAGAGCAGTTACCCACTATGCACTGGACCTTGGGTTCTGACCCTAACATCACATAAAAGCAATGTTTCTACGCACAGGAAGGGAAGATGGCAATTGTGGAGATGTGGAAAAATACACAGCAAACTGTTAACTGGAATGAGGAATACGTAGAGTGAATGATAGAGGACTCTCACTTTGTACTGTGCTTTTAAACAGTAGGCAAATATAAGCATAATCAAGATTAAGTATACTGAATGCTTGGGAGGAGAAATGTAAGTTTAAGGTCAGCCTCTCCCTCTTCCTATCAACAATAGCAGTAGCAGAAACAACCACAGCAAATGTACTGTCTGTGGAAGTGTCCAGGATGACACAAATACAACACTTTAAACAGTAACAAGGTGAAAACTCAGGTGTTCACATGTTCTAAGAGGGTTAAGCCGGGACAGTTATCTATTGCAGCAAACACAATGCATGGGTAGTGTTGAATGTGTTAGTTAATATCTGGAATTTCATTGTATTCTCTCTACTTATAATCTGTCACAATAACTGACCATGTGGTTTCCCTCTCAGGAGTCTTGAGATTTCCTTGTTGGTCTCTGAACAAGATTGCCTTTATCTGTGGTTGGAAATAGCAATGGCTTTAAGTGTCACACATTCTCAAGTCCCATTGCTGAATTCATTTCTTTTACCTTCAGTATACGGTTCAGGGTCCCAATGCCTAGAGCGAGGGATGAGAGGAGCAAGAGGGGAAGAGGGAAACTCCAGGGGAGAGAAAACACAGGGGAGGGGAAAGGTGCTGAGAAGTGCTTGTGTATTTTCCATTCACAGTTATCCGCACAGATCCATTCAAATAATTCTCTCTTTTTTTTAAACAGTGTCATTTCAGGGAGGTACAGTTGGGTACAGTAGAATGTGCACCTATAATCCCAGTAATTCAGACACTGAGGCTGAGAAGGCTATGACTTTAAGGCTAGCCAGAGCTACACAGCAAGACCTCAGTTCAAAAAAGAAAAATCCAAACCAAAATCTGTCCATTCAATTTCAGCAGAGACTAGAGGATAAGCCCATGTTTGTTTCTAGAAAATGGGCATGGACCTATGGATGGGGGCTTGGTGGGCGGGTGGTGAACTGAGAAATCTCAAAGACTTCTGAAAGCCTTATAAATTTGCCTGGGAATAATGGGGAACAAATATTTGTAAAAGAAAATAACCAATGACCTAAGGCCATACTCTGGAATTGCAGATAGAAGACAATATAAACGGCGCCATGACTTCTACATTCCCCACATAAAATACAGTCAAACAGCTGTAACTCCAATTTCTAAGACATGAAATATTCTCTCTTGTATGAGAGAGCATCTCCTACTTTAAAGGAAAACATCAGTGTTAACACAGTTTACTGGTTATGAACTACATAGTTGAAAAGATGGGATGTGTTCTGCTGCCTATGAATTTCCCGTATTTGCAGGCATTTGAACAGGCAGTGAAAGTTTAGCTGGTTAAGTAATACTGTCTTCAACGGGCTATGAATTCTTTCTGGGAAATTCCATCTGTCAAGCATGACTGCTGATGTTTGTGGGAAATATTTTTGTCCGTAATCATACACCTGCTTTTAGGTAGATCAAATCAATGATTGCTTTCATCATAGCAGAGCTCAGGGAACATGACTGTGCTGTGCTCACCCCCTCCTGGGCCTGCAAAAATAGCCAGAGCAGTAAGTAGACAAAGAACCACGGTGAGAAAAAGGACCTCTAACTGTTTAATGACACAGGACTGCCTCTCAACTGTGCAGAGGATGCGCTTTATCCATGCCCTTAACAACCAAACTAAGCCTGGTTTGGGCTTTTGATTGTTTTGGCAAGGCCGGATTGAATATTGGCAAGTAGCACTCATACACACTTGCATCAGGGAGATGGCTCAGTAAGTCAGAGTGCTTGCTGCTCTTGCAGGGGACCCAGTTTGGTTTCTAACAACACTGGGTAGCTCTCAACGACCTATAACTCTAGCTCCAGGGTATTTAATTCCCTCTTCTGACCTTCACATGTACATGTGACTACACACACATACACACACTAACTAATAATAATAATCAAAATTATAAATGTTTAAAATACTTTACTTGTATTAATCTCATTTAATTCTCAACACCACAGACCCAACCTTGGCTAGGGTGATTGGTTAGGTTGACCCAACACTGGCTCATGTGATTGGTTAGGTTGCTAACTGGATCCCTGTTTATGCAAATGTTGGAACTGAGTTTGAAACTCAGGCTGATGGACTTCCTAATCTCCATTTCTAACTATTATGCTATACTGTCTCCTCAGTGAAATGTTTACATATGGCCTCTTTGAATGTGTTATGCCATACATTTAGCTTATTTTTATGATTCCATAAACAAATACCTTTATGTAGGCTAGCTTTATGTCAACTTGACATTTGGGAAAAGGGAAGCTCAACTGAGAAAATGCCCCACTAGATCATGTCTTGAAAGCCTGTGAGGCATTTTTTTGATTAAGGATTATGTGGGAGGGCCCAGCTCATAGCCAGAGATACCACCCATAAGCTGGTGGTCTAATTGTGGGTGCTCTAAGACAGCAGGCTGAGCAAGCCAAGGAGAACAAACCAGTAAGCAACATTCCTCCATGGCCTCAGCATCAGTTCACGGACTATTTCTGTCATGAACTCAATGGCTGGCTCTTCGACCCTCCCCCCTGATCCTGAGGGAGGAACAGCCTAGCCAGATCCCAGAAGAGGACATTGCAGCCAGCCCTGAAGAGACATGATAAGCTAGGGTCAGATGGAAGGGGAGGAGCTCCTCTTTCAGTGGACTTGGAGGGGGGCAGGGAGGAGATGAGGGAGGGATAGGGAGAGTGGGAGGGAATGAGGGAGGAGGATACAAAATACATAACCTGTGATTAATATAAAAATAAATAAATTACTTAAAAAAAGAAAAGGAAATAGCAATGGCAAGAGTCTCTGAAGAGAAATTTTAAAGGAAATAAACAAGCAAAATACAAACCAGTTGTTGCTAAAAACATGAACAGTCCTGTAAGGATACTTTCCATCTGTGCATGAGCACGGACATCTTCCGTATCAGCTCCGCTTCCAGCTGCTGAACTTTTCCAGGCCCTGTTCTGTGTTTTCATACGTGTTCTTCCTAGAGTCTCATGTATGTGTTAACAGGATCGATGCCACTGTGCTCACATATTATTTTAATTAATTGATTATTTTTGTAAAGCTATGGGTTGAGCACAAAGCCCTCCTTGTATGTGCTAGGCAATCGCTGTAGCGTTATTCCCACTGAGCTTCATTCCCAGCCTGTGTCATATCTTACACGCGGTGAAATTGATGCCTAAAGATATTAGTAAGCACATGAATAATAAACACAGGAGATGGGATCTGAACCAGAGCTGACCACAAAGTACACATCTGAAACCATTACACTGAGAAAATCACTAGCAGGACTTATTTTATTCACTGTATGTATGGGTGAGTGAGTATTGGCTCTGTGGAGAACCCATGTTCCTTGAAAAGCCCTGTAACATTTTGTAATCATTACCATGAAAAAAGAGGTTAGGCATGGGAATTATAAAATTTAGACAAAATTTGGTAAGAAAATGTAAGTTGAATTTATTTGCTAGAGGATGGTGAAATTTTTGCATTGGCATTTATTTTTATTAAGGAGCTCATTAAGTTTTAAAAGTAGACAACTCAAGAAAAAAGTAATTATCAAAACATCATACTCTTAACACAGTCTTTTCCTATTGATTACTAAAATGTAATGGGTCAGACTCCTGGGTTAGTAGCAGGACAAGCCATAGGAGACGATATGTTCTTCTTCCAATTTCCATTTTAATACTCATGAAGAATTTTTAAAAGATGAAAACGGACAGCAGTGTTGGCAATGAGGCAGGAAACCAGCCGCCAAAGTCCTGAAGGGGTTTTAGTAATGGCAATGCTGACGAGCCCAATCGCATTTTTTTTGTTCTACAATATGAATAAAAACCTGAGCCAAAGAAGTTTCAAAAAAAAAAAAAGACATCCATTTTTTTAACCTCTAACCTCACCATGTAGGCACCAAGATAAACTATTCTCAGAGATAGTAGCTCAGCCAATCAACACTGTTTCTGCATCTAAGGCTCTGGTATCACATGAAGTAAGGGCAGAAAGATGGTCTACGAGCCAGAAAAGCAGGGAGTTTGCTATGAGCTTGAGTCTTCTAGAAATGCCAGAAGCTATACACATAAAGTCTTACCAACATGGCCGCCTAAACATGAGCTGAATAATAAGGACGACACCAATAGACATACTAACATGGACAGAAAAATCTCATATTATATATATATAGATAGATAGATATGTAACAACAAAGAAAAAAAGAGACCATGAGTTTGAAAGAGAGCAAAGGGGGATTTGGAGGGAGGAAAGGGAAAGTGATGTAATTATATTTTAATCTCAAAAAAATTTAAAAAGGAAAAATAGCAAATAATTTCTTGAACATTTTCTTTTCATGAAATATATACTTGATAGTCTTTAAATCCTGTGAGTAACATTTCATATAAGGTTTCTGGTTCTATTTTGAGAGTGGTGGAGAAACCCAAGAACACAGGAATTTCCACACTTCCACAGATGATGACCATTTAAATTTAAATGAAAACCATCTACATTTAAATATTTTCACACAGCGTCCCCCAAGCCTCACTGGTAAGGAAAGCAAGCGAGAACACCAAGTGTCAGCCTACAACATACCAGGAAGCTGGATACCCTTTAACCCCAGGTGGAAGTAGAGAATTATCACCAGGGACCTGAAGAGACGGGCCGGGAGCCACCTACGGTACAGTCAGGCCAGGAAGATGACAGAGGAAGGGGCTCCAGATCACTTCTCATGAAAAAAAAAAAAAAACAGTCACAGCTTAAGTGACAAAGCGCTAACACAGATGTAACAGACTGTGGACCTCTGAGTCTCTGGATATTGGGTAGTTGAAAAAAGTGGCTGGAGAGTGTGCAGGAGAAGGTGGCAGTGATGGGCCAATGCGGCCTCGAGAGGAGAGAGAGAAGTACGGGCATCTTCTCAGAAGATGGATGGCAAAGGGGAAGGAGGAAGAGTCTGGTTCCACTGCATGTCAGTAGTTCCGGGGAGAGCAGGCCACAGAAAGGAGGAACCAGAAACCATTTGACTCTGTTGCAGTAATGCAATTTTCTTTTCTTTCTCTTCCTTGGCTTTTAGGATGGGGTCTCTCTGTGGCCGGAGCTGCCTTAAAGCTGTGTCACCCCGTTTGCCTTCAACCTGGCAGCGAACTCCTGTCCCAGCTTCCCAGGTGCTGAGACTGCAGGCAGGCGCTACCGCACCACACTCTTTTGAACCGAGGAAGAAATTAAACTTCCGGAATCCCACCCTAGCACATGGCTTGCTATTGCAGGTCTAGGAAAAAAAAAATGGACAAGGCAACAGATAAGAATCTGCCATGAGTCCCTAGTTTCCAGGGAAATTTAAAAACTTGTAGCAAATGAGAATTCAAAACTTTTGGCAAATGAAACTGCTTTCCTACTATGGAAAGAAAGTCACAAGCAGCGGAAAAATGTCACATGATATTTCAGCATGAAGCAAATACAATTAACTCAGTAACTGTCAATATTTAAAAAGCAGCAGGATTACTTCCCAGACTTTTGGGTAGAATTAAGCATAAAAACACGGAGAATTGGAAATTCAGAATCCCAGCTACTGACCTAAAGGAAGAAACTGGAATGGAGAAATAAATAAGCAAGCCCAGCATGGTGGCATATTCCTATAATCTCAGCAATAAGGGGCTGAAGTAGCGTGGCTGCAGCCTGCTTGAGCCCAGCTTGGCCTACATAGTGAGTCCCAGGCCAGCAGGACCATGGTGTATGCTCTATCTAAAGAAGAAGAAGAAAAAAAAAAAGAGAGAAAACTCTCAGAAACCGAGGGCATTATATATAACTAAAACTATGTGAAGCAGAGACAGTAGAGAAACAAAAAGAAAAGATAATTCAAAATAAAGCAGCAAAAAGGGTCAGAGAAAAACTTCCAGAAGATTTGAATACCTATAGTTGGAGTTTCTGAAGAAAAAAATTGAAACAAGAAATACAGTATTTAAGGCTAATTGTACATATCTTAAACAAAAGATCTCGATGCACAAACTGAAAGAACCTACTTTGTATCTGAGACAACTGGCCCAGAATGGTCACTGCTGACATATATCTAGTCAAAGTCTTTGTAATAACAGCGACAATAACAATCTGCTAGGCCTCCACGGGAAAAGACCTTGTTACTTGCAGAGAAAATTAAATTGGGCTGAAATTAGACCTATCCATAGCAACATAGGAAACGACCAAAGACGAGGGTAACGGTTTTAAAACCCAAGGAAAGACAGTGGGAGACAGTTGTTTGTTTGCTTTTTTAAACAAATCGTTTGAGGTATTTTCCAATTATCAAGGTTATAAACAATGTTTTGTTAGGCATGTTATAATCTACAGAATCCTGAGAAATTTATCCAAGAAAAATTCTTCCAAGGAAGAGACAATTGTGGTAGATGCTTCAGAAATGGCTGGCTAGCTAGTATTAAATACAGAATTGCAGAGCTAACAGTAGAACAAAACTGTGAATAGGGGAGCACAGTGCTCCATATTATATGCTCTGACAAGGTAGAAATAATATACTTACTTAATAATAAAGCTATAAGATCTAGGAAGTAGAAAGGCAAGGTTGAAAAAGCTAGCCAAGTCCCCTATAAATAAGAGAATTACCAAAGGATATCAGTATGTTGGTGAGCAACTGAAGAAAACACAAATTGCTCTAAACATTAAACTTGCTAATAAATAAGAGGTAAAAATAGAACATTAAACAAAATGACAAAGTTAAGGATAAAAATGACAATTGTAATATACATATAAATAAAATTTACCCATTAGAGCAAAACATGTTCAGCTTTGATCACAAAGCAAAACAAGAACTATAATTAATTGTGTCCCAATACACCATCTTCTCTAGCATACGAGGTGTGGTCTGGGCGCCAACTCTTGAAATACCAAAAGCTTCTCCTTTGACCATGAGAGAGTGAAGCAGGAAACCATACTAGACAGTGAAAAATTAGATGGGAAGCAATGAAATCAAAGGCACAATCCATTTATTGGTTAGTTCTATTTTTAGCTAAGACAGAAATGGGCAGATGCGATTTATTTACCATGGTTCCTAAACAACTCAAAATAAACAAACAAAAACCAGATAGAATGTATAAAGCAAAACACTCAATATTAGCTGAAGGGCAGTTATGCTTGATAGGTGGGCAAAGCTAATCCATGTGATGGTGAGAGTTTGAAGGAGTTTCCATGTGCTAGTGGATGAAAGGCAACTGAGGGGGCCTGGGAGACTCACTAAGCTAAAGACACAAAACTAAGGGTCCAAGGAATCCAAGAAAGAGAGTTCCAGAGGAGAGACAGCTATACAAATAGAATCTGGGGGCTTTGTAGAGGATCCCTTAGAGTATTGCTAACTACTACTGACCACCAGGGAGAAACCCATCTAAGAGGCTGAAAGGGACAGTGCTCAGCATTCACTGCAGGCGAGAATGGCATGCAGTGTTCCAGACTGGAAGTATTCATAACTCATCCAGCAATGGGCACAGAAGGCTTTGACTTAGTGCTAGGGTATAACCGACCCTAGAATAAGTACTGTCCCAGGCCTGCTTATTTAGTATTAGGTGCCAGTCACTGAAAAAAGAAGCTTCTCTGATCAGAGCTTAGTGCTGCACTAATCTAGGTGTATTAAGATGAATATTCAAAAGGCAATTTGATATTATGTTGATGTAGCAAAATAATAGTACTAGATTCATACCCAGGGCTAATGATCTTGACAACCATGGGCTCTTGGCCATGTTACAGTATTAGGTATGAGTTCTGTCCTATGGATGAGGCCTGAACCACAACCAGAAAGAAGCTGGTTGCCTCCACAACCTTCATGCCACTACTGCACAACAGGCTTATATCAGATGTGATGTTTATATCTTACCACTCCCCTCAAGGCTCAGGGAACATTGCAGAAGAGGGGGCAAAAGGCCTGGAAAGAGGCTGGGAAGGACTGCTACAAAACAGTGTTTTCTGGACATAACTACTGTTGCTTTTATGAATTCACAGCAGGTGTGGTTTCCTGCCTAAGACTTACACAAGATCAAGCTAGTCAAAATTCCACCATGGGGGAGATCCAAGATGGTGGCGCCGGGAGGACACTGTGTCTGAGGAGCAGGACAGTAGTGTCGGTACAGCGACCAAGAGACTAAACTCTGGGCCCTAAAACAACAGCGATTGTGCTTGCCAGGTGATAGGAAACCCCACAGTGTGGGAATCAATCAGGTCCATTCTCAGGTCACTCAGCTAAAACCCTGAAGAGTTCTTGGGTCCCGGCAGGCACTCGGTTGCCAGCGCAGAGTGACGACATGCCTGAGCGCCCTGATCACCTTCCCAGGCTGAACTGTGGGCACGAAAACACCAGAGACTGGGATTTCCAGTTGCAAGAAAACCCCACAAGGAAGAAAGCAAACAATCCCTGGAAAAGGTCCTGGGGACCAGCAGGCACCCAGCCACCAGCCCAGAGTGGGGCAATCAGTCACCAGCCCAGAGACCTGCTGTGCGCCCAACTCACCGTCCCAGACAGAACTGTGGGCTCCAGGACACCAGAGAACGGTCTTCCACGTCGGCAGAAAACCCCACAGTGAGGGAAACAGCAGGTCCAAGCTTAGAGCATTCAGCTGATCCCCGTTTCCCCCATGGAAAAATTCTTGGGGAAAGGTACTGGGTTCCTGCACTGCCCAGTCGCCAGCTTGGAGCCACCACTTGCCTGCGTCTGTGTGCTCTACGAGCCACCCCAGACCCAACAGTGGACCCCAAAACATCACAGACTGGGTCTCCTGGTTGGGAGGAAACCCCACAGTATGTGGGGTAAACATCTGGTCCTACTTCAGGACACCCAGCTCTGGAAAAGTTTCTGGGTCCCTTCAGGTGCCAGGCTCTAGCCTCCTGCTGCACGCTTGAGTGTTCACCTGCCACTGATTGCCACTTCAGTACTGGGGCACAGAGCTCTAACCTCAGACCTACAGAAGCCTGGGATCTGAGACATCAGTCCCCAGATACTGCTCCAGGGGGCAACCAGTGATCCCTAACTAAACTGACTGAACCACAGGCGCCGTGCCTAGAAAACAGTGTAACAGCAGCAGCAGCTCACTAAATTCAGAGCAAGAAAGCCAGCAGCAGGGCAGCTGTCTCCAGGACTTCTCCAGGTGAGAGGGCAGCTGCCCTGACTACACGCCTGAGGTGAGCTGTGGCAATTCCTGAGAAACACCAGCCGTTCAGTGACCATACCCAAAAAGGAGAGGAGGCCTCCTTCAGAAAAAATCATCTTCCTGCCAAGGGGATTATCCCCACCCCAGGATTCCAGGAACCACCAGAAACTAAGACCCAACACCTAAGATAGCCCAATGGGTAGAGGCCAACGTAAAAGCTCAACCAACAAAAGACAGAGCAATATGGCATCTCCAGAACCCAGTTATCCGAAGCAAGCAGCCCTGAACACCCCAGCATAAATGAAAGTCAAGAAGATGACCTTACATCTATGCTTATGAAGAGGATAATAGAGGAAACAAATAAAATGCATAAAGAAATGGAGGAAGATAAAGTCAAACAGATTATGGCCATCCGTAAAGAAATATGGGAAATAAAGACAATCAGTTTGTGGCCTTTAGAGAAGAAATAATTAAATCACTAAAAGAAATTAAAGAAACAGAGGAATGTTCAAACAAACAGCTGAAGGAACTACAGGAAAATACAGTCCGACAGGTGAAGGAAATCAACAAAATGGCTCAAGATCTGAAGGTAGAATTGAAAAAAATTAAAGAAAACACAAACGGAGGAAATCATGGAGAGGAAGAATTTAGAAAAGAAAACAGGAACTACAGAGGTAAGTATAACCAACAGACTACAAAAGATGGAAGAAAGGATATCAGGTGTGGAAGATACAATGGAAGAAATCGATGTATCCATCAAAGAAAATGATAAACCTAAAGAACACCTGACACAGACCCTCCAAGAAATCCAAGACAACATGAAAAGACAATACCTAAGAATAATAGAAATAGAGGAAAAAGAAGATTCCCTCCTCCATGGCCCAAAAAACATTTTCAACATCATAGAAGAAAATTTCCAACTTAAAGGTGAGGCCTATAAGAATACAAGAGGCCTACAGAACACCTAATAAATTAGTCCAGAAAATAAAATCCTCCCACCACATAATAATCAAAATAGTAAGTATACAGAACAAAGAAAAATGCTAAAATCTGCAAGGGAAAAAGGTCAAGTAACATATAATGGCAAATGCATAAGAATCACATCTGACTTCTCAACAGAGATTATGAAAGCCAGAAGGGCCTGGACAGATACCATGCAGACTCTAAGAGAACACAGATGTCAGCACAGGCTACTATGCCCAGCAAAACTCTCAGTCATCATAGATGAAGAAAACAAGATATTCAATGAAAAAAAAAAACAAATTTAAACAATACCTACCCACAAATCCAGCCAAAGAAGATACTAGAAGGAAAAAAAAATCAACCTAGGAAAGCTAACTACATTCAGGAAAACACAGATATAAATAACCTCACTAAAGCAAAACTAAAAGTAGCCAAGCACACAAACACACTACCACAGGCAACATCAATACCAAAGGATCTAACAGCCACTGGTCATTAATCTCTCTCAACATCAATAGACTGAACTCTCCAATAAAAAGACACAGATCAACAAAATGGATACTTAAACAAGATCCAACAATCTGTTGCATACAAGAAATACACCTAAGTCACAAAGATAGACATTACCTGAGAGTAAAGGGCTGGAAGATGGTTTTCCAAGCAAATGGACCAAGAAGCAAGCAGGAATAGCCATTCTAATATCTAATAAAATAGATTTTCAACCAAAATTAATCAAAAGAGATGGGGCAGGTCATTTCAACTCAAAGGAAAAATTCACTAAGAAGACATACAATTCTGAACATCTATGCCCCAAATACAAGAGCACCTACATTTTTAAAAAATGTAATTTATTTATTTTTATATCAATTACAGGTTAGGTACTTTGCATCCCAGGCGTAGCCCCCTCCCTCATTCCCTCCCACTCTCCCCATCCCTCCCTTATCTCCTCCCCTCCCCCTCCAAGTCCACCGACGGAGCACCTACATTTTTAAAAGAAACATTAATAAACCGGAAACCACAAATTAATAGTGGGAGACTTCAACACCCCACTCTCAACAAAGGATAGGTCAACAAAACAGAAATTAAACAAAGAAACAATGACTCTAACAGAGGTCATGAATCAAATGGACCTAACAGACTTCTAGAGAACGTTACACCCAAACACAAGAGAATTTACCTTCTTCTTAGCACCTCATAGAACCTTCTCCAAAATAGACCATGTAGTTCGTCTCAAAGCAAGTCTCAACAGATACAAGAAGATTGAAATAATTCCATGTATCCTATCTGACCACCATGAATTAAAGCTGGACCTCAACAATAACAGAAATATCAAAAAGTCTACACACACATGGAAACTGAACAACTCGTTACTCAATGACAGCTGGGTCAGGGGAGAAATAAAGAAAGAAATCAAAGACTTCCTTCCATTCAATGAAAATGAAGGTACAACATACCCAAACTTATGGGATACAATGAAAGTAGTGCTAAGAGGAAAATTCATAGCACTAGTGCCTTCAAGAAGAAATTTGAACATCTCATATAAGCAACTTGAAGGCTCACCTGAAAGCCTGAGGAAAAAAAAGAAGCAAACATACCCAAGAGGAGCATATGGTTGGAAGTAATCAAACTCAGGGATGAAATCAATGAATTAGAAACAAACAAAACAATTCAAAGAAACAATGAAACCAAGAGCTGGTTCCTTGAGAAAATAAACTAGATAGACTAACACTTAGCCAAACTAACTAAAAGGCAGAGAGACACCATCCAAATCAATAAAATCAGAAATGAAAAGGGAGACATAACAATAGACACTGAGGAAATCCAATCAATCATTAGGTCTTACTTCAAAAGCCTATCACCACAAAATTTGAAAATCTAAATGAAATGGACAATTTTCTTTATCGATTCCACTTGCTCAACCTGAATCAATAAAAGATAAATCAATTAACTAGTCCTATATTCCCTAAGGAAATAGAGGCTGTCATCAAAATTCTCTCATCCAAAAAAAAAAAAAAAAAAGCCCAAGGCCAGATGGTTTCTGTGCAGAATTCTACCAGACCTTCAAAGTAGAACTAACACCAATACTCTTCAAACTATTCCACAAAATAGAAATATCAGGGAACATTACCAAACTCATTCTATGAAGCCACAGTCACCTGGATACCTAAACCTCACAAAGACCCAACAAAGAAACCGAATATCAGGCCAATCTCTCTCATGAATATTGATGCAAAAATACTCAACAAAGTAGTTGCAAACTGAATCCAAGAACACATCAAAGATTTCATCCACTAAGACCAAGTAGGCTTCATGCCAGGCATGCAGGTATGGTTCAATATAGGGAAATCCATCAATGAAATCCACAATATAAACTAATTGAAAGAAAAAGACCACACGATAATCTCCTTAGATGATGAAAAGCATTTGATAAAATCTAACTCTCGTTCATGTTTAAAGATTTGGAGAGATCAAGGCACATATCGAAACATAGTAAAGGCAATATACAGCAAGCCTATAGCCAACATCAAACTAAATAGAGAGAAACTTAAAGCAATCCCACTGAAATCAGGAACAAGGCAAGGTTGCCCACTTTCTCCATACCTCTTTAACATAGTACTTGAAGTCCTTGCTAGAGCAATAAGACAATTAAAGGAAATCAAGGGGATTGACTTCAGAAAGGAAGAAGTCAAAGTATCACTATTTGCTGATGATATGATAATATACATAAGCAGCCCCAAAAATTCTACCAGGGAACTCCTATAGCTGATAAATACCTTCAGCCAAGTGGCCGGACACAAAATCAACTCAAAGAAATCAGTAAGCCCTCCTGTATACAAAAGACAAAAGTGTTGAAAAAGAAATTAGGGAAATAACACCCTTCATAATAGCCACAAAGGACATAAAGTACCTTGGGGTGACTCTAACCAAGCAAGTTAGAAAAAAACTAACAGACATCTAATGGATGTCTGGAGGTATCTCCATCCCTGACCTCAAGCTGTACTACAGAGCAATAGTAATAAAAACTGCATGGTATTGGCATAGAAACAGAACAGTGGATCAATGGAACCGAATAGAAGACCCAGAAATGAACCCACACACCTATGGAAACTTGATTTTTGACAAAGAAGCCAAAACCATTCAATGGAAAAAAGACAGCATCTTC
>CM053750.1:244357-276898 GCA_028658305.1 Pachyuromys duprasi | reverse complement strand
AAAAGAATAATAATCAGAGGTTCTTCACTCTGGCTCAGGGACCACTGGGCTTCATGGAATCCGTGATGAGGGTAAGGTAGGGGAGGCAAGTGACTCTTCCTATAACTTTCTTCTTGAACCTCTATTAGTAGGTGAAAAAGTCTTCAGAATATCACAGTAAGTGTTCAGACCTTTCACATCCACAGTTAATATTCAATCTGTCACTGAGGCCAGGTGCCATACACAGAGGCAATCCCTACACACAGGAAAGGAAAAACAAATTCCTACCATTATGCTCCAGGTTCTGATTCCATCTTATGTTAAGATTAACTTAAGATAAAATGCAGAGAGAGAACCAATAAAGTGTGTGTGGATCCTTTGGTCTTCTTTTTTGCCATCCAATCTTACACAGTAAGCTGCTTATTGGTATAAAAGCTGAAAAAACACACAGAAATGGAAAGAGCCTGGAGAAGCTAGAGCCCCTGGAAATGATGAGTGGTCTTGGAAGGAACAGAAACTGCCCTATTGAGAACAGCACTGCCCTACTTAGCTTGAACTATCAATCTGACAGTCTTGAGCCATCTGAGAGGAAAGTTTCCATTGCAGAATTGCCAAGATTGGCTTCCTGGCATGTGTGGGCTGTTGTCTTGATTAATAATCGATGCAGAAGGGCCAGGCCCGTTGTGGGCAGCGCTATCCCTAGGAAGGTGGTGTTGAGTTGTCTAAGAAAGCTTCTGAAGCATGATCCAGAGAGCACCTAGCAATCAACAGGCATGGTTTCAAGCTTCACACTCCTGCCTTGAAGTCCCTCAATGATGGGTTGTGACCTGGAAATATAAGCCAAATAAACTCTTTCCTCCCTAAGTTGCATTCAGTCACTGTTTTATCACAGTAACAGAAAGCAACTAGGACAACCCTAGCAGTTTAACATTCTGAAGCGTGTTTAAGAATTGATGCCTACACACTAATGGAGGCTTCTGTTGCACTGGCCAGCATTATTGTCATGCCCAGTTCATGTGCCTCTTGCTGAAAGTTGGAAAAACTGCCATCCTCTTTAAAAAATGGTTTTTCCATTTCTAGGGGGGAAAAAAAACAACAACAAAAAACCAAAAAAAACTGCCATCCTCTGGGCACAGATCAAGTGTCTCTGACACTTGGCTGGACGTTTGTTTTTGCCCTGTTGGGGAGGCGCCTCCAACACCAGTGTGACCAGCCACTTTCTACACCTGCTGCCAGGTCCAAGATGCCCTGCCACAGGCATGGAAAGGCTTGAGTACAGCCAGGGGCAGAAGCAGGTTTTGTTTGTTTGTTTCAGAAACTTTTGTCCAGCTCGAGAATCACACTCTCTTTGCTAGGCTTTCTACAGAGCAAGCCTGGAAGTGTTTGATTAAACTGTGGGCACCAATCTGACTTTAAAAACAGAAAAGAAAAGCCTACGCTGTTATGATTCAGCCTACTTGGGCCATACTCTTTGGTAACAGTCCTGAGGAACCCAGAGATCTGGCTCTCTAAGGGGTTGATCACTGAGAGAACATTCTAGTACTGAAGAATGACAGCAACTTGAAGCTGATAGTGATCTCATACTGTGCCCATTTCTCTGCAGGCAGAAGCACAGAGAAGCCAGACTCTTAAAGGTCACTCCTGATGGAAATGATATGAGGAATGAAATATGGGTTTACAACCCAAAATCTGGTGATACAGATGAATGGCAATGATGCAGTGCCAAAACTAAGAGCTGCCATGGGTCAGGAACAAAAGAATGTTCTCAGAACGAACAAAGCAAACCATAGAGTCACAGCACACATTTCTGCCGTAAAACAAAACAAAATTAAAAACAGGCCGGGTGTCAAGCAGGCCTCAGTGTGACCACATCAGAACCAGACAGGTTTATCCTGTTCATATATTCTTTTTTTCTTTTGCATGTATGTGTGGTGCACGTGAATGTGTGTCATGCACAAATGTGTGTGCATATCGGCGTGTGTGTGGATGCACATGTGGATGCATGTGCAAGCCAGAGGTTAACATCAGCTGCCTTCCCCTGTTGTTCTCCATCTTAGATGCTGAAGCAGAGGCCCTCACTTAACCAGCCCACAGCTTGCTGATTCAGCTGCTCTCCTAGCCGGTTTGCTCTCCAGAAATGCCCTGTGTCACTACCTCCTGTGTGCTAGGATTACAGGCAGACCACCATGCTCCCTGGCATTGCCACGGGTGTTGAGGATCTGAACTCAGTTTATATTTATGCTGCAAGAACTATGCCTACTGAATCATCTAAGGCCTCCCTTTTTTAATAAAAGAGCTCACTGTGAAGCCTAGGTTAGCCTGAACTATGCCATCCGACTGCTTCAGGACCCTGCCTATGGCACCCAGCTTCCTTCTTTGTCAACCTTCAGTAACTGTCATGTTTAAAGCTGCTGACATACATGAACTGAAGTCACTGTTGCTGTGCTTAAATGGTTTGATTTCCTTTTCATGATGAAACGTTATTAATTTTTGTACTAAAGAAGCAAGCAAGGCAGCTGGGCATGGTGGCACACACCTTTAATCCCAGCACTCAGGCAGAGGCAGGCAAATCTCTGTGAGTTTGAGGCCAGGCTGGTCTATAAAGTGAGTCCAGGACTGCCAAGAAGGCTACACAGGGAAACCCTGTCTTGAAAAACCAAGAAGAAGAGGAGGAGGAGGGGGGAGAGGAAGAGGAAGAGGAAGAAAAGGCGGAAGAGGAAGTAGCAACAAGCAAGGCATAGGCTTGCCCAGAAATTTTTCATATTTTCTTATGTGTGCTAGCATAGAGAATTTTATCTGGACATTTTGACATGCTTATGTCTCTCAGTGAGATCAGCTGCTCTTTCTGTTTTGTTTTTTCTTCTGAGTGTTGTGGTTTGGTTTTCTTTCACATTAACTCCTGAATTGCAAGGTGGTGGCTCAGCAGTTTAGAACACTTGAAGTTCTTGCAGGGGACCCAAGTTCAGTTCTCAGTACCCACATGGTGGTTCACAACCATCCATAACTCCAGTTCCAGTGGATTTGATACCCTCTTCTAATTTCCACGTGGAGCAGGCATGTACATACATGCATCAGGCAAAATTTGTATGCATAATTTTTTTAGAAAAGTAAAGGTGTATACTTTCAAAAGAGAAAATACAAATGGTAAAACATTAAAAAATTTTTTCAAAGACTACGTAAGAAAGGTTGTGATAAAAATGAGGATTTCTATTCATCATGGAATAAGAGTAATATAGCCTTCCTAGAGAATAGTATGGTTATACATAGCCATATATAAATAGCCATGCCTATAAAGTGGTAATTTTTCTTTAGTACAATTAATTTTAAATCTATCTATGTATCTATCTATATGATTTAAATGTGGGCAGAGATTTTATACAGGAATAGTTTATTTCAGTGTTACTGATTAAAAACTTCAGATGAAAGATTAACACTGAAGCTAGAAAAAACAGCTCAGTGGTTAAGAGCACTTTCTGCTTTTGCAGAGTGTGTTGGTTCGGTCCTCAGCACCCACAATGTAGCTCACAATTTTAGCTCCAGTTCTGGAGAATCTCATGCCTTCTTCTGGTCTTCATGGATACTGCACATATTTCTATATAGAAATAAATAAAACATCTTTTTTGAAAGTCAAGGAATGTTTTAATATATTAAAGAGCCTTCATCAGAGTAGTACTTGCTAGGAGTAACAGGACGACTTAATAAAAAAAAACTGGTTTTATATATAGCAATTGCTTATAAAATGATTATTTTTCTTTGGCACAATTAATTTCAAATCTGTTAAATGAGGAAAAATATGCAGAAAATGGTGAAAATATATTTTGTGTGTGTGTTTGTTGTGTGTGCACACGTGTTTGTGCACACGAGAGTGTTGCTGAGGAATGCATCCGGGACCTGCGCGTGCTAAACAACCACTTTATCACTGAGCTACACCATTATTCCTAAAATGTTCAAGTTTTAAAGAGAAGTTTCCGTATTTCTGGACTCTACCGTTCACTTGCAAGTTTTTTCAAGTTGTCACAAATTAGCAATGGAAAAAAAGTGTTTTCTTGTGATTCTTTGGCATATTTTTATGGCATTTAGTATATAAGCATAAAATGTGTTGTTTGACTGCTAAGTCATTGGTCAGGTTTTTGGTCAGCAGCAAGCTATTCGTAGAGTCGTGGTGGAGCAGGCGGTCACATGGAGAACAGACCCTAGAGCCTGGGCAGCCTAGGGGCAGGACCACTCTGACCATAGCAACCAGTAGTAGAGGTCAGACAGGTTTGTCTGTCTCTCCCCCCGCCCCCCATCATGGCTGTCATCAAGCTGTGCACCACACAAGGGTGCAGGAGCCTACGTGGGTGTCCTCAATGGTGGGACACTTTATCACAAAGGTTTGGGAAACAGTCAAATGACTACTTTTCAGCAGCAAGAGTGGCACCAGGAAAGATGGACTATCCTTCAGCCTGACATAAAGACCGACCCAGGAAATAGTTCAGTGCAGGAGACGGACAGGCTGTGCAGGCTGAATGGTGGAGGAGAAGGGAAGGAGGGCGGCGGAGGAGAGTGGCAAGGGTAGGGCTTCTATTCAAGGCAACAGACAACAGTACTTCCTATGTTACCCACAACTATGGTCCTTCATACTGCTAGCATTACCAAGAGTGAACACAGATGGCAGAAAGGAATGGGGTGGGGTTCACAGAGCACTCTCCCAGTCTAACTCAGGTGAAGGACGCCATTTACTACATACAGGGACCCTACAGTGACCACCTCATGTGCCTGCCTTCCTGTGCTGGCTGAAGTGACAAAGATTACTGACTGCCAGGTAGACCGATGCCACAGGATATTCATGGCTAGAGATTACAGACTATCATATCACAGAGCTTCCCTCTCCACACAGCCTAGAGAGAGCAAGGAAGAGCAGGGTAACGAAGCCTGAGGTCAGCAGCCCAGCAACACAGCTACCTGCAGCCTCAGGCCCCGCTGCAAACGTGACAGAGACAGCTGCCCACCAGTTGTGGGCTTGCCCACTCCATGGATGGACAGAGCAGGACAGAGAAAAAGCGACTTATCATCTCCACCATAACCTACCAAGAAGAGGAGGATGTGCAATCCAGCAATGAGGAATAGACAGACTGGGGTGTCAGGCTTGCTTTCTGCCTGGAGAGAGGGAACTGGGGTCACCTGCTTGTCCGAGCACTGTGGGGTTTTCGTTATTACCATTTTTATTTAAAGATGTTTCATTTTTGACATAATGCAATAAGGACTTGTTTTTCTCAATATACCTTTGTATTTTGTTTCAAAACTGGTCAAATCAAGAATTTTTTTAAAAAGAAATTAATTTTTAATCTATGATGAATGTTTAGAATTTGCTTGTTTTAGGCCTACTGTTAATAAAGATGTTAAATAAGTTTTAAAATTAAATGTGAATTTTTGGCTGTGCAGGGGTGACCTTAGACTTAGTGTTGTTCAAGTTTATCTCCAGTTTAAAAAGTTGAAAAATGGGCCAGTCCTTTTAGTTTTGCTCTTTGAACAATTATCCTTAAATTTGTATACATTCCCCATGAAAAACCTGGAACCTGGAGAAGCAGAATCATTTAAACAAAGTCTTAAAGTTGATTAGCCCTTCACTAGGTTTGGAGAGCAGAGACCTCCCCTAGTTTTCCCTGTTTTGGAAAGCAGGAGGACTCGGCCGAGCAAATCCTCCATCTATCCAAAGCTTACAGGACTTAAAATGTCATGATCCACAAATTAATGGCTGCCAAACGTAAACCCTGATTTTAAAAATTAATTACATTTATCTATTTATTTATTTACTTAGTGTGGAGGGGATTGGGGGAGTGCACGTGCCACAGGATGCAGGTGTGCGTACGGGTGTATGGGTGTGGGTGTAGGGCTGAAGAAAGCTTATGGAAGCTGGTTTTCTCCTTTTACCATATGAATCTTGGTGATCAAACTCAAGTTGTCAAGCTTGCTGCAAGCACCTTTATCTACTGAGATATCCCAGCATCTCCCTATTTTTTAAAAATTAAAATGATTGCAGAAAAAAATGAGACTATTAAGGAGAAAAGAAGTAAGGTATATGCCCAGCACACAGGGATTGGCTCAGTTAGAGTGCAGTGTGTTGGCGCTGTAATTCTGTGAACATGGACTGTGAACTAGGAGCTAGGCAGGTGTCACCAGTGCGTGCAGCGGGCCAGTGTGCAGCTGGGAACACTGGTGACAGATGACTTAGAAGGTCAACACTCATCTAAGGAAGACAGCACTATCTGATTCCATTCGGTGGTTAGTCTTGTGGAAATGCAGGCCAAATACTGCCAGACCTTTCTATTTAAAAACAAAAACAACACAACATTTTATTTGGAAATAATTTCAAACTTATAAAAAGTTATAAAAATCATAGTAAGAGAATATCTATGCCCCTTACCCAGATTCTCATATTGCTAATACTGGAGTCTGTTTGAACACCCCCTCCCCAACATACAAAATACACATACACAACCTTTTCATGAGCCATGTACATCATAGTCCTTTATTCCTACATCCTCTATTATAGATTCCCTACAAATAGAACCTGAAATTTCACTACTTTGAGCTGGGAGAATCATGGTTCAATGAAGAAAAGTAAGTATGGGAATGTCCACAAGGAGGACAGCCAATTAGCCACCCTCAAACAGAGCTCAAGACCACAGAGAGGCTGAAAAATCACAGCACAAGCCATTGTTTGCTTCAGTAAAATCAGTACTCTCAGTGTGTGATTGTAGGTATAAAGTGCATCTAGGCACCAACCAACAAACATATGTTATAAAACATATGCTAAAATAAATATATGTTATAAAGCGTTTCCTTCCCATACCCCAGGAAGCATCTTCCAGCCTCCCGGCATGTGTCTCCCTCTCTTGCAAGTGACATTTCCACACCGTGGGAGAGAAACATGGGCAGGACCGTTCCTAAGGCTGAAGACAGGCCCTGCTCCTGCACGCTGTCGTCTCCCTCTCAGAGCACACTGTTTATTGCCTTTATGCTTATCTCTGCCCAAAGTACCCAAAGTCATCTTGCTTCTTTATGTATGTACTGACTCAATACTTTTCTTTCTGGTCCCTGCTATAACATAACACAAGCTTCTTGAGAGCCAGGGCTTTGCCTGACTTATTTATTCCTGATTTTCCAGAACCTAGGAGAGAGCATCACATAGTAAGTACTCATAAAATACCCATTAATGTGTGGGACTAAACCTAGTTCTGCACTGTGTTCCCAGGCTATCCCAGTTCCCCTGTCCCCGTGCTTCATTCTCTGTGGCCTCCTCCATTTTTCTAACATGCAACAGGGCATGTGCCCTAGCATCCTCCAAGTTGCTGGCAATACTCTATTCTATAAAAAGAAAAAAAATCTCAGCTGTACAAACCTACAGAAGACTCTCACCTTTTCTATAAAATGCAGAACCAAAATCCCAAACATAAGACTCAAAAATATGTAGTGACAAGATTTGAAAGGGAAGTGGTCATTCTCCATCAATCACGTTAAATTGCTGGAGTTTTTGTCCTGGCAAAGAATGGGGCAAGATATGCAGATACCTGATTGTTTTCCATACATCAAAGCCATCCAGAGGCTTGGTTCCATTGGTGCTTCCTCCAGCCAGGTTCACCAGAGTTGGAAGCCAGTCGGAGATGTGCATGAGCTCCCGGCTCTTCACGCCTCTCTGCTTCAGCAAGGGGCTTGTCACAAAGCCCGTTCCTCGGACGCCTCCTTCCCATAGGGTCCCTTTCCTTCCTCGAAGTGGCCAGTTGTTGCCTCCAGACCTAGTCTGCCCACCGTTGTCTGAAACACAGATAAGCCTTGGCATAAGTGGATGAAAGATATCAAAATGGAGTCTCTTGTGCCAAGCCCTAACAAACAAGAGTATAATGAATGTGAAGCTAAGGTTAGAAAGGAGGGAAAATATATGCCACTCGATGAGAGAAAGCTCAAAGACCATCCCAGAACCACAATCTTGGGGGGATGGGGTATCATGGTGACCTTATACATGAATACTTCTGCAAGGACATCCATCCAATAAATGTCAGCCTTGGACTAGTGCTGTTCTATTACTCATCTCTGTGGCCAAGGATTCTTGCTTCAAAATAACTTACGCAATCTTTCTCAGTTTTCATTTAAAAAATATTCCATGTGCCAACCTCTGTAAAAGTCATAGTTACCAAGAAAGCAAAATTCCCTTTGCAATGCTCTCTGCTCTCAGAAAAACTCATTATCTTTGAGACTTTCTCTGCTCCATAGTTCCTGGGAAAATGACACTGGCGTGTACCTTTGTTTAAAAAATATTTTTAATTATACGGAGTGTGTGTCTGTATGTGTGTATGGGCATATGAATGCAGGTAGGTACCTATGGAGGGTAGGTGCCCCAGGGCTGGGGTTACAGGTGCTTGAGAAACCCTTTATGTGGGCTGTAAACCTAACTTAACTAGGTCTCCTGCAACGGCAGTACACATTTTTTAAAATAACTTATTTATTTTTATTTATATATGCATTGGTGTTTGACTTGGAAGTCTGTGTGAGGATGTCAGACTCCCTAGAACTACAGTTGTAGACAGTTGTGAGCTACCATGTGGGTTCTGGGAATTAAACCTGGGTCATCTGGAAGAGCAGCCAGTGCTCTTAACCACTGAGTCATCTCTTCAATCACTCCCTCCCAGACTACCTGCCCCAAGTACTACACACTCTTAAGGGCTGAAGTATCTCTTTGAATGTTAACTCTTATTACTCCTGACCCTGCCTTGCCTCCCCATCTTTTCAAGTAGCAGGAATGGTTTGAAGGACTTTGCCTAAGGATGGAGAGAGTGGGCTAGACACTAAAATTAAGTCATGGTATATTTTCCAGGTGTTAACTTTTTTCCATTTTATGTGTGTGAGTATTTTGTGTGCATGACAATGTGCTACACACATGTAGTGCTCACAGAGGCCATAAAAGGGCATTGGATCCCCTGAAACTAGAGTTGTAGACAGTTGTGAGCTGCCATGTGGGTTATGGGACCCGAACCCAAGTCTTCAACAAGAGCAGTGAGTGCTCTTAACCACTGAGCCATGTCTGCAGCCCCTGGCTGTTAACTCTTGGTACACTCAAGAATAAACGGTTACAGGTAACTCTTGCTACATGGTTCTGGAAGGATAGTGATGGAAACTCTCCCCCGTCCCTGCTCGCTACTCCTCTCCCACTGGACAAAGACTTCCAGTACCAGAAATAACCTGGTTCTAACATGACACCTCTATCAATTCTACAGTGTAGATAAGCCTGGGCAAAGCCAAGGATGAATTTGATGTACAATGGATGATGCAGAGTACAAGAGCATAAGATGGGGCTCACTGGGTTCAGGAAAAGAAAACTCAGGGGAGGGTAACTTAGTGACTCAAAGCCCCTGCAGGAGAGGACAGCAGACCTTTTAAGATTTGTCTTGGAGTATGCAGCATAGCAGCACATGCCTTTAATCCCAGCACTCTAGAGGCAAAGGCAGGCCTCTGAGGCCTGGTGTACAGTTCCAGGACAACTAGGGCCACACAAAGAAACCCTGTCTCGAAAAAACAAAAAACAAACGAATAAACAAAGAGAGAAAGAAGGTGGTGGTGGTGGAGATTTCTAATACTGAAACTGGTCTCTGAATTACCAACCCACTTTCTGGGTGACCTGAGCCCTTTCTTACATGTGAAAAGTAATGGCTTCTTCAGAACCTGCAAACAGTGAAGTTGGGTAGAGGAAATGACAACAACCCCTCCCTTCTTGACAGGATGTCAAGAGGAAGCTTCATTGTATGCCATACCAGAAAAGAGAAGGGTTTTGCTCAAAGATGACAGAAGTATGAAGGGCATTGGTGAAAACAGGGTAGAAAGCGCAAAAACCACTGACCCTGGTTATCGCATGCACCAGATGAGGGCTCAAAGGTAAGCACTGAGTTTGGACTCTAGAAAAATAAGGCAGTGATATTTCTTATATACCAAATTTGTAGAATCATATTAGTTTCTAAAGTACCCAGGTGCTAGGGTAACTTTATATACACATGCAAAAAACTTGTATTTGCATGTATATTATATCTAAACATTTCTTTCTGAAACCACTGTTGTCCAAGTGAGCCACAGGAGCGTGGCAGGACAGCCTTGCTTCATAGAACATTCCACACAGTCCTCTCTTTTCCTGGGGAGAAGGCCTAAGACCTCCAGTGGACACCTGAAATCCAGGTAACCACACTGTTTTTTTTTTCCCATGTATACACCTAGAATAAAGTTCAATTTATTTTCCTTTTAATTTTTTCTGTGTATGGGTGTTTTGCCTGCATGTATGTCTGTGCAACATATGCATGCCTGGTGTAGATCCGCTGAACTAGAGTTACCGTCAGCTGTGAACCATTATGTGGGTGCTGGGAATTGAACCCAGTTCCTCTGGAAGAGCAGCCAGTGCTATTAACTGCTGAGGCCCATAAAGTACATTTTATAAGATAGGCACAGTAAGATAGCAACAACAATAACAATAAAATAGAATAACTATACTGTTTTTACAAAAAGCTATATAAAAAAGGATAGGGGCTGGAGAGATGGCTCAGAGGTTAAGAGCACTGGCTGCTCTTCCAGAGGTCCCGAGTTCAATTCCCAGCACTCACATGGTGATTCACAACCATCTATAATGAGATCTGGTGCCCTCTTTGGCCTGCAATTTGGGCATGCAGGCAGAACATTGTATACAAAATAAATCTTTGCAAGGAATCATATGACAGAAGAGGGAGTTAGTAAAACCTGGAGAGGACAGGAGCTCCACAAGGACCAAATATATCAGGGCACAGGAGTCTTTTATGAGACTGTTTCTCCAACCAAGGACAATGTATGGATATAACCTAGAACCCCTGCTCAGATGTAGCCCATGGTAGCTCAGTATCCAAGTGGGTACTCTAGTAAGGGGAACAGGGAATATTTCTGACATGAACTCAATGGCTGGCTCTTCAACCCTCCCCCCTCTGATGGAGGAGCAGCCTTGCTAGACCACAGAAGAGGACATTGCAGCCAGTCCTGAAGAGACCTGATAAGCTATGGTCAGATGGAAGGGGAGGAGGTCCTCCCCTATTAGTGGACTTGGAAAGGGGCAGGGAGGAGGTGAGAGAGGGATGAGGGGATTGGGAGGGAATGAGGGAAGGGGCTCTAGCTGGGATACAAAGTAAATAACCTGTGATTAATATAAAAATTAATTAATTAATTAAAGAAAAAAGAATGAAAATAAATAAATAAAAATAAAAGGGTATAGTGGCATATGCTTGTTGTCCTAGCTGAAGAAGGAAGATGTTTTTCAGCCCAGGAGTTTGAAACCAACCTAAATGATACAGAAAGACCCAATCTCAAAATCAAAAGCTATGTGGCTGTGGTTTCTCTCTTGCACCATGTTTCTACACTATATGATGCATGAAGAGATAATTCCCGTACCAGCAGGAAATAGACTTCATTGCACTAGAAGTCTACTTGCAGAAGAGAGCACAGTTTAAAACTTGCAAGTTACTTATTTTGTAATTTTCCATTTACTATTTTCAGACCATAGTGGACATAGCATACTAAAACAGTGTACTGCTAGGCAGTGAATATGGGGTATTCTAGAATACAGCATGGGGTGTGTGTATGGGAAGCACTAACCACACCAGGCACAGGATTTCACAGGATCTCAAAGTCTAAGATGGGACAGAGAACACCAGCTGCTCATTAGGTGAGTGACCAGGGAAAACTACCTCCGTTTCTTCATCTTCCTTATGAAGATAATAATTCCTTCCTCCTGTTTAAAAGTGAGAGTGAAATTACACCACTATGAGTACTTTTGCCAGGGCTCCTAGCACCTGAGTGTTCAGTAAATAGTAATGACTGTCATTACACCCACAACCACTCCAACAGTCTAGATTATAATGGTCTTGTTACTTGGAGAAGAGAAGGAAGAGAAGAAGGAGGAGGAGGAAGAAAAGAAGAGAAGGAGGAGGAGGAAAGAAGACAGGCCTCCAATGGTTTGTTTGACCCCCAGGTCTCTGCTGTACAGCACCAGGCAGTGACATTCCTAGTGCAGAGTGGGCTTATAAAATGGCTTCATCTCCCTGAGCACAAGCCACAAGCAACATCAGCCTAACAGAGAGCTATAGTGCATTCTTCCGATGAGACAGTGGGAGTACAGCAGCTTCCAGGTCTCGGGAAGATGTTCAGGCTCTATTATCACAGCGGCTTCTCACGGAGTCTCTGACACACACGTTTGGTTCCTTGCTCTGCTTCACAGAGGAGAGTGTAGAGGGTCTTGGGTTAGGTAACACCGCTTTAGCATGGGCACAGCTGACAAATGAATCTCGCCATTTGATATCAAAGGTGTAGAAGACCTTTTCTTCAAACTCCGTTGCATTTTTAAAAGACTTTTTAAAAGTATGTGTATATGGGTGTTCTTCTGTGAGTTTATGTGCATAACATGTATGCAAGTGTCTGCAGAAGTCAGAAGAAGATACTGGACCTCCCCAGATGGAGTTACGATTAATTGTGAGCTGCTATGTGGATTCCTGAAGCCAAACTCCAGTCTTTATAGGAGCTGTAAGGGCTCTGAACCACTGAGCCATCTCTCTATGCATCCCATATTGCATACTCTCCCCCTCCCCAAACTCAAGATTCAGCCACTCATGCACATTTATGAAATATACATTCCATGTTGCTGTCACAGGGCATCAGGCACCTACATCAATAGACCAGCAGTGCAGAGAAGAAACTGTTCAGGTGCTCAAAAATTCACCGGAAGCCAGAGGAATCGTTTTCCTTAGCCAAGGGCATAGCTCTCTGAAATATTAGCTAATGTGTCTATCCACTCCAGATACTTGGTGTGCCAAATGGAAAATACTGCATGATGGCAGCGGTAGAGATCGGAAGTGGTAGGGACAAGGGCAGCTGTGTCTGGAATCTGATCCTAGTCTGAAGGAGTGAGTCAGAGAGGAAAACACTCTGGCCCCTGCTGCTCCTGCAGGAACTGGACATGTCTCCACACAGGTGGCAAGGGGCCAGGGCCATGAGGAGGCGTGTTTCCATGATTAGCTCATTGTGATGTTTCTGCCGTTAGCCATGATAAGCTGTCCCAGCATCAGTTGGCAAAATGGCTTCCTCTGCCAGTTTTTTCAAGACTGCTTTAAGAGGAAAGCATTGTCAATGGACACACTTGTGATTTCCACCTGCTTTTCCAGGCATCAAGCCAACGGCATGAAGCTGGGCCACATGAGAGAAGTTCAGCGTCCCCCAGGGCAGCACCTCTATATAGCACAGTACAAAAAGTTTCCTATACTGACCCAGATAAAGATTTTTACAAGCACTATGGAAATACCATACTTCAACTATACTTCTCCTAACTCTCTACATGGCCAGAGTTTAGATTCATTTCCTTAGTGATTTATGCAAACACTCCCAAATAAAAATAAGATGGTTTCAGCTTTACAGGCTGAAAAGTATGAAACTATTTCCTTCCAGAGAAATGTCTTTTTTTTTTTTTCAGCAATATTCTGGCAGACACAAAACCTAATTATAAAACCTTTGCTGTCTAGAAAGAACTGTCAAAATAAAACAAATGTTGTCAGATGTAGACTGTAAATCTCACTTTATTATTCATTATTAAATAAAAATAACTGTCAGAAATCATGGAAAAAACATTAGTTAGCTGAAGATCTGGGCAAAAATATTTAAGCCCATGAAACTGACACCACATCTCTATCCAGCTGATAAAAATTAAAATGAAATTATGATAACAACACTGATTGTTAGGACTGACTATCCCCTCCCCCAGACAATCTAGTGGCTGTGCTGTGTGAAGTTACCCTGAACCATCAGCTGAACCTCTGCCTCTTGTTCTAAGGATGTTTTGGCCCAGGCTTCCCCAAGGCTTCCTCCTCTTCCCACCAACCTGAAAGGCAAAGAATCCTTCCTCATTTTCTCACCAGAGCTCAGGCTTCTCTTTACGAGGGACACGTTGTGGGTGTGATGGGTAGATGTGGAGAAGCATCATTCTGCAGAGGAGAAGCCTCTGTCCCAGAACTGCTAGTTGATAAGTGATACTCATTCTCTACGTTAGTCTATGTCCATGACTTAGTGTTATCTAGAGATCTAGCGAAATTCAATGCTTTCAGGTTAAAAGATTCTGAGAAAGTAACAAACCAGATGCTCAAAAGGCTGACATTCATCTCACCACATTCAAGCACCTCTACCTGGATTGGCCATGCACTAATGGATAAATTCAAACCATCTCTCCAGTTCATCGCCTACTGTCTTGTGCCTACTGCCCTGGGTAAGGTGCACTCCTCACCTGGCTCACTGCCCTGGGTAAGGCACACTCCTTACCTGGCTCACTGCCCTGGGTAAGGCACACTCCTTACCTGGCTCACTGCCCTGGGTAAGGTGCACTCCTCACCTGGCTCACTACCCTGGGTAAGGCGCACTCCTTACCTGGCTCACTGCCCTGGGTAAGGTGCACTCCTCACCAGGGCTTCTGGGGGTAAGCAGGTTTTATCATGTCGCCGCAGTACTGTTCTTGTAAAGCCCCAGACCCACCATGCCACATCTACATTTCCAGTTGATTCCTCATGACAGGAAAGTTCAGACTTCAACCCCACTGACGGAATCCTTTACACACGTGGCCTCAACCTGCTTCGTGGGCATCCACACGCTTCAATACATACAACTAAGTTCTTCCACTATTAGAATATTCCATGACCAGTCAGACTAACATCTTTGTATGAATTGGTTTCCTCACATAAAAACACATCCTTCTTCATTTCTGCTGGACTCAGACTCAAGGTTAAATGTCAGATCTTTTGTAAACCTGTTACCTAGTACCCCAAATCTCTCCCAGGCCATTATCTCCATCACTTTGGTGGTACTTATCCTTATTGGCTTTTAAGGCTTTTTTCCCCTATAACTCTTCTCCTAGGGACTAAGGATGAAGCAAGACCTCACAGAGGACCAGCCAACAGAAACAGAACAAGTAAACGAAAAAGAAGCCACCCACTCCAAATAGTGAGTTAAGATACTTCAAATTCACTTGGGACACCACACAGCTTTCTAAGTCCCTGCCTAGTGCTGCCTGACCTTGACCTTATAGAAAGAAGATAGTACTATAATAGACAAATGAACAAGTGAGGCATCAGGGCCCCAGTGAGGATGTAAGCGAGTATCAAACCTACAACCACAAGAATAGCTTGCCCTGCCTGGTACCTGGTCAGTCGTGCTGAGGTTTAAGGGAGCTGTCTAAGGGCACTTCGGAAAACACTGGCATGCAAGAGGTTCTCCAGATCACACCTTAAAAACCTGTTTTAAGGTCTGCCATGTGCCAGGGCTGCCCTCCATCTAGAATATGGCAGCCTCTATAATGAGGCATCCAAACTCTTCTCATGGTGTAAGGGAGAAAACGAGTCAGGATCTCTTCTTTCTTTATAAGCAATAACCTGGCCTGTCAAAAGAGATGGAATCAGACAGATGGAGAGATGGCTCGGTGGTTAACAGCACTTGCTGCTTCTGCTGCAGACCCAGGGTTGTTTGTGTGTATCCATATATAAGGCTGCTCACAACTGCCTGTAACTCCCAGGGATGTGACACCTTCTTCTGGCGTCCATGGGTACCAACCCATGCAGCTACAAATAAATCAAAATAATTATTTTTGCACTGAGACCAGAAGGGCAGACACATAATCATTACAAAGTAGACAGCCCAGACACAGAGAGCAGGTGGTACAAGAGCCTTATTCAATTACAGGGGTTTTTGACATCAAGGTCAAGGTCTCCTTTAGTTAATTAGGTATCGTTTTGTTTCTTTTCTTTTTCATTTTGTAGTACATGGAGTAGAACTGAGAGTCTCCTAGATGTGAGGCCCTGTGAATGAAACTTGCCCTCAGCCCAGTGAATTATATTCATAAGAGATCAAGAACTCAGTGATGGCTAGTATGAACAAAGATCCACCTAGTTGTTTTATGACAGCTGTCACTTATTTCCACCATCGTTACTGACACTTTGCTAATGTCACTGAAACAGATTCAAGGATAGGACTATGAATTTGGGTAGGATACTCAGTTCCTGAGCCTGGGAAGCCAAGATAACAAAACCCACCTTAATACAGTATCTGGCATTGAAGCACTACCCAGACATTAAAGATAGTCTAAACTTTGACACTAGAGTTACATTTTGAGGTACTGCACTTAGAGCCCTCTAGATTATAAATTACACTGTGAGCAAGTTCTTGCAAGTAGAAGATTACAATGAATTATGATGGGTTTTGGTATTATTAGGGAAAACTTAGGATGACTCCTTTCTGTTTCCATGTGTTTAAATGAAGTTCATCAGTTAACTGTGGTTTAGTCATGACGGCCTGAGGTTCAAATAAAGCATCAGAAGCTGAATATTCATCCAGATGTTCATCTGAGTATCTGTAGGGGTTGATGGTGGTTTCTTTGCTCGGGGGAGAAATGCGCTGTGATTCCGGGCTGCTGGCTCCACACTTCTTGGCCCTTCTGATTTTAATAGCAGCCAGCAAAGGAAGATCCCGCTGAGAGGTCCAAAAGGATTGTGGGAAAGGAGGCGATTTGGCAGCCATTCACCAAATAACTAACTTGGCCATCAGAGAGCTGAGATAAAGGAAGATGAATGTAAGGAAAGGCCGAAACCAGGGCTGGTGGGATTCAAGAGAGAGACTGAAGTGCTGCAATACTAAAGCAACTTCCTCATTTTGACTGTAGGAATGTCGTTGTTTGGGATGATGAGAGACCACTGAGATTTTTATCTCTTCTTTGAAATGTAGTAAGGGCAAAAAGACACAAATCTGCTGAAAGACCGAAAAGTTATGTTCTCTGAAAGTCACAATGTACCGGGAACTGGAAAAGTGTCCTAATTTAAAACACTCTGGTCACAGGTAACGTTTTTATAACTTAAAGCATGGCATCCACATATCTGGGAGCTCCTTAGACGAAGTTATAAGATCAACAGCAGGGGTGGCAAGCTGAATGCTCTTGGAAAGCACACTAATGCTCAGTTTAATCTTTGTTCTCAGAGCCTGTAATACACGGTATAAAAGAGAAGGGTCACATGTGCTAAGCTAAGCCAAAGTACAAAATGTGTGTTCTAGTCTAAAATAAATAAATAAAGTCTTCCTTGTCTTTCCTATGTTTGATCTCACAGGAAATATCCAATGTTAATTTTTTTGTACAAATTTCCAGGCAAAACTACATTTCAGGGCCCTGAGAAGTATTAGTGTTTACTGACAAACTCATTTAACTCCTCGTCCACACCTAAAAACCACTATTGATGATGAAGTAATTCTCTACTAGACTGCTGTTTAATCGTTCAGTGACACCAAATTAAGAAACAATAAACTAATTACAAAAGAAGTACTTGAAAGTTTGGCACACTCAGGACAGCAGGAAGACACAGAAAACAGACTTGTTTCCAGATAATGGATGTATTACCTACATATATGGTGAAGAAAAGGAAGGCTGAGGCCAGCAGGCCTCAGGGATTGCTAAATCGGAGAATGCTAGAATATTCCATTTAGGCAAGCATAGACTACTTTGTTTTTTATGCTTCCAAATAAGGAATAGAAGTTAAATGTGTCAAAATCACAGAGCTGATGTAAATTAACAGCACACTCAATGTCAGTATTTTACTGAATCTCTTTAGGGTTACTCAGAAAGGTCAGTGAACCAAACTGAGTGGCCATTTCCCCAGAGCACTTCTCTGATGCCTTGCCAGATGCTAAAGGCTTTCCAGGTCCGGAGATGCAGACAAACATTTTAAGAATCAGCCAGCACTTCTCTGAAGAACAGAGGGAGGAAACACTCAATGGCAGACACAAAAATAGCTCCATAAGCCAGACGTGAAGCAGTTTAATTTAAAAACGTCAGCTATAAAGTGCAAGGAAAAGACTTTCTTTAGATCTATGGGACAACACTTGCTCCAAGGCCAAAATGAGGAAACTCTGTGAGTCTCCAGAATGTTCTATTTTCATGTGGCCAAAAGCAGTTCTCTGACCAGTGCAGTAGAGTTAGGGTGAGACTTGGTGACACCAGAAATCCCAAGCAAGTGCAGAGACATTGTAGCGAGCACAGTTGGAAATGAGAGGGTTCTCCTCTGTGCCCAGCGAGAGGAGAACAGGTAAATAAAATGGGAAGCGGAAGCATGCAAACAGCCATGAACCAGGATAAAACCAAGACTAAACAATCTGCCTAAGCAAAACAAATGTTTCTGGGCAGTCACAACAGGCTCATGTAGTCCAACCTATCAGAGACCAGCATAGGGGCCTAAAACGTCTCACACTGAAGCCTACTGATACGGGTGGCATCCGGTCTCTGAGCAGGCTAGAATTTGCATCAGGAAGCCAGAGACTATCTCTACAGAAGAATCTAAGAAGACCTGAGTGTTACAGGTAAGCCATGCACTGGGCCTGTTTTTCTAACATCAAGTGATCCATGTTCCTGCATATAAGAAAAATACTAAATGAAACAGAATGAAATGTTAGACTGAATAACATCCCATCTTTAAGATAGTGAGTGGCTCAGGGTTAAGGATAGGTTAGACTTAAGAAAAAAATCTTTTCTATTCCATATTCACATGATTGATTCTGTATGTATCCATATAAGGTAAATCTTCACAGATGTTTCTTCCAGAATCATCTTTAAATGCACATGCAATCCATGCTGGAGTGAAGTGACGTTAGGTTTGAATAGGAAGGAAAAGCTAGCCATAAATCAAACAGAATGCCTTCGTGGCTTTTATCTCCACTGCAGTAATGCTTCCAGATAGTAAGGTTTTTCTCATTCCTTGCAATTCTGTCACCTCAACCCAGGAAGCAATCAGGACAGTTGATGCTTGTCCTTTGGGGATGGAAAGTCAACAGATGAGTGGGCTGAAGTAGTTATTCAGAGCTGGTTAGAGGAGGGAAGAAGGCAGCATAAAAAGCCAGAAGATGCAGCTGCATCCCTAGAAACACACTTTGGGCCTCACCCCACATGGCCCTGAAAATCCTATCCCAACACAGAATGACGGTCCATAGGAAGGTCTATCTCATACCCCAGAAGAGACTGGGGTGGAGGGGGAGCAGCAAGGCTCTGCACTTTCAGGTGCCAACTGTAGCGTGGTGACAGCAGGTATCACTGGTTGCACAGGAGAGGAAAGGCTGGCCACATCGCGCACAGGGGAAACTTAGGTCCACTCATGAATGCTCTGTCTGCTGTTGAGGAGCACACAAACGGATGTGGAGGTAGTTCAAAGAGTCTCTGCAAAAGGGAGGCACGGTCTTGATGGGTGAAACTGGAGGTCTGGCGGGACCAGGAATGTTTCCACTGAGGCAGGTGGAAGAGTGATGGCTGTGTGGACCGGGCACTCTCCCCCCGGCCCCCCCAGCTCCAGTGTGTTGGTTTCTTAGAGAGGAGCTGGGAAAGGAGATGACCTGCACTGACTGAAAGCAGTTTTTCATTAAAACAGAAACCACTGGATGAATGACTTCTAAAGGCAGCAGCTTAGGGTTCTGGTGGGCTATGAGGTCCAGGCCTGCAGGTCCAGAGAAGGCCCCCTCAGTGCTGCATGATCCTGTGGCAGAAAACAGGAGAACCAAAGAGACAGCATAGAGAGATTTCACAACAATATTATTCCTGCGGTAACAGCCTTAATCCATCCATGACTACATGACTTCTTAAAGTCCCTGTCCCTCAAATATAGACATGGTAGAAATTAAATTTCATTTTGGGAGGGGACAGGCAAGCCCTAACATGAGGTTGTCTCCACACAGCAGAACAGGGGACTAGGCAGTCCTGGATTCACTGAAGAGGAAAAAAAAGAAGTTTTACATTGCACTTCAAAGTCTGAACACTGAAATCTGCAGTTACTCTGTACATGTGCAAGCCCTGGAAATGCAGCAAAGGTGCTGAGCTTAACAGAAGAAAACAGTTTTTTGCAACAAATGATGCTGGACTATGTTGAGTAAAAAAGCAAAACACCAAGTCAAAAACAAAACAAACCATGACCAATCCCTACTTCATGACATACATTAAAAACTAAAGACAGTTGTATTATAATTCAACAACAAAGAGACAAACATTTCTCCAAAAAAGATATAAATGGTCAACAAGCACATAACAAGATGCTAAACATCATTAGCCATTAAGTAGGCATAAACCAAAACCACAGGTGATGCCACTTTATACTTTAGAGCATAGTTATACTGTACTATATACCACACTTTATACTTTATACGAAAAACCAATGGCTTCAGTGTGAATCAATTAGAAGCAACTCTGCTGCTGGGAACACAACACTATACGGCTATTGGGAAAAATCTATACAGAAAAAAACAAAACAAAAGCAGATAGTGATCGCAGGACTGAGAGCAGCTGATAATGGGTATACGAGATTTCTGTTAGAGCTGATAAGCAATATTGGTTTCGGTGGCTGTGATAAAGCACACGCTGCGGGTTCAGAGAGATGGCTCCATGGTGAGGAGAGCACTTGCTGCTCGTCTAGAGGACCTTGTTATTCTCGGCACCAACATGGTGGCTCAAAGTTATCTGTGACTACAGTTCCTGGGAATCCAATGACCATTCTGGCCTCCAAAGGCTCTGTGTGTGCATGGTACACATACCTACATGCAGGCAAATACTTATACACATCAACCAGAAACAAATCTTTTAACAAAAACAACACTAACAAAAAGCAACTTGGGAAGAAAGGTTATTTGGCTTATACTTACACGCCGTAATCCATCACTGAGGGAAATCAGAACAGGAATTCAAGGCAGAACCCTGAAGGCAAGAACTGAAACAGCCATGGAGGAGAGCTGCTTACTGGCTTGCTCCCCTATAGCTTGCTCAACCTGGTTCTTATACAGCTCTGGACCACCTGCCCAAGGCTGGCACTGCTCCCAATGGGCTGAGTCCTCCTACATCAATTATTATCAAGAAAATGCCCTACAGACTTTCACACAGGCCAATCTGATGGAGGCATTTTCACAACTGAGGTTCCCTTAAAGGTATCTTAAAGCCAAGTTTTTGTTATACTAGTTTTGTATGAAAGACTAGTGAGACCCATAATGGTAAGAGAGGAAGCACGGTGGGCAATGATATAACTTCAAAAGAAGAGAGTGCTGTTCCGGCCAGCTACTGGATGCCATTGCAACGGAGCAAGCGTCTTGAATGTGCTAGCTTTGGATAAGAGGCTGCTTAGAGAAGAAGTTTCACAAGTAGCAAAGTTCTTCCTACCGTCACAGTAATGCACAGTCTGCTTCATGGAAACCACCCATATTCACCACTCTCCCTTGTCTGGTTCAGAACACATCAAGGATGAGTCTTGGGGCACAGATAGACTTCTCTGGATGGTTCCTAACACCATCATAACTATCAAAATGCTGAGCTTTGGGGACATGGGAGAGTGTTCATTCATGCTTCCATAAGTGCATCACATTGACTTGGCTTCTTATAAATCAAACACACATGTGCATGCATGTACACAAACCAGCAGATATATTCTGGAGCCAGTGGGTGCTTCTTAATTTTACAGACTCTTACTTTGATAACCCTATTTCCCGGTGGAGTCTTTGTGCCAAGCTGATCCTATAAAACATCCATCAGGCACAGGAAACACAAAATTTAGTTTTGGAAAGCTTTCTGTATGTAGCCTCATTGTTTATTCCACTTTTGACTTCCAGAAAGTTTAAATATGAATCAAGTGGAAAATGACTTCAAAATAGATAAGGGATTACACCGACTGCCATGAAAATACATTAGCCCTCTCAGACATGAAATGGTGTGCTGGCCGTTGCTTTTTTGTTTTAAAATTACAGATAATAAAAATCCAATTGTTCTATATGCATTTCCATGAATTTTGACAACCACATTATAATAACCATACTCAAGAAATAGAGCATCCCAGGAGGACTCCCTGTGAGATGTCTTTGTAGTCAAGTTCAGAACCAAACCCAGTCCCTGGCACTAGTGATATCTTTCCATCTTCCAAGCTTTGCATTTGTCAAAATGTTGTATTTTAAAAATATCACTCAGTATGATCTTAGCCTAGTTTCTTTTCTTTACTCAGCATAATGTATTGGCTCTCTCTCCATGCAAATGTGTGTGGGAACTCTGGGAAGCCCCACACTCACTTACCCATCCACTAGTTAGTTCCTTGTGGTTTTTATCAGCTATCAATAAAGTTGGACTGAGCGCACAGCTCCGTGGTAGAACATTTGTGTGAGGCCCTGTGCTCAACTGTGAATGTAAGTGCTACAAACATAAAGCATAAATTTTAAACTAAAAAAAAATCTTTTTGAGACAAAGTATCATATATCTTAGTTCAGCTCCAAGTATGAAGTCCAGGATGATCTTGAACCTCTGATACTCCTCCTCCTAAATTCTGGGATTACAGGTGTGTACCACCACTGCTGTCTGAGGCGGTGCTGGGGATCAAATCCAGAGTTTTGGTTGCGCAGCTCCAAATGAGCTACACCCTTGGCCCCAGGACTTAAATTTTTACAGAATAGGATTGTTCCCTTAAGGACATTTTATTTCATTAGTTTCCAGTGGTTTATGATTTGGGTGTTGTTTTCTTGTAGTTTGTTGTGTAGATGTTTCTCTGACTTTCTTTAATCTATACATGAACCTTTCACTAAATTCATACTATTTTCAGACATTACTCCTTCATTATATTTTCTGCATCAATATTTCTTTACTCTGAGAAAGCTAACACCGTGCAGATCCTCTCCACCGCCACCTTTAAAGTTGTACAATTCCCATGGGCCCATCTTGAAGTCACTGATATTCTTCACCGCCATCAT
This sequence comes from Pachyuromys duprasi, assembly GCA_028658305.1. Lineage (NCBI taxonomy): Eukaryota > Metazoa > Chordata > Mammalia > Rodentia > Muridae > Pachyuromys > Pachyuromys duprasi. The sequence continues at coordinate 254,113 of CM053750.1, read as the reverse complement.
CATTTGGGCCACTAAAATATATTCTAAATTTCCATAGCATAGTTTTCAGTTAGAAATACTTCATTTGTTGACTTAATTTGCTCTTTTGGTTAGAGCTCCAATTTCTCTACTGAGAACTTATGTTTTCCATTCATTTCAAGACTGTTGCCATAATCACAGGAAGAAGGGCTGCAAAAATCTGTTGGCCTTACGGAAGCAGCTTCAGCCTGGCTTGGAAAGGCCTCTCCCTGCAGTGAGCAGTGGTGATTACAGAGACTCAGGGGCACTCATTGCAGAGAGTAAGTGATGGACACAGGCCCAACCCTAACCAAGTCACTTGTACCACCCCTCGAAGGCTCCGGGAGCATTGTGGAAGAGGAGGCAGGAAGTGTGTGAGAGCCAGAAGATGGGAGGAGGGCTATGAAACGCCAGCCCGAGACTTGCATACAAGTACTGCAACCATTAACTCACGGCAACTGTAGTCACTGCACTGGGCCCACACAAGACCAGCCCTGTCAACACCCAGTCAAGGACAGGGAGTCTTGTCCCTCACAGGGGCCTACCCTTTACCTATGAACTATTGGCTATTAACAGATTTTGTGAGAGGGGGAACCACTGTTTTTAGTTTTCTAACCTCTGATGAGCCCACCAGGCTCCAATCGGCAGCTTTAAAGTCATGTCATGCATACAACCCTGGTTAATCTTTGTAGGTCACAAAACAAACAGACATGACTGTGTGAGAGAGATTGGTGGGGAGTGTGGAAGGTACATGTTTCCAGGAGTGGTGGAGAGGTAGGAGATGGCAGATGTTAGTATATAAAGCATACATACATGAAATTATAAAATAAAAATGTTTACCTTTGAATTCCATCTCAAAGATGGCCATCTACACTTAGATTTTTGCCTTGGGTGTCGGTTCTTTGTGAGATGAGTAATTCTGAATTGTACCCTGAATGCTTGTAACACTGTGCTGCTCTAGAACTTTCTTGTTTGTGCAGGCACTCAGGCTGTGAGAGTCAGGACACAGCATGTTTTCAGTCTGTGGACAGTGGTGATGTGTACGGTTCAGTCCTAACCCTCTGCTAGCATGTACCTGGTTTAGTTTAGTACTTGAGTGAAGAGTCGTCAAGCATTTGTTGTGCCTCCATAGGTCTGTGTGGCAGGACCAGGGCACAAAGAGCCAAGTTTGTCTTTGGGTCCCTTACAATGTCTTATTCCAGGCAACCCCTGACTGGGGTTTCTCTGGTCAGGACAGCTTTCTCTTGGATTAATTCACTCCACTGTGATTTCATTCAGTCTGTACAAACAAGATTACCTTTGGGGGTGGGGGGAGATTTTCCCAAAGAAGACTTCTATTTTCCCGTAGATAACTATGGATCTTCTTGGAATATTAGATTCAAACACCAATGCAGCAGCAATGAAGAGCCTCAGCTGTAGCTTACACTGTATCTGAGTCAGAAAAGCAATGAAAAAGCCAAACAGAGAATAGAGAACAAAGCAGAGAGCAGAGCAGAACACAGAGCACAGAACATAGAACACAAAGCATAGAACACAAAGCACAGAAAATAGAGCACAAAACACAGATCACAGAGCATAGAACATAGGGCACAGAACACAGAGCACAGGACACTAGACACAGAGCACAGGACACAGAACACAGGCACAGAGCACAAGGACACAGGGCACAGAACACAGGGCACAGAGCATAGAGCCAAGAAGACAAGAGAAATGAGAATTCCCATGCTTTCCAGAACATTACTAATATCTTCATGCACTATCAGAAGTAGGGGTTTCTTCAAAAGAGTGCTTTGTCATGTTTCATGGGTCAGACTTGAGAGACAGAGAAGAGAAAACAAGCACAGAGAACTTACCCCATCATAGGAATTAATAAGACCCAGAGGTCACTCATTTCCCATTTGCCCAATGAAGTCCCAGCTAATCTACTTTCTACATTATCCAGTTTTCAGCTGCCACAATGAGAAAGACAAGACTTGACTGGCTTACTCCATCTTAGCCAGCTAGAGAAGGCTATGTCATGGTTTGAATGCAAACAGGCAAAGGGGACCTGTGATGTCTGCCTGTGTTTTAAAGCCTGTGTCTGAATGAGAACAAAAGCATGAAGTGTACTGTGCAGGGTAAGAATTAATGAGAGGATGATGACTTAAAGGCCCCCGATTAAAGGCTTCACAGGCCACACAGCTGCTCATGTCGTGGCAGCAGAAGACATGAGTTCAGTGTGTGGTTCCCGCTCTCCAGGAACACAACTATAAGAAGCCTGGCCCAGAGGAAAGCGCATGGTAGCACATAGTCGAAAGCCAACAAGGCAACATGGCAAGAGGAGGAGGGATGCGAGCTGGGGTAGCATGCAGGGCGGGCAGCTCTGTGCTGGACCCTCATGGAGACCAAAGGCGGGTTCCCCTGGGGCAGAAGAGACCTTGACAGGGTAATTATTTTTCTCCAGTTGGTTTTGTCATTTTAAAATATTATACAGTGAGGTTATTTTCCTAAAAGGAAAGGCAGTTCCTAAGGGCATTTTTAAAAATACTCCTGACCCGGCTCTCACCTTTGCACATGGTAGACAGGCTTTCAAGGACTTTGGCTCAGGGTAGGGAGGAGTGGCCCAGCTATGAAGAAAAGTCATGGCATCTTCACTAGGGAGTCTTGGGTTAGCAGAGACCAGCGCTCAGTGACCACTGCGCCCAGCAGGCTGCTGGTACTGCTGTGCGCTTTAGCTGAGTTTAAGCATCTGGAAGGTCATTGCTCATATTATATCTGGGCTTGCTCCTACAAACCATGAAATCTTCGTCCTAGGAGAGAATCTATTATGTTCAAAACCGCTTTTTGTAAAGCACTTGGAAGGACCTTGTGGAGAGCCCCTGCTAGAAGTCAGCCCCACCGGGGAACAGCTGCACAGATGGCCAGCAGGAATAGAGGAGGTCAAGGCCATTGTGGATTTTTCACTTGCAGCTGTATGGAAAGCAGCTATGCTGGTGATTCAAAAGCTGTGTGTTTTCAGCTTTAAATTCAGTCATGGAAGCAAGTGTTTTCAGACACTGAGCATGCAAGGAGATTAAAGCACCCTGGCCAGGTTGCAGCCCACAGTGACATGCCGTTGCAATCCTACAGACGGTTCTAAAGGGGACGAGTTTCCACAGACACTAACATCAGGTGTGGTACTGGCACAGAATCCAACCTGACAGTTTCGATGTGGTTTTCCCCGGAACAGATATTTTTGCTTCTGTCTAGTAAGGCTTTGTAGTAGGGTCCTGATTTTTCTTTTCTTCTGTTCAGATCCAAACCTTATGCATGCCCAGACGATCTGGGTCACATATGAATGGCAGGAATAGCGACTGCATCACACTTGTGCCACATCGGAGTTTTGTCTGGAACTCTCCTTGCACTGTTAAAGCTGCACTGGTGTCCCTCGACTCCCACCCCAACCTCCCCCACCACCTCCACCCTCCATTTGGCCTGCTGCTGGGACTATACTCTGTCACTTATCTAACATAAAATAAACAGAACAATCTGGAGCTAATTTAAGTGGTTTAGCATATCAGGATACAGCTGGGAAAGATTTTAAGGAAAGGCTGAACAGGACAATAGCTCTGTGAAGTGGAACAGTGCAGAGAGCGCAGGAAGGCAGTTTCAGACAGCCTGGCAGACAGCTGTCAGCCCTCCAATAACAATCCCCAAAGCCAATGAAAACGGGCAGGCCCTGTGCAAGCAGCTCTGTGCAGAACACCAACAATGAAAACAAGGGATTAGAGGGCCTTCTGACTTAATGGCTGGGAGTGTCAGGGCCACCTATCTCTCGGGAGCCCTTCAGCAGGGTTCCTGGCCAGTGAGGCCTGAAGAGGAATTGCAGATGAGACCTCTCGTTTCTCTACAATGCTGGCCAAGATTTTTTTCTTAAATGCATGCATACATACTGGCTTTATCCTGACTTATGAATTCAGCAAGGCCCACAGCAGCACATCTGTTTTTGACATCAATTTCTTCTACTCCTGCAGGATGGTTGAGTTTTTAACTCTTTGGGGGCCTCTGGCTAGACCTTAAATTTCCTGGTGCAACTTGACGGAAGTGAAAGGGCTTGGGGGAGGTAAAGGGATCTGTGTGAAAGTACTTGGGAGTGCTTTATACTAAACCAAGCCAAAGAGAAAGAAAGAAAAACAAAAGAAAAAAGCCACCAAAGATCAATCCTTAACAAAGACCCAACCAATTAGGGACTCTCCGAAGTCTAAAGGCAGGAAAAGGGTTCCTGCAGACATGGAGTCAGAAGCATGGAGGTATGATTCTCTGTCAACTTCTACTACTGAGCATATGCTCATACTTCCTTCTTCAGGAAGTGCTTGATTTAGTGAAAATTTTCCTCTGACAAGAGTAACTTTGGGATCTGTTAGAGGGAAAACTCCATTTGTTTCAAACAGATTTTCAAAAGATAACCTATACCTACAGTCCTAGAGCAAGCAGAATGGCATTTGGGAGGTTCACTAGAAAATAAACCAGCTTAGAAAAAAAAAAAGAAATAAAGGCTGCATTAGTGACCACTCCTTCCATTTTAAATCATGTCTATCACATCACAGTAGAGCACCAAAATAATAGTTACTCATATTTCCATGCTAACAGAAGTTAAGCCTAAATTTCCAGGGTACAAATGTTTTTGAAACACACACACCACACAAACAAACAAAAAACCAATGTGGAAAATTCTAGTAAGCAAAAGATAGAAAGGGTGGAGAATATTTCTTTTAAAATAAAGTAACATTAATGAAAAGAGGTGGACAGGCAGCTCAGCAGCCATGGCTCTTCCAAAGAAACCACACCCACTTCTCAGCACACAGGCAGCTCACAACCACCTGTAATTCTAACTAGTGGATCCAACATCTTATTCTAGCACTGAGGCCGGAGTACTCATGTTCAAATACCCAAACACTAGTTTTATGTCAACTTGACATAAGCTAGAGTTATCTGAAAGGAAAGAATGTCAATTGAGAAAATGGCTCCTTAGCATCCAACTCTAAGGCATTTTTCTCAGGGACTGATGGGGGAGGGCCTAGTGTATGGTGGGTGGTGCCATCCCTGGGCTGGTGGTCCTGGTTCTGTAAGAAAGCAGGCTGAACAAGCCACGGGGAGCAAGGCAGTAAGCAGTGCCCTCCCACGGCCTCTGCATCAGCTCCAGAATCCAGGCTCCCGAATGGTTTCAGTTCCTGTCCTGACCTCCTCCAGTGAGCAACAGTGATGTGGAAGTAAGTGTAAGCCTGCTTGCTTCTGGTCACTGTGTTTTACCACAGCAATGAGAATCCTAACTAGGGAACAGAATTAAAAGATATATTTTAAGTAATTAAAGTTTCACATAATTAAAAAATACGTTTTAAAAATGTAACATCCAGCTAGGCTTGATGGTTCAAGCCTTTAATCTGAGTACTTGAGACCTGGAAGCAGGAAGTTCATAAATCTAAAGTCATCCTAGACTATACAATGCGTTTGAGGCCAAAGTGGACTACATGAAACCTGAGAGAGTCAGAAAGAGAAAAATAAAGAGAGAGAGAAAAAAAAATCCCTCTTTGAAAACCACATCAGTTCAATGATTATTTCAAAAATAATGCCATCACATTAAAAAGAAAAAAAATCCAACTGTTCAAAAACCCAAATTTTTCTAGGAAAATGCTCAAACAGTAGCATGGAGCATTAGCTAGAAGGTCCCCACTTCAAGAGCCTCTGGCCCAGGAAAGAGACAAAGCATTTATCTTTCTCACTAGTTCCAGGAGGTGTTATTCCTGGGTCCTTCCTTGGAGAATTATCACTCAGAGAGAGATTAAAGCCGATACTTTGCAGTTACCACTTATACTCTGTATCTTTGTTACTGCTTGAAACAGATGGGCACTGAATCAATGAAGACTATTCAGAAAAGGCGTACCTAGAGAAAACAGCCACCCTTTAACTCTTAGGTCTATAAAATTATAAAAGTAGCTATGTCTTAACTGTGTGTGTATATCTATCATCTCAAGAAGCTGTGATAGGAGGGTATCAAGTTCACAGAGAGCCTGGACTGTTCTCTCTCCCCCCCCCCCCACACACACAGATACACACATGAAAATCAGGATGATGATGATGGTGATGAACAAAATAGTCCTGAATTCAAAATGGAAGGGTAAGGCAGAGGGAAGGTGTTATAGCAATGAGCACCAGAGACTAGACCCTCAGCTGATGTTCTCATTCTGGCTACACTGCAGAATCATGTGGCCAGTCAGACTCTTGGGAGGGATTTTCCAAGGGATTTGGATGACTAATCATGCCTAGACAAGGCCCTGCCCTATAGAAAAGAGGAAGTGTTGGCTCATGGATAGACAGCTTTGTGTGGGTGTGGGTATGTGGGTGTGTGCACTTGCAAAGCTTTGAATTCTTAACCCTGGACCACAGAATCACAAAAAGTATCAAAGAGATCAACATGAAGAAGACAAGGCCTAGTTAAACTGCATATGAGAGAAGCCATATAGCTGTTAATAGCAAAGCCACAATTAAACTGTGTTTCCTGAAGCCCATCCAAATCTCTACCATAATATTTGACTATAATTATAGTCACAGTAAAATGAAAAGATGAGATTTGGGGGGAAGCTCCAAAACAGAAATATTAGCACACAGCAGTAAGGTGGATTCTCATTTTGGAGATCCCAGAAGTTTCATTTGAAATATACATTTTAAGAACCCGAGGAATCTGTTAATTCTAGCTCCCCCCCCGCCCCCCCCCGCCAATGTTACCAGAGCTTCACTTCCTACACACCTGGGCTTAGTGAATTGTGACCTGCATGTCTTGGTACCCAAAGATTGTGAATTTGAAGAATAAGATTTTAAAAAAAGGCGGAGGAGAATGGGGTTTCTGGCAGCCGTAGAGGTCCACAGCCCAGATCTCGCCAGCAGGGTGTCTGCACCCTCCAGTGACAATACCACACCAATCGGAGAGGAGCTTGCCAGGAGAAAAGTGCGGCTACAGAGTCATCTGGGGAGCCCAGGAGTTTCGTTGCAGACTGTGTTAGACTCAACACAAATTAAAACTACGTTTTGAAGCTGTGGCTCCCACCTAGTTCTCATTACAGGAAAAGAACCTGCTGGTTTTATCTCCAGGAGGTAAAAAGAGACAGTCTACTTCAGGGACGATCAAATAAATGTGTTTTTTTGCTGGGATGGTTTCAGGTTTACCAGCACAGCGGGTGGGCCAATAAGTACAACACGGACATGTATGAAACAAAGTATGAAACAGAAAGAGATCACGCAGCTGGACAACACGGTGCCACAGCCAGTGAGGAGGGCTGCTCTGGTCTCCTGGGGGTGGAGTAGAGGACATCTGGGAGACCTCAAGCCATTTGACTAAGGGATAGAACCGTGGATACCTAACAATACTGTCCGTTTCTATTTGCTGGCCAGAAAACAAACACGGAATCAGAAATTATTTTTGCCATGTGTACATGTGCATGTACTTGTGCACACAGAGGCCAGTAGTTGTCACTTGTCTTCCTCAGTCACTCTCCACTTTATGTACTGAGGTGGGGTCTCTCACTGAGTCTGGAACTCACAGACTTCCCTAGTCTAGACTGTCAGTTTGTCCTCGCAAACTGTCTCTGCCTCTGAGCACTGGGGTCACAGAGAAGCCATAGTGCCTTGCTAGAATCAAACTTAGTCCTCCCACTTAGACAGCAGGTTCTTATTTTTTCTTCATTTTTAAAATTAATTACAGTTTATTCACTTTGTAACCCAGCTATAGCCCCCTCCTTCATCCCCTCCCAATACCACCCTCCCCCCCTCTTCTTCTCCTATGCCCCTCCCTCAGTCCATTCCTCCTCCCTTCCATCTGACCCTAGACTACCAGGTCTCATCAGGACTGGCTTCATTGTCTTCCTCTGTGGCCTGGTAAGGCTGCTTCCTACTGAGGGGGAGGTGATCAAAGAGCCAGCCACTGAGATCATGTCAGAGACAGCCTCTGTTCACCTCTTGGACACTGAGCTGCCATGGGCTACATCTGTGCAGGGGTTCTAGGTTATCTCTATGAATGGTCCTTGTTTGGAATATCAGTCTCAGGAAAGATCCCTGTGCCCACATTTTTTGGTTCTGTTGCTCTCCTTTGGAGCTCCTGTCCCCTCCCTGTCTTTCTATCTCCCCCTTCTTTCATAAAATTCTCTGCACTCTGCCAAAATTTGACTATGAGTCTCAGCATCTGCTTTGATACCCTTTGTGGTAGAGTCTTTCAGAGGCCCTCTGTAGTAGGCTCTTGTCCTGTTCTGTTTTTCCCCTATTCTGATGTTTCCTGTCTCCTCTTTGCCTTTCAATGGAATACTACTCAGCAACTAAAAACAAGGAAATCATGAAATTTGCAGGCAAATAGACACACATGATATATACTCACTTATGAGTGGATATTAGACATATAATATAGGACAATCATACTAAGATCTATACACCTAAAGCAGCTAATCAAGAAGGAGGACCCTGGGTAAGATTCTCAATCCTCATGCCGAAAGGCAAATGGGAGAGACGTCGGAAGAGACAGCCAGAGCGGTTCCACTTTTCCTGACACTTTTCCAGCCAGCTATAGGCTGTAATGGGAACAAGGTTTATTAAATTTTGGACTTTTTAATTTTTTACTAATTAATTCAATTTATATCTCAGTCATAGGCCCCTTCCTCTTCTCCTCTCAGTTCCATCCTCCTTCCCTTATCTTCTCTCCCCTATGCCTCAGAATAAGGCAGACACTCCAGTTCATCTATTCACATGAGGGCTGAATTCGTCTTCCTCCCCTGTGGCCTGGTAGGTTAGTCCCATCAGGGGGAAGTGATCAAAGAGCAGGCAGCATAGTCCATGTCAGAGCTACCCCTACTCCCCTAACTATTGAGGCAACATGAAGCCTAAGATGCCGAACGGATTTATGTTATTGGGGTCTGTGCATTGTAGTATTGTTATCCTGTACTATATGACTAAAATCCACTTAGAAGTGAGTTTATACCATGTGTGTCTTTCTGGACCTGGTCTACCTCACTCAGGATGATCTTTTCTAGTTCCATCCATCTGCCTGCAAATTTCCTGATTTCCTTATTTTTAATATCTGAGTAGTATTCCATTGTGTAAATGTATCACAGTTTCTTTATCCATTCTTTGGTTGAGGGACATTTAGGTTGTTTCCAGTTTCTGGCTATTAAGAATAAATCTACTTTTTTTTTCCCTAGGGCTTTTAGTTGGGCCATTAAGTTGCTTGTATGAGATGTTTCGAATTTCTTCTTGAAGGCACTTAGTGCTATGAACTTTCCTCTTAGTACTGCCTTCATTGTGTCCCATAAGTTTGGGTATGTTGTGCTTTCATTTTCATTGAATTCTAGGAAGTCTTTAATTTCTTTCTTTATTTCTTCCCTAACCAAGCTGTCATTGAGGAGCAAGTTGTTCAGTTTCCATGTATGTGCAGGCTTTTTGCTGTTTCTGGTGTTGTTGAGGTCCAGCTTTAGACCATGATGGTCAGATAGGATACAAGGGATTATTTCAATCTTCTTGTATCTGCTGAGGCTTGCTTTGTGACCAACTATATGGTCTATTTTGGGGAAGGTTCCATGAGGTGCTGTAAAGAAGGTATACTCTTTTGATCAAGGGTGAAAAGTTCTGTAGACATCTATTAGGTCCATTTGATTTAGGGCCTCTGTAAGTGCCCTTGTTTCCCTGTTTTGCTTCTGACCGGATGATCTGTCTCTTGGTGAGAGAGACTCTACCTAGCAATGTATGAAAGCAGATATTAAGACT
>CM053750.1:229646-244257 GCA_028658305.1 Pachyuromys duprasi | reverse complement strand
GTTGGCACAGGAGACAACTTCCTGAACAGAACACCAACCGCTCATGCTTTAAGATCTACAATTAATAAATGGGACCTCTTGAAACTGAAAAGCTTCTATACAGCAAAGAACACTGTCAATAGGACAAAGTGGCAGTCTACACATTGGGAAAAGATAACCCTACATCTGACATAGTGCTAATATTCAGAATATATAAAGAACTCAAGAAATTAACAAACCAAATAATCCAATTAAAAAATGGGATGCAAAGCTAAACAGAATTCTCAACAGAGGAATCTCAAATGGTGGAGAAACCCTTAAAGAAATATTCAATGGCCTTAGTCATCAGGGAAATGCAAATCAAAACTATTCTGAGATTCCATCTTAACACCTGTCAGAATGACTAAGATCAAAAATACAAGTGACAGCACATGCTGGAGAGGATGTGGAGAAAGGGGAATTCTCCTCCATTGCTGGTGGGAGTGCAGACTTATACAACCACTCTGGAAATCAATCTGGTGCTTTCTCAGAAAACTGGGACTAGCCATTCCTCAAGGCCCAGCTATGCCACTCCTGGACATACACCTGAAAGATGTCCCACCACACAACAAGGACAATTGCTCAACCATGTTCATAACGGCTTTACTGGATTTTTAAACAATTTTTACATATATTAAATTATTCCATCAGTAGGTGAGGTAAACGTCTGCGCCATAGCTTGTACATAAAGAGTAAAAGAAACTTGCTGGCCTGTGTTCTCCTACCATGTGGGTCTTGGGGACAGAGCGCAGGCACTCAGGCTTGGAGGCAAAAGCCTTTACCCACTGAGCCACAGTGAGCTTCATAGTAAGGGTGAGTTACGAACAAATGTGGACGAATTTAGGGTGGACTTAGTGTTTTTGCTTTCCTGTTGTACAATAGAAGCTATTTATCTCATTTGGTTCTCAAGTTTTCCTACTATGATCAAACACAAATGTATGGTTTCTGTGGGTTTATTTTTACAACAGTGAATTAGGGTCTCTTAGTTCACACTTCAGGTTAGGTACACAGCTGCGTATGTTTTTGAAACTGGATCCACGGACCTCCCAGCACAGGCACATCACAATTACTCCCTAAGACTGTTTATGATAAAGTATCACATTAAGGTACCCAAGATTTTAGCAAATATCACACAAAGCCTCTCATTTTAAAACGAATGCCATTGTTAAGATATGATTTTTTTGTTTTCTTGTGTTGTCTTTTTAAAAAGCAAGGGGTGGGGATACCACATACATACTACAGTGTAGATGTAGTGGTTAGAAGACAATGTGAGGAAGTCAGTTCCTTCCTTCTATCATGTGGTTCTGGAAATCAAACTGGAGTCATCAGGCTTGGTAGGTCTATCCATCCTGCCATTTCACTGGACATTTTTTTTTTTAATCCTGGGGCTAGAACCCATGGCCCTCATGTCACTGGCAAGTACTCTTCTGTTATTATACATCTCACACCAAAACTCTTGTTTTTAAAGAACTATTATTGTCAGGAAGAATTTCCCCACACATGTTTAAATGTTTTTCTTAGGAATAACAGAATTAATAATTCACACTTTCCTCTTTATCCTTTCAATAGTTTCTAACTTTCTTCTATAATCATGAGTTAATTTTTAAATCAGAAATATGAGTAATTTGATGAGATCACTGAGATGTTTTTTAAATGAAATTAGTTAGGAGACAGTAAGGGTTTCTTCTGACATCTAAGATGGCTGTGCTGGGGCTGTAGAGTTGGCTCAGCAATTAAGAGCACTTGTTGCTTTTCAGGACATCCAGGCTCAGTTCCCAGCACCCACAGTGCCATTCTCAACAGTCTGTAACTTCTTTCCCGGGATCCAATGCCCTTTTCTAGCCCCCAAGGGCACCAAGCACACATGTGTAATACATGCATACATGCAGGCAAAATGTTCATACAATAAAGTAATAAAATAAAACTCTAAAACAAATGTGGTTCATTAAAAAGTATAATCTAGTAATCTAAAAATCAGAAAGTATTATTCATTGGTATAAATTTACAATGAACGGAGAAGTGAGTGAGTACCTTTTTTAAAGAGAAAGAAAAAATTGCTCTTCAGAGCCAAGTCATTGAACAACATAATACATTGGTGAGCAAGACAGACAAGGTCCCTGCTCCCAATGAGCTTAATTCTGCTGAGAGAAAGAGGTCTTAAGCAAGGATAGGAAAACATGTACAGTCAAGAGCTAAGTGCTGTGTGGGTTAGACTTGCAGAATATGGAGGGACACATCATATGACAAGCCAGAGAGTTCCATACAAGGAGATCAAGTTGATAGCTTCAGATAATACATATATCAAAATTTCTTTTAACTTGAAAACTGTATTAACTATATTTCTAATTATTGTACATATATATATATACACTATATTTCTAACTGTTATAAAAACCCTCTAATAACTTCCTCTAATAAAGCTAAATGGCACCTTACAGTAAAGCACAGAAACACAGGTTAGACTGTGGCCACCATCCTTGAATATCTCTATCACCCAGCTACTTGATTTCACTGGAATTTGCTTGTTTGTGTGCTAGGATACAGGCCTCCCTGGAAGTCCTTGCTATAGCTACAGCTGAACTTACAGGTGGCATATTAAACCATAAGTTTAAGGAAAGTTAAAACTGGGTGCTCTTAAATCAAAAGTATATGGAAATAACCCGAAAGACACATCTCCAGCTATTCCTATAGTCGCTCATGTTGGCCACAGCCTCTTACCCCTGATTTAATTAACTCAGAGTTCTGAGCTTGGGGCTCAGATGTAGAGACTAGATTTACTGGTAAATATCTAGAAGTAATATCTTCTATATAGCAACTAAACATTGTACCTTTGTAGTTAACAAGCTTATACATCAGGCACTTTCAATGGTGTGACTGGATATTAACACTACCACTCTCAAGACTTCTGTACAAGCAACCTTGATGAAAGGCAGTAACAAGCTTCCTACAATAGTTTAACATCTTTTGGAGTGTGAGCATTCAGTTTACTGCTCAAAGTTCCTAATTTGCTTTTAACAGCCTATTGTACATTTAGGAAAATAAGCTTTTTTCAGAATAGTTTTGGATATCTGAGAAATCCCAGACAATGATGTCCGCACAGTGTAAACTGTTCTCCCTATTGCTAATATCACACAGTAATCAGTGCTGGAGTTGTTTCTAGAGGAAAAGCTCTCAACGTCATCACACACACACATACACACTTATTTATTCATTTATTCATTCATTACTTTGTTTGTTTGTTTATGGTTTTTTTTCAAGATGGGGCTTCTTTGTATAGCCTTGACCTTCCTGAAACTTACTCTGCAGATCAGGCTGGCCTCAGACTGCCTCTGTCTATTGAGTGCTGGGATTAAAGGTGTGCACCATCACTGCCTGGTGTATATACATGTTTAATATGAAGAAATCTCAAGCTTCCCTATAATGCTATGTCATTTCTCATCTTCTAAAAACTACATAAGGGTGTAAGAAAACTATAGCAAAGAATAAGAAAAAGATTGAGTAGCTGGAGGCTGTTGTTACTCCTATTATGAAATTAGAGTACACAATTATAACCTTGGGGGAAAATCTTTCTTTTCTTTCTTTCTTTTTGGAGACAATGTCTCATGTAGCCCTCAAACTCACTATATATCAAAGGATGACCCTGACCTTCTGATCCTTCTGTCTTTACCTCCTGAGTGCTGGGATTTGCTACCACATCTAGTTCATGCAGTGTTGGGGACAAAACCAGGGCCTCATGCATGCTAAGCAAACACTCCATCAATAGACTTGCCTAGCTCCTTTCTTCCTTCCCTTCATCCTTTTCTTCCCTATCAATCTCTCTCTTTCCTTTTCCTCTCCCACCCCCTCTTAGTTTTGAAACAAATACTTCCTTTTTAGCAAAGGCTGGCCTGGAACATTCACTCCTCCTGAAGCATACACCCCAAGGACTTTCTTTTAATGGTGATTTATTTTTATGCTGATGTGTGTGTGTGTGTGTGTGTGTGAGAGAGAGAGAGAGAGAGAGAGAGAGAGAGAGAAAATGTGTGCGTGCAGGTTCCCTCAGAGGCCAGAGGAGAGGACCGATCACCTGTAGCTGGAGTTACATGCAATTGGGAATCATTTCCTCTGGAAAAGCAGGTGATTCAAGAACTTTGACATCAAAGCAGCAGTGATTTATTAAATTAAACAATTCTGCTTGAGACGATTTTAGACTCAAAGCAATTTTTTAAATCAAAAGGTCACCACCCAATAATTATCTAATTAGTGGATACATTTTTCCTGAATTCAAACAGTAATTAAAAATTACAACCATAAAAGAGTACTAATTGGGTTTTCATGGAAGTGTTACATGCCTAAGCATTTCCACCCCTCCATTCACTCCTCTGTTGATGGTTATGCTAATTACTCATTGTCTTCTACATGATAGCACCAACAGGAAATGTTTGGTTCAATAGAGGAATTGGAGGAGGAAAAAGCAGAGTCAAGCAAGCTTCCGGATTTATCACATATATGAGATCTACAGTAGGCCCTATCTGGGACAGAAGCAACAAACCCTATACGCTGGTCTAGGAGAAAGAGGTGGAGGTGAGGCCAGGAGGGCAGAGCTCAAAATACCTTTGCAGGAATGCCTACTGTAAATCAACATGGCGCCATCACCACCTACTTTCGTACCAGTGGCCCTGTGACACCCTGACTGGAAGGGGGTTCATGACAGGTCAAGCTATGGGACCCCACAGTTCTTAGAGCACTAGATGCCTGCCCAATCCAAATGTCAGCAATTTGCGGCATATTTATGGGTCCCAGATATGGAAAAACTTCCATAGCTAACAGCTAGGATGGATGGTGCTTCAGAAAGCACATACAGCCCAAATGATCTTCAGGTGACAAGCTGTATTGTATACTCTGTAGGGTGGTTGCATAGATGAAAAGCATATCTGCTAACTAGTAGAAGGCCAGAAATCAAGGGTTTTCCATCAAGGTGACTACAAAGACTTTCTGCATCTAAATTCAGAGAGCTGGCTGGTTCAGTTGCTGCTGAGTACCCATATTCTGTTTGGTAAGTCCCAGTACTAAGATGCTCAGTTGCATTTTCCAGGAAAAAAGGCCAGCACCGTCACTTCCCAACGGGGCACTGGTGCCATCTCACTCAAGCAAATAATGGAAATAGGTAACAATCACATACTCTGGGTAAAGAAACCGGTCAAGGTGGAAGTGAGGGATGGAAACACATATGGAAGGAATCAAGGTCTCAGAGCCATGGGCAGGGTCTGGGTGAGGCCCCGAGGACACTCAGGAGAGGGAGACCCGTGAGAGCAGAGGAAGCAAACCCCTCAGCCCTCTTCCCTGCACACCAGTGATGAGACCCCAGGCTCTAGCTCCCGCCCCTTCCTCCATGCGGCGCCTCCTCACCCCGCCACTGCAGCAGTCCTTGACCCCAGCATCCTCGGCGTTCCCATCTCCATTGCTCACCTCCGCATGGCTGCGCCTGTTCCTACCCTCGCCTCTCATTAGCCCGCCCCCCATGCTCGCAGCACATCCATCAGATTGCCCCACCAACTAAGACACTTCGCTGTAGAGCGCTTACTTGCCTAGAGAACTTTCACACTTGGCACCCTGCCACTCTGTGTTACCACCCCAGTCGTGATCCTTAAAACAAAGAAAGCATTACAGCTATGTACATGCGCACACATGCACACACATACAATCTGTGTGTCTGCATGCGCACATGCCACAGTACTTTAGGTTTAAGGAACTGAACGCAGGTCACCAGGTTTGGTGGCAAGTACACTAATCTGCCAAATCTTTCCAGCCCTCACAATCCCTTCATTTCAATACCAACACACCTATCCAAAGACGATCTTTCAAAAAGCCGGGGTTCTCAAGTGTCTCTCTTCTCCTCGGGTGATCTAATCTTCCATCTTGCTGTAACAATCCATGCTAATTACTTTTGAACTCCCTCCAACCAGTTTCTAGCAACACACCCTATGATGACCACTGACCATCTTTCCGGCTCCCCTCCTGTAGAACTGAGTTGTTCAAAATAGTGGCCACTGGCGTGGCAACTGAATACTTAACATGTGACAAATTTAAGCTGAAATGTGCTGCTGGTATAATGCATGTGTTTTTAAAAGACGGCCAGATTCTCCTCGATAGCTTCCCATGCTGATTCCTTGTTGGAGTAGCGAGTGATATTCTTGATACAGTGAACGAAAAATAACATTTCTAACATTGATTTCACCTGGCTCTCTTTAGTTCTTTAACTTGGCTATGTGAGATTGTACTGGTGACAGTAATGGTCTGGGATGTCATCTTATAACTCTTCAGCTGTACCTTGAGGGTTTTCAATCCTTTAATCACACCATCTTTTTATTATACTTTAAGGAGCCTCACCCAATCCCATTTCTTCCCAGCTCATGTTCCTAAGCCAACCATTATTGCGTCTTCTGTGTACCACCTTACTTCCCGTTTCTCATTCTGTAGAGCAAACAACCCTCGTCAGTTCTGTTTTCCATGGATAACGGTATACGGAGAAAACAAGTCTTATTAGTGTTTCTCAGGCCAAATTTTGTCATCACTGATTCTCTTCGTATGGACAGACCATGTAGCCAGTAGTGGCAGAATGAATGGCATTTTTGGAGGACAGATTACTAGCCAAAATGGCAGAACAGAATTCTGCTCCTAAATCTGTTCCCAGCAAATTGTATGAACCTGGAAAGTAATGTAACCTTTTGGGGGCTCAATTTCCTTATCTATAAAAATTATATCTTATCTATAAAACAGTGAGGCTGTTAACTTCTTAAGGTCCCCAAGTGGATGAAGACAAAGGAAGTTAGTGTGAACATGGTTATGGGTAAATGCTTTTGGGAACCAGTTTTGCTTGGACTAAAAGCAGAAGTGTGTACACAGGTAGTTTATTTTGGAAGTGATCCCAGAAAGAAGCAGCTGGGGGATAAAAAGGGAAAAAGAAAAAAAGCAGCAACAGATGTGATATCATCCTGGCTGGTCACGCCATAGATGACTGATGTTTGGTCTCACCATGACCCTTAGGGAATCATAGTGAAGTTCTCAGAACTCTCACTACAAGAAGCGCTAACTGGCTAGTTCCAGAGTATGGACAGCCCCAAGAAGACTGGCTCCCTGCACATCTAGGCTATGCATGGAAATCCTCCACTGTCAGAGAGCACGTAGACTCAGAGAGAGGCCCTGGATGCCCAGCGAGAAGCTGGCCAGACTGCACTCACCTACTCATTACAGAAGCAGCTAGAGCAAGAGGGAGTCTTAAGGAACCCAGTGACCCCTGGAGGCACCTGCAATGGACACTGTCTTATCGAGTGTGCTTCCTAAATGAAAGCCTGGAGCTACTGGATGTGATTGCTTTGAATCACTGTACCACCTTAGAATCATTGATAACACTTGGTTTCTTGATACTCAGAAAACAATGGGAAATTGAATGACGTGTGGCTGGGTTTGTCCAGTGAGTACATAGAAGAGTAAGAGACTTTTGCTTTGATTTGGATGTTGCCATCTCCCAAGGCCATTTTATACACACCTGTACACGCATGTGTACTCACACACACACGTGAATATGAGAATGGAGAACTAAGACTTAACACTCCGAGAAAGGCTTAAATCCAGAAAGCCAGCATTGAATAATTTTACGAATCTCTGTAATAGCTAACTAGAATGCTGGTAATTGGGTCTTCTGCTCTTGCCTGCTCCGGCCATGCACAGCTGCTGACTCTGACACCTTCAACACACAGGTTTGGCTCTGAGTACCACAAGTACTCTTGTGAAGTCTACTATTTTCCCTCCTGTCCTTACTCCCATCTCTTTTGGCACAAAACCTTCACTCTATAGCAATGGGGTATTTGTTTCTGAACAAGCTATGTGACCTGAAAATGAGGTTCTGAAGTCTGGACAGCCTTTATCAACCACTTCCTCCAGGGGGCGCTAGTTCCTGCCTATGGAACCTGGACCTGTGGTACACAGATGCAGTATTGTATACTAAGACGCCCTACCCAGAAATTACTCCTGACCAGGCAAAAAGGCCAAAGCCCAGAAAGTGATGACAGCCATCACAGACGCATTTGAGAGATTCCTACTTCTGCCGGGTTTCCTTCCAGGTGTTTTAAAATGAATTCTGTCATGGATTCTCACAGTAGCCCCGTGAGTCTGAAGAAAATTGATGTTTAAAAAAGGAATGACCCTACAGGTACCGATTAGCAGGTAGTAAGATGAAGATCTGAGCTCATGTCTCTCTGCTTCCAGAATTTCGGTTATCTCACCCACCATACTCTGCTGTCTCTGTGCCTTGTATCTTTGACTTTATTTGGGCCTGCCTGCCAGATTCTCCCCTTCCCTAGAATGCTAAGAAGTTGAGTCTACTGTTAACAAAATTTTCCCAGAGAATGTTATACTGACTGGGCCTGGAATCTTTCAAGCATATTATATTATTCTATCATTCATTTGGCTTGGGCCATTTTCTTGGGTTACGATGTAATAAAAATTTCTTGCATTAGTACAAAGCCTGAGTTTAGTACCATATTCTCCATGAATGGCGATGTATATTCAAAGCCAAGAATAGAAAAAGAGGTGTGTGCATATGTGTGTGTGCCAGGTGGCGGTGCTTCAGGGAGTAAGACTGAACCCGTCTGAGATAACAGATAACCGCATGGGACTCTAAAACAAAATGCCAGCCTCAATTCCAACATGTAAAATCATTGTTCTTTTCCAAAATGTGTCTTTTACTCCTCACATACATAGCAGAGAGAAATATCTATTGGCAATCATTTTACATGTGGTAAAAATATCCTCTTCAGGCTCCATCCACTTTTTCAATCCTAAGCACTTAAGGAAACACCTTGGCAGACTGGCTGCATGTCTGCAAGGAAGAGGCTGTTTATGTCTACTCTTTCCTGGATCTGCAGACATGGAGCAATGTACTGTCATGACCCACAGTTGCTGATTTCTCTGCAGGATCTCCAGCCGATGATCACACAGCCTGTGCACCAACCCACAGGAAGACAGTTTTTGTGTTGGGTGAAACAAGTGATCTACCTGAAGCCTCATAATCAATAAATGCTCCAGGCTAAAGTATCAACAAAGGGATGGCTATCCAAGAGAAAAGAAAACACAGATGCCATTTCTTTTCAATCATATGCAGCAACACAGGTGATTAAATTCCTCCAGCACACGAGCCGACAGAGAGAGTGGTGAGAAGAACACCAGGAAAGTCACGTGGCTTTAGGGCCTTAGCCTGGAAAAGACAGGGAGGATGACAAACTGTTTGGGTTTTGTTTTAATTGTGGGGGATCAGGGGAAGGAACAAGATCAACAAATTATTTTACCTCCTTTTCACTTTTAGGTATTTTGTAAATACCTACACTGCAAAGAAGACAAGGCAGAACTTAAGAAATAGAAACCCACCTAAAAGTGAGACATATCTCTTTAATTTTCAGTATAGCTTGCTCTATTGAGAACAAAAGACATTTTCGTTCTCATACAGACATGTCAGACCACTGTGGGTTTGGATGAGAATGGTCCCCATAGGTTCCTATGTTTGAATACTTGAACCTAGTTGGTGGAACTATTTGGGAAGGTTTAGAAAGTGTGGCCTTGTTGGAGGGAGGTTTTGAGGTTTCAAAGGACTCACACTATTCCCAGTTATATATATTCTCATTCATTCCACCCCCCACCTCCCTCTCCCTCTCCCTTCAGCTTGCAGACCCAGATATAAGGCCTCAGCTGTCCCTGCCACCATGCCTTTACTCAATATGGATTTTTTGTTTGTTTTATTTTTCAAGACCATGTGTTTCTCTGTGTGCAGCCTTGGCTATCCTAGAACTCACTTTGTAGACCAGGCTGGCATCGAATTCACGGAGATCCACCTGCCTCTGCCTCTGGAGTGTTGGGGATAAAGGTTTGTGACACCACGCCCACCCTATCATGGATTCTAAACCTCTGAAACCATAAGCCCAATTAAATACTTACTTTTATAGATTGTCTTGGTCATGCTGTTTTATCAGACCACTAGAAACCTGAACTAAGATAACCATGAATGTAATAGCTAGAAGAGTAAGCCATTTAAATTTCCAAACCATTTCTGCCATTGGTCCCTTGGGTCTTTCAATAACCAACACAACTGGTACTTTTTCTTTACAAAAGGGACAGTTATTTTTAATATAATCCAGAGAAGAAAAATGCTGCAATGCACAATAGGTACACATTATTGAATCTGAAATGTCCCCAATATGCTCACATTTTGAGTACTTGGTCTGTAGCTGGGAGCACTATTTGGGGGAGCTATGGAGCCGTTAGGAGGTAGGCCCTGGGTGATGGAGGTGGGCCTCTGAAGGTGCGCCCTTCTCCTGTCTCGGTCCTTGCTTCCTGAACTGCTGTGCTGTGATCAAATGTTTCTGTCACCATGAACTGCCTGCCTCACTCTGTTCCTTCCCCACCACAATTTACTGCAACTCTAAAACTGCTAAAGAAAGAAAGAAAGAAAGAAAGAAAGAAAGAAAGAAAGAAAGAAAGAAAGAAAGAAAGAAAGAAAGAAAGAAAGAAAGAAAGAAAGAAAGAAAAGAAAGAAAAAAGATCTTTCCTCCATTATCTAGTTCTTCCAGATACTACAGTCAGAGCTATGAAAAGTGAACTAATGCAGTACAAATACGGAACCCTAAAACAATGCTGTATAGTGTGGGGTTTTATGACATTTTAATCATTAGCACCAACATAGTTGGAAAGTGCTCTTAAGATCTGAATACCCCTGCTCAGAAATCTGTTCCTTTCTTCCATCCTTCCTTTTTCTCTTTCTTCCTTCCTCTCTCTTTTCCTTTCTTTCTTTTCTGAAGGTTGTGCTTTACCCATACTAGCCTCAAACTTCTGCGCTCACAAGGTGCTCCTGCCTAAGCCTAACAAGAAGGAATGACCACAGGTACATGCCATCAAGTGCAGCTTTCTTTTTTAGGTTGTAGGTTTTTTTGTTTGTTTCAAAAAGTTGTATTAGTATTTTTTCTATCAAACAGAAATAAATATTTCTTTTTAGGCAGAGAAAAGCCCTCAGTAAAAATTAAAGTTACTATTTTTTGGGAGAAATGTTACTACACCGCAGCAAACAGATCACAATGCTTCAGGTTTCTCTCCAGGAGTCGCGAAGATTTCTCCCTCCTCTGCTCATATCACTTCTCATTTCCCTTTACTGAAGTAACAGTAGGAAACTCTAATCTAAACCCCAACTAGGCAGACACAAGCCGACAGAGCTCTGTGATTTCCAGGCCAGCCTCATCTACATGAGGAGTTCCAGACCTAATCTCAACAACAATAAAAACAAAACAAAACAAACCCAAACCCCAAAACCAAAACATAACAAGAACAAAAACACAGCATGTTTCCTGGTCGAGTGCCTCTCTGCACCTTGAGAACCTCTGGGGGTGTGGACAAGGGTGCCACTGCTGTTGCTGTCCTAATGCTCCAACCAAAGACAGACCTGTGCAATCGCACGAACCACATCCAACAGTAGGGCACTGGACAGTGAGACCTGACTTCCGTGATGTTCTCAGTGCGCAGAACTGTTAGCGGAGCTGCCTCCACAGGCCACCTAAGCAAGCTGACCTATGTACTCATGCCTTCAAAGCAGCAGACAGGAAGAAGGGAAGTTCTCTGAGTTTCCTAATGATTCACAGCCCAATTCTGGGACAGATTCCTAGGTGTGCAGAGGGATCCAAGAAGGGAATGTCATGCTTAGGGCCAGTGGTTGAGAAGGGAGACATGCCACTGAAGACCCTGAAAGTCATTATTCTTGGAGACCACATTGACAGTTTTCTCAGCTTTCTTGATAAAAGCACAGAATTGACCCATGGCCTGTGACAGAGGTAATTTATAGGTGCTGTGTGAAAACAGGTAATGCATTGGAGGTCACACTAACTGCCATAAAGATCTGCCATCATTGGGAGTCCCAAGAGCCTGGCCCCTCTACACATTCTAGGGTTGTCTAACAATTAAGCAGGCGTAATTAAGGGCAGCCTGGCTCCTTAACCTCACCTGTGGAGGCAGCCCTGAAGATCACTGGGCAATTCTGATCCCCTGCTGACTGCCACTGACTTTAAAAGAATGGAAATGATCACTTTTAAATAAATTTAAAATGTTACATGAAAAGAGCAAAAGAAGAGAGCAGAGACAAACATGGCAGCGCACTTTCAATCCCAGCACTCAGAAGGCAGAGGGGGGTCTCTGGAGTTCAAGCCAGCATGGTTTATGAGTAAACAAGGCCAAAGCTGCATAGTAAGACCTTGCCTCCAAAACCAAACAAACAAAACACAAAAAAACAAAACAAAGAAAGAAAAGAAAGGAGGAGGAAGAAGAGGAAGAAAGGAAAGGATGAGTGAAAATCTGAGACGTTGTATTTTTAAGTCTATGAAATTGCATTCTCATCCATGATGTACCATTTTTTTACATATAAGTGTTCAATACCACTAAATAGTTAACTTATTTTCTTTCCCTCTTCCATATTAAAAGAAGATGGATAATCCTGGAAGATGTGTCTTGTCTACACTGTGGAGTCATGCACTGCTGGGAGAATGGACTGTCCGGTTATCATTCTCGGAAACACTTTGCTTCCCTCTTCCTGTGTCCTTGTGTGTGCACAAATTCATGCCCTGAAAGTCCTGTCCTCTTTTTCATTTGCCTCCCTCCATCTTAGCAATTTTGAGGACTTAATTTATTTCCCATCTTCTCTCCATATGCCAGGCTGATGGCCAGTCTCTCCCCAAACTTCATCATTCTCACTTTCCTCTTGTCCTGGAATTGGTTTCATGTAGGTGTGAAGTTGAATTTCAAATGTGTACACTATCTCTACTGCACAATAGTCCTGAGTTCTTTAAGAAGCACTATGCTAGCAAAAGAGGCCAATACATTTCCCATCCACATTCCCCATTATAGATGTATGTATGTATGTATGTATGCATACATGTGTGTGTATATATATGAGAAAAGTCATGGCCTCAGACATGGGAAAAGTTTCCTGTGGACAAGGGTGATACTTATACCTTAGACCACCACTATGCTAGATACTCAATAAGCAGAGACCGTACCTCATTTACTGACAGATCACAGAACCTGGTTCTTGTCATAATTAAAATTACAGAGCCATTCTTGTAACTACAAATTCTTATTGTCAAAAAGAAAAAGGATGGGTGGTAAGGTAAAATACGCTGATGACACCCTCCACAGAAAGCAATGAGGCCACTCCTTACAAGGGCACTGACATATGAGACATTCACATTGTATACACAGAGAGAGCACTTTGTGGGCTGGACCCCTCCACCCAGCCTAATCCATCACCTCTAGCCTTAAAAAGAACCTTTTAACATAAAGTGACACCAATGCGAAAATTTAAAATGACACCATATGGCCACCACTTCATTCATGATTTGATAAATTTGCATGTCTGAATGAGACTTAAGATCATAGGCAACAGATAGAGAGCACTGGTGTTTGGCAGTTTCCACAGCACTGATGTTACTTTCAAGGTTTGTTAACTTTTGGAAATAATCCTTTTAAAAAAAGAAATCCTACACAAATATGGCAGAAAGTGCTCCATGGATAGGAGGAAAAGGAAGGAAGCAAGAAAGGAAGGAAGGAAGAAAATAGTTCTTTTAGATTTTTCAATTGTTATTTTAAAACTGTTTTAGATTGATTTACTTTTTGTGTATGGGTGTTTTGCCTGCACGCATGGCTATGCATCACGTGCATGCCTGGTGTCTAAGATGGTCAGAAAAGAGCACTGGATCTCTTGGATCTGGAGTTATTGGATGGTTGGGAGCCATCAAGTAGGTGCTGAGACCTGAACCCGAGTCCTCTGAGAGAGCAGCCAGTACTATTAACTGCTGAAACATCTCCCCAGCCCCAAGTGCTCTTGAGCTGTTGATTTGATGTGGCCTATGATGAAATAAAACTACAAATAAGATCACAGAGATTATAGCTGATTAAGAGTGAAAACCACCAGAAAAGAATAAACCTGCAGTGCCAATATTCCCTAAAATATTTTCTCATTAAGAAAACATGAGAAAAGAGCCCTGTGAAGTTAGGGTTGCTCTGTAAGAAGGGACCAATACCTGGGAGGCAGAATTTTTGTGTCCAGTGTTTTGCTCTTCCATGTGCCCAACTGCCAAAGTCAGCAAGAAAAGCAAATACATTCGTTATTGTTTTAGTCCTGGGTGGGGGATCTGATGCTTCTGAAAGCAGAGGATGAGCAGCAGCAAACAACCAAACGTGGCCAAGCACCTCAGCACCAGTTCCCAGGCCCTCTCGTGGGGAAGAGCGGGCTGATAATCTTCAGGCCGAAGGGGACTGTGGGCTTTCCTTGGCAGGCTCAAGGCACATTAGACAGCCACAGGCCACAGGTGCCTCTGCAGAGTCCCTCAGAGAGGAATCTAGGACTCTTTTGTCTTCAGAACAAATGCTTTATGATACAAACGTGTATAGCGCCTACCGCTGCCCTCAGAGAGATTACCACATGCAGAGTCAAAGGGGGAAGAACATATCTGCTTGGGTGCTTCAGTAGCTAAAATTCAGTCACTCAGTTTTCTTCTTTAAAAAAAAAAAACCACAAAACTAT
>CM053750.1:153514-229146 GCA_028658305.1 Pachyuromys duprasi | reverse complement strand
TTTACCTGGTTCCTCCCTAGTCTACGGAATCCTGGTATCAAAACAGCCCTGCAGTCATGTTTGGAGAAGACCACCTTGTCCAAGTAACACATTCAGTAACATTTCTTTGAGGCGTTAACAGGTATATATTAACGATTAGCCTCATTAATAGGTTTGGTTCCTTGAAACCCTTGCTGAGGCTGCTGGAGGACACGGAAGATGTGAACAGGTAAGACACATGTGAACAGGCAAGGGTGGCTCATGGCTGTTGGCTTTACTTCAGCCCCTTCCTCTTATACCTGCACTTCCTAGGTGCTTTTCTCTCTATATATAATCTACGTTCATCTTGATTCAACCTCCAAAGAACCTTTTGATGAAGCACCCCTCTTGCTCAGTCCAATATGATCTTCCATTATTTATAAATTCAGAGAAAGGCCACAGTGCTATATGCCCACAGGACTTCATATTCACCTGCTGAAAATTCAAAATATCAATATGTCATTATTGCATCTATTAAGTAATATAATAAAACAATGACAGCCTATAAATATAAGCAAGCATTGAGAGGTATCCTTTCCTTAGATTTGAATTGAACTTTCAGTGGCCCATCACAGAGACACTAAAAGCAAGACTGGTCTAGAGCCCTTAACGTACAGTGGTTATTATTTTCACTCAGTGAAGTAACCAATAAATTAACACCTCTTACGAACAAAAATGTCAAGTACCCCAACATGCTTTTTGTGTGGACACTAATATGTAAAGTCTCAAGAGGTAACATGCTATAACATTCAGCTCAAGGACAGGACAGGACAGTCTCAGCGTTCTAATCCACTCACTGCTGTGCTGAGCTGCAGAGACGGCTCAGAGGTTAAAAGCACTGGCTGCTTCTCCAAGGGTCCTGACTTCAATTCTCAGCAACCACATGGTGGCTCACAGCCATCTATAATGAGATCCGGTGCCCTCTTCTGGCATGCAGGCCACTGTATACATCATAAAAATAAATAAATAAATAAATAAATAAATATTATAAGTCTGCCAACTGCATGCTTAAAGCTATGACGTAGCTCTCTAATTCTAATAATTCTAATTCTGTATAAAAAGAAAAGGGGAGGGGGCTGGAGAGATAGCTCAGAGGTTAAGAGCACTGGCTGTTCTTCCAGAGGTCCTGAGTTCACTTCCCAGCATCCACATAGTGGCTCACAACCATCTGTAATAAGATCTGGTGTCTTCTTCTGGCCTGCAGGTGTACATGCAGATAGAACATTGTATACATAATAAATTTAAAACAAAAACCAAAAAAAGAAAAAGAAAAGGGGACTTTGGCGTTAGAGGAATTAGATATGATTCCTTTGAAGTCTTGTTGCAAGTAATCAATTACCTATCATTTTGTGAATGTTCAAGTGCTAAGTGGCAAACCTTTCTATTCTATAATGACTCACTCTATCTAAGCATACATGTGTACCCAAAAAGGCTCTGGAGTCCAGTGGCACTGACATCAAAGACGAGACTCTTCACCACTGGCCTGATCACTGCAGAGCCTGCTCCATGCACGGCAACTTCACTGGACAGTCAGAGCAGCCACCGGGTCTGTTCCACACATTCCCAGTTCCCTGTTTAACCTTCAAGCGCACAGAGAAGCTATGGCTTTCGGGCCTAGTGTCACATAGATCACACGAGCACTCTGGCCACAGGCTGCACCCTCTGCAGCTTTTGCAGATGCACCCCAGGCTCTGTGAAACCTGCTCCAGCGCAGAAGACCACTGGTTAGCAAGCTGTCAACATCCCTAGAAAAAAGAACGCAGGAGTTCTTCTCTCAAATGCCCCCGTTTCTTAAATCTCTTCCTGCAGCTCCACCTCTTTACCCCTCTTAATTGTCAGAGCCTCCTGAAAGCAGTTCCTGTTTGCATGTGCCTCCACACGCACCACGCCAACAGGAAAACCAGATCCTGCTAAATACCTGCTCTCACCCCCAGTGCCGGCAGAGACCGTTCAAGCGAAGAAGTGGCCATTTAACAATCTGTGAAACTGAGCCGGAATCAACAGACTCGTTAGTGGGAAAGTTGGATGCAAACTCTGATCGCATGCTAACACAGAAGGACTAATAGGGTAACTCGTATAAAAAGAACAAGACAAGCAGTATTTGCTTACAGTAAAATTAATCATATCTTTCAGAAAGAGTGGATAAGATGGGGCTCTAGCCCAGTGGAAAATTGCCTGCATCAAGTGTGAAATTCTTGAGTTGATTCCTAACATAGGAAAATTAACTAACTAATTAACCAACCAAATCATTACAGAATGACATTAACCAATCAGTTGTAATTTATGTCAGTAGAGACATGAAGAACAGAACCATTGAATTTAAGCCTGTCTGTTTGGCTTTAATGGCAAACCTAGAAATGAGTACTTTTTCTTTCTTAAGAGATTGATTTAGTTTACTCTTACTTATAGGGATTTTTGCCCGTATGCATGTCTGCCCCATGTGAGTGCAGTCCCCACAGAAAGCAGACCCTTTGGAACTGGAGTTCCAGACAGCTGTGAGCGGCTGTGTGGGTGCTGGGAACCAAACCCCAGCCGTCTGGAAGAGCAGCCAGAGCTGCCACCTCCGAGCCACCTCGCTGGTCCCTCCTCTTTGTGTTTCAACTGAAAGCCACCTGGGAGAAGCTGAACTCTATGCTCCATTGGTCTCTGGAAGATGCATATGCACACATATGTGTACATACATATATATACACATACAGAAATATGATTAATGCAACTAAACATTCCCTGTCCTGTTACTGTTCTTTTTACACAGAGATCTCTGAGCCTTCTCTGACAGCATGTATTCAGAGTTCATATATCTCCTAGTGAGAAGCATATGTATGTGTAGATGCACTATGTCTATTCCTAGCAAGGTAAATTCCCAAGATTTCAATGACAGTTACCTTAGCTCAGAGGTTCCCAAATTTCTATGTGTACAATGATTATGTGGGGTGTTGTTACAAATTCTGAGCTCCCCCCCAATCCCAGGGTCTAGATTCAGTGTATCTGTGGGAAAGTATAAGTAACCAGACCTTTAAAATGAGGTGAAGGCCAGTGAGACGGCTCAGCAGAATAAAATGGTTGCCACCAAACCTGACAGGCTGAGTTCAATTCCCAGAACCTACAAGGTAAGCAGCAAGAAGCAACACCTTCAAGTTCTCTGACTTCTACACATGTACTGGGGCATGCGCACACACATAAATAATTCAGATGGCAGTAACATTCCTGAAATTCACATGACCAAAAGTGAGCCTCTTTGCACATTCAGTGTCATTTAGTACAGGCATAGAGTCACGCGGCTGACAACTTACCCTCATCTAACATTTAACAACATTGCTGCCACAGTCTTCAGACAATGCACTGAGAATGGTCACCTTAAATACTAAACGAAGAGCAGATGACAAAGGATGAGAGGCCTTGTGGACTTCTCTAAAATTAAAAAGGGAACTTTAGAAAGAAATAGAGCACCCCCAGAGAGCCTAACTAGGATCTGTATTCCTGCCTCTGTCTGTCATGAAGCACAAGCTAGACACCAAGAAGCTGGGGCACTTCTCTGTTAACACATCCAATGCTCACTAGTCTGGACACACAAGTGCCCAACCACTTGCCAGGAAAAGCAGCACCAAAGGAAAGCAGCAAGAAAACGTGGAAAGATGAAGCACATGTGTTCAGTGCAGGCCTCTCTCCTGGGGCATAACACACTGCCGTGCTCATTATTAAAGTTTATTTCAGGAAATAAACTGTTAAGAATCACAGAAAAACCCCTGAAGAAAGAAAGGCAAATTAAGTTTCTCCTTAGGGCAGCAGTGGGCTGTGAGCCCTTGTGGGACATTGAAAGACCCTTTGACAGGGGTAGCATTTCAGATATCCTACATATCACATAATTATGTTATGGCTCATAACAGCAGCAAAATTACAGTTATGAAGTAACAATGAAAATAATTTTATGGTTGGGGTGACCACAGCATGAGGAACTGTATTAAGGGGTCACAGCATTAGGAGGCTTGAGAACCACAGGTCTAGCTGATCAAGGACTGGCTCTCTCACTTGGGAGTTGCCTTACTTGGGATCAGACTTTTTGTGTAGAGCTCTGAAGTTTGGCAGCTGGAACAATGAGCTGTGAGGATGAGAGTCCTGGATAAAAGCTTGCTCTCCTGGATGCAGCTAGAACTCCCTCTTTTAGCCAATATCTAGCTAAAAACAAACAGAAAGATGGAATACATCATAACCCAGGATATGCCAATGGAAAGATAGTTTGTCTAGCTAGAATCTGGAAACAGTTTCACAAAGTTTAAGGCCAGCAGGGCTGACCAATGCAACTTGGTCTCTAGATAGCAGCCATTCCACCTATCTGAGGAGAGACAGGAGAAAGCCTGGGAGTGATCATTTTGTATACAACCAAAGGACCCTTTGGTTGTTATCCTTATATACATAGTTAAGAGATCTCAATCACTTCTAGAAGATGGGACAGGAGAGAAGGGGTCTCCTGGGCCATGAGCAAAAGAAAAAAAACATGAACAGGAGGGAACCAGGTAGCTGCACTCAAGGGTGCTTTCGGCTGGTCAAAGAACTGGTGGCCAGAAGGAAAGGTAATGTGACTCAATCATGTGGCTTGTACAGGGCAGAATACACTTCACTTCTGAAGGGCCGGGGAACTAAGTGAGCTGCTCAGATCACCCTGACCTTAAGACAGAGATGTGGAACAGAACTGGCTAGGGGAAGAGAGAGGGCCACATGTGCTATATGGATCAGTCACATTCAGAGAAAGAGTACATAGCTAGCAATGCTTCCACATAAAAATGAAGAAATTTAGAATTCTTCTGAGGAAGATTTGGGGAAAGGTTGACTTTGGGAACAGATGTGGAGAAAGCTAAAGGAAGGTAAAAGTCAATGAGGCGAGCTTAAAAGGGCTTTTGATAATTAGTAATTAGATACTGATGCCAGCAGATCTGTGTTTGAATCCTATCTCTCTCGTGTGTCTAACATGCGGCTAACCTCTCACCTTCTTGAAGTTTGGGTTCCTTCTTTGATAAGTGGGGATCTGGAACTAGCCCACAAGGTAACTGTTTACCCCATGAGCAAGTGCACGGCGAGTGGAAACCAAAAGTAGAGGGGGTGG
This sequence comes from Pachyuromys duprasi, assembly GCA_028658305.1. Taxonomy (NCBI): domain Eukaryota; kingdom Metazoa; phylum Chordata; class Mammalia; order Rodentia; family Muridae; genus Pachyuromys; species Pachyuromys duprasi. The sequence goes on along the minus strand of CM053750.1, from coordinate 224,027 downwards.
GCTGGCGCACAGCCAAGACCTAAGAGTGGTCACTCTTACCACGGAACTCCATGGGAAGGGCACTGACTAAGGCAAAGGAAGGAAGGACTGCAAGGGTATTTAAAACACAGTGATAATAAACTTCCATGCAGGACCCCAGAGGCCAGAATCAAAATGCCAAAACTGTCACCTGGTAGCACAGAGGAGTGAGGGAGGCTGGGGGAAAGGATAGAAAGCCAAAAAACAAAACAAAACAAAACAAAACAAAACAAAACAAAACAAAAAAAAGGCTGAGTTAGCAATTCATCCTATTAAAGTGTTTGGTTTCCCCCTAAGTCATGACAATGAGCTAAAATGTGAGCGCAGAAAACTTGCTGGAAAGAAGAATCATCTGGAGATACAATCAAGGTAGTTGCTGTTTCTCAGGCAAGAATAATATTAAAACCTTTGTAGACTCATATCGAGACATAAGGAGAAGATTTAAATTATGGAAATAACTTTTAAATGCCTCCAAAAAAGGTTCTAAGGACCGCCTTACTACCCAAATCACAGAAAGAGAAAGGAAAGCCATCCTAATTATTTTATTGAATGAGTTTAACCAAGACAGCAGACTGCCAATGAGAAAGTAAGTCAGCTCGACTCTCGTTTGTGAACTGATGTAAAAATCCTAACAAAAACTTCACTGAATCCAATTTAGAAGCATTATAGAAATACACAGTCATCATCAATCTACGTTTCGAACCCAACACAGCAAAGACAACATAAGATTAATACATCTGCTAAGACAGCACAGTGTCAGGAAATAAAACAGCCGTAGTGCCACCTAATCACAGTGTTCTCAATGAGAAGTTTCAAATATTATGTTTACCAAATTGAATAAAAAGTTCCTGATGTTTATAAAATGATTAACTCTATTTTAAAATGTGCAACATATCTGAAATCACGGGATAGAAGAAACATTGATCTTCAAATATTTTTTCATTCTCACATATCATGAAAAAATTTTATCCCATCTCTTCCTGGACATTCTTGACACCAGTATCTCTATTCCTGTTGGAATCACTTTGAGATATTTAAGTTTCCAGAGTGAATACCTTTACTTCTTAGTCCTTTTTAGTTCATGAGTAACCTATTAATCCATATTTAGGAAATCACCCCAGAAACCATGTTGTCATGACCCCTGTAACAAAAGCTTGGGTAACTTCGAGTCTCCAGTTTCTGTGATTCTGAGACCATCCCCCAGGACTAACAGCTAAGTCGGTGTTCAGTATCCTGGCCTCCTTTCCCCTGGTTGTTTCTGGAGACTCTACAGGCCTTCCACACCAACCCTGATCAAAACACTATGGAAGGGTTTTTAAATGAAGTAAATGAGGCTGAATCTCAGATTATAAGAGACTATGTGTCATTGTTTTGTGGAAAAAATATTATCTCACATTCAACAACACGTCCTGCATTTCATATCAATACAAGGAACACTTAGAAAATTATAGCAGTTAGGACACTGAAGCAACTGCACAAGCCACTCATGCAGATACCGCTAACCCAGTCTGCCCTGCTTGGGTTCTTGGGAGCTCATCCCTGCAGCCCACCTTGGAAGTAGAGCTGCTGTACCAGGAGTCAGAGGAGAACACAGACTCACCAGGGACGGTGATGAACACATACAGTCCCAGCACTGAAGGGGCCAAGGCAGGAGGACTAAGAACTTGGGCCAGCGTGGCTGTATGGTAACCAGATTCTGTCTCAAAGGAACATCTATGAGGCCATCTAAGAGGCCAGAAAATGACACAGAGCCTGAAACACAGACCCAGACGTGCCCACGTGTAGCTGTGTAACTATGGGCTAAGCGACCATGTCTTTGTGTCTAGTTCTCACATCTGCAAGATCCTCGGGGAGAGAATTACTGTGAGGGCTGTTTAAACTAACCATGTGAGGCTCCTAAAATTGTTCCGCATATAGTATGTGCTCAAACCCACTAGATTTGATAACTATACTCAGTTAAAAGCAAAGCAAAACAACAGAACTAAACCAGCTGAGACCAGGAAGATTAATTCCTCATGGTGTCGCCTTACTCTGCACAGTGACTTTCCAGTAAATCTGACTGAATGATAAGCCCTGCTCTCGCACATGGAATTTCCAATCAAACGTTTTTGGTACTACCCAAGGCCACAGGATTTGAAAATTTTCACTCACTTGAAAGACTGACTAAAACAAAAATACAAACATATTTGGTGTGTGTGTTGTGGGGGGGGGAGTAAAATAGAAATAGAGAAAGTAAAATGGAGAATGTTGTGAATATAGCAAACTCTAATGATGTATATACATATATGTATCAAGTAAATTCACACACATTAAGTTTTTACATCTAAAAAGTAAAAAAATATAGAAAAGGAGTTACTAGGAAATAAGAAAGAGTTCTTGGTGATTAAAAAAAAAACAGTGATTGAAACAAACACAAAGTTTAGAAAAGACTGGTAAATAAATTTTCCAAGCAGTAAAAGAAATGTAAGGAAAATTGAACAAAAAATGAAGAATGTTAGGAGACTGTTCAAGTAACCAAATTCTGTAAGGAGGGTGGGGGGCAGGAGGAGGTCTAACCATTCCAAAATCAATATGCAGGAAAAGTTCCAGCAATAACATGTCCTGCATTTCATAGTGTAGAACGCGCTGCCTGAGTGTTCAGGACAATGAACAAAGATCTCCACCCAAGTCCCATTGGAGTGAAATTCAAGAAACCATTTCCAGTGAAGGAAGGGAACCATGAATTTAAGAGAGTTCTCCTTGGAAAGTCCCTGACTCCATGAAAACAGTTTTCAGTCATCTCTGGTGGCTGTTTTACTTTGCTTTCACCCTTCGCTCACATCAGAAAAAAATTAACAACAACAACAAAAAAATCTTATACTTGGAGAATCTAGAGTAAGCTTAAATGGCTCCTTTTCTAATCTGGCTTGATAGTGTCATGTCCTGTCTCTCTGGACAGAGACCTTCAGTGGTCGTCAAGGCTGTGGTGACCAGGCACACTGGGGGTCTTCCATCCCGATGCCCTGTGGCCGTGTGGTGCCTGCTCATCCACTCAGTTAGGGAGTGCTGGTATTTAAGCACACTCCCAGTGTATTCTGAAAGATAAATGGAAGGAGAAAATGTATGGGATTCTTCTTCCTGATTCCCACGGCCACTGTGCTCCTCTCCTGCAGCTGGCATTTATTGTCACGTGGAAATGCTAACGGCTCCAGTCTGTCTTTGTTCCACATATCCCAGGCTTTGCCAAGAGCTGCATTTCCTGAACTGGTAGACTCACCTGTGGAGAAGATGAACACTGTGTTGTTCCAGAGGCCGTGGCTTTTCAAGGCTTGGGTGATATTTGCCACTGCTTCATCCATGAGGGACACCATCCCTGCATAAGTACGTCTGTGCTTATCTTGGATGAAGTCATATGGCTTCATGTATTGCTCAGGGACTTGCAGAGGATCGTGGACAGACTGGAGAGCAAGGTAGAGGAATAGTGGCTAGAAAGAAAATTTGCAAAGCAAACATCAGTTAATAGGAATGGAGGCTTCAAATATCCAACATGAGGCATGAGTTCACACAAACAACTTCAAGGCAATCTACAGACTGCACCAAAATGTCTGTGAATCATATATGTGATAGGGAACACACATCCAGAGTACATAAATAATTCAACAATAAAAGGCAATTTCGTTAAGTATAGAGAATTTAAATAGGTATTTCTCCAAAGAAGATATAATAAATGCTCATAACCGGGGAGACTGCAAAACACAAAAACTGCAGTAAGACACTGATCCATACCCATTAGGATGCTTAGAACTTTTAAAATAGAATTAATAATATTGATGAAGCTATGGAGAAATTATTTAGTGGGAATATAAAGCGATAGATGTAGACATTATAAAAGCAGCATGAATTTCAGATATTTTAAGTTAAATGCTAAAATTAAATGTTATACATTTTTCCATGAAAAAAAATATTTCAAATTCCCACTCCTGAAGTCTACACCAAAACTTCTGACACCATTTCACCCCCCCCTCTACTCCTGCACATGCTCACATTCCACTCTGCCATGTAGGTCACGCGCACACTCTGGGGTCCCTCTGGGCCACAGAAGGATGTGTAGGGGCAGGGGCTTCTTCAGCACTAGACTGAACCTACTCCAGCCAAGGTCTACACAGGGGATGAGACTAAAATTCACAAGACAACCATAATCCACATCCCACATAGTCACATTCACCTGAAACTTTGTTCTCAAGCCAGCTGTGGTGTATTATGCTGTAATTCTAGCACTCGGAAGTATAAGTCAGGAGAATTGCCATGATTTTTGAGTCCATGGGCTATATAGTGAGTTTCAGGCTAGTCATGACTACACTGTGAAACCCTGTTAATGTTTAAATTAATTATTCCTGAAAAATAGGAAAAGGGTGTGGCCAACTGGAAACAGATAGTGTGTAGGGATGGAGAAGCCTGTTTGCTCCACTTATTTTTGGTGCCTCTGACTAAGCATCTCTTCTGAGGTCCTAACTGACCTTACCTAGAATAAGCATTGTGTAATAACTTTCTATCAGATGCCAGATCCTTTTCTTGTTGCCAACTGCTCTGTGGAAAGGCAGGAATGTTAGAGCAGTACTCTTAAGTTTTCTGGCTAGCTTTGAGGAAGGAGTCCTGAATTCTATGGCCTGTCCTGTAAAAGAGGAATCCATCCCACTATCTCCTGGGAAAAAGCAGGAGAGGACACCAGAAATACCTCCCTCTTTCATCCACTTGCCCCTCATTGGCAGTACTCAGCATGCCACAATATGGTACTTTGAGGCCACTATTTTCTAGAATACACCCTTGTGAATACAAGAACCTGAAACTACGGTCTGGGTTCTCAACAGAAGGTAGGATACAAGGAAAATGGGAAGAGTGAGAGCTGGAAAGTGGAGAACACGGACTTCAGGTGAGGTAAACACAGGCTCTCCGGAACACTTGGAGGCACTTGGAAAACAGTAGGTACAAGGTTACTTTATCTTCATGCTATTTCTTCACAGTGGAAGATAAAATCCCACTGTGAAAGTCACCTTTCCTGTACTACAACAGACCTAGTGTAAATTCCCTCTCTCCGCCACTCCCTACCTCCCCTCTCCAGGGCAACTTGATGTGGGGGTGAGCAGCTCCATGCATTTGCACAGCTCTGGTCACCATGAGCTGTATACAGCCCATTTCACGAGGTTAGGACCAATGAAACACATTTTACATATACCCCCTGCTTTATTTCATTTTTTTAAGACAGAGTCTCACTATATAACATGGCTAGCCTAGAACTCACTATGCAGACCAGGATAGCCTCAGACTCACAGAAAACACATGCCCCTACCTCACCAGTTCTTAGATTAAGGGTATGTGCTACCATACCCAGCCATTTTATATATTTATGCTTATTTGTTTAGAGACAGGGTTCCTCTGTGTAGCCTTGGCTGTCCTGGACTCCCTTTGTAGATCAGGCTAGCCTCAAACTCACAGAGATCTGCCTGCCTCTGCCTCCCTGAGTGCTGGGATTACAGGCATGTGCTACTGCTCCCAATCATTTTATAGACTTATATCACCACTCTAAATCAAGTTTTCAGTGCTCAGAAGGTGAACTTTATTCATAACAACCCATTCTCCAACATCACTAAATGAAAGCATTATTATGCTATTTTTAATAATTTTTAATGTATATGGGTATTTTTGCCTGCATACGTGTCTATTCACCATGTGCATGCAGTGCCCACTGAGACCAGAAGAGGGGATCAGGTCCCCTGGAACCAGTTACAAATAGTTGTGAGACACCATGTGGGACAGGGAACTGAACCTAGGTCCTCTGTAAGAGTAGCCATACCCCCAGACTCACTATATTATTCTTAAAGCTCAAGGAGGGAGGGGAATAGTTTTTGTACCACATGGTATCCTGATATAAAGAACAATTATCTAAGGCCTGAAGATTCTCCAACCACCATCAGGACCATGCCTGCAGCCATTAGTTCTGGGGTCCTTCCAGAGCAAAGCTACATACAGTTTCTCCATACTTTCCAGCTGAAACCCTGCTCACTGCCCAAAGCAAACAGTCCACATCTGGCGTTGGGTTCCCTGTATGTCTATGGACCTGAGTTCCAGCCCTCTCTCATACCTTGGCCTTAGAAAGTGGCCCATTCTTACCTCACTGACTCTTGATTCACACTAAAGTCATACCCCATATGAACCTCCACATATTTGTTTATGTTAGAGCCTGAGAGGTCCTTGGTATTTTCTTAATTCCAAACTCTTATTATGATCAACTCAGCGATAGCTGTCAACTCTAACTGCAACTTTTTCAAATATTCTAAAACTATAAAATAGAATCCTGGTTAGGAAATCATGACTATATATTTAAGTATCAGATAAAATCCAGACATAACCAGCTGAGCTACCTTCATACTCATATTAAAGATGCTAACGGCTCTTTTCCCTTCCCTGTTATGCTCTACGGCTCCTAAGATCTGTACTCCAGACATCCTCACTATGGAAAGAAATCACATATCATTAAGGGGGAAAGCCTTATTGTTATTTTTATAGGTTTTCCTAATTCAAAGTATAAGTAGAAAAACATGAATAAGTTTTGAAACTACTATTCTATCTTTGACATCCAAATTAAGACATTTCTTCCCAGCTTGTACCCACACAAAGTCTTTCACTAGGAGTTATTGCTTTGTTTCCTTTAGGAAACTTGTAGTAGATAAGACATAGAGTTGTTTTGTTTTGTTTTGTTTTGTTTTTTTAGTTCTTCAAAGTGTTGTTGTTCTATTTTTAACAGAAAGCCTTGTTATGAATATATTATTTTCTTTTTTAGTGTTACTCCTATGAGTCACCCTGACATCAAGGAGAAAGTATGTCCTTTTGTGACACATGTCGAGCCCTCAGCAGTGCCCCATGCCCCAAATCAGCAACTCCTCACACATCTCTCTCAATCTTCTTCCTTAGCTGCCCCTTAAAAGCAGGCACGTTTTTAGTTGGCTTGTGGACGCTTCGTGCGAATTCCTTTAGTGACTTTTATCCTATAACAAATGCCATGTTACATTCTACAAATCGTGCCTGACAGCCTAGCACAGAATTAGGTTGAACTGTGGGGAAAGATGCTGCAAAGATGCAGCTCCTGAACCCAGTGAGATGCATCACTGTCTTGAGAGCTGAAACGGGGAGCATGTATCTACAGGGGCTACCTTATGAAAATGGTCGGGCTGCTGCTGGAAATGATGAATACTTTTTCACAGCATCTCAGGCACTGGCAGGGAATGTCAATCTCCTATCTGGTGGTTTGCAATGCCATGTCAGCAACACCTCTTCTATGGCATGTGAGCCCTTGAGGCCTATAACTATCCTCAGTTCTGGTGCCTTCTCCACCAGCCCAATTTAGCCACCCATCCACAAAGATCTACATCTCCACAGCTGCTTCCTCCTAGCTCCTTTGTGCTTTGAGGATGCTGGGAGACAATACTGTTTTGTACACATTTCTAAATATTTAAGACAATGATCCCTTTCCTCATGTTTCATGGCAGACATAGTTGCCTAGAAATGTCAACATTATGTCCTTAAAAACCCAAAGTGTGGCAAAGCTAAGGACATTTTATTCCTTCATAATGAGTAAGAGTAGCAAAGACAGAGCCTGGAAGATTCCATAACACACAAGGAGTCATTTAGCAGGACATTAAGTCTGAACATATATACAGAACTTTCATCACAACCTGTGCTGAGACCTCTAGGCAGTAAGAATGAGTTTTTAACTTTACGCAGATTATCACAATTGCATAATTAGATCAGATTGTGAACCTGCAATAGGCAGTTGGCATCTGCTTGTCTCTGCATTTGAGAACACCCTGGCTAACACCAACAGAAGTCTCTGAAGTATACAGGCTCTTGGAAGAATCACTGAGATGTGGTGACAATATGTTAATGACTTGGTCCTGTCTGAGGCAGATACCTCACAATATCTGACAACAGTAATCCTTACAAGTTTCCCATGAGATTCTAACATGATATCAAGACTGGGACTGTGGAGCTGAATATGAACTGGAATTCAGAACCTCTGCCCTTGGGTACTAGCTGTGAACTAGGGACTCTGATTAAAAGCAGAAGCTCTGGAGTAGGAAATGAGAGATCATATTCTGATTTTGACTTTCAACAGCTCTGTGACTTTGAACAAGTCACTTCATTCCACCAAGCCTGTTTGCTTAAACAAACAGTGTGGACCCTTCAAAGGATAACAGACAGTTCTCTTAAAAATTTGCTTGATTTTCTTGGTATTATACTAGGTCTATAAAATACCACACATACAGTTAAAGCTACAAAACTACTACCAGTGAAGAGCACCACACTAACAGTGTTTCTTCTGTGGTGTACAGGTGAATAGTTTAAGTTAGCCTGGGTATGGTTAGCCTGGTTAGCCTGGGTATAACTCCATTTTGAAATAAAGATCTTGACTGGGTACCAGGAACCAGGTACCAGGAAATATCACAGAATGTGCACCTGGCAGAAAACAAAGTTAACTCTCTTAGCAACAGCCTCCAGGAAATAATACAAAATAAATGCTTCATAAAAAATAGAGACAAAGCCCCTGGATAATCAATGGGAATCCGTTGGAAATCGGGTGGGAAAATTCTCCCCAAATGTTTCAGATATGGTTTAGAAGAATAGCAATTGTCCCTCAGAGAGGCATATGCCTTAGGTAATTGTGATTCAGAGAAGGTCACCTCGCCCCCTAACTTTTACCTAATCCAGTAACATCAAGGCATAGGGCCCCCCTGTTTGCTGTCATAGAAACATGTGGCCCCCCTGCTTGCTGCCATGGAAACCCCCTGCTCACAAACTTTCCCTTTAAAAATTCTGCTCACTCAGAGCTCAGGGTCCCACTTCTCTACTGTTGCGTCAGTGAGACTTGGGTCCCGAGTTCAATCACTCTTGTAAAAAAGCTCTCTTGCTATTGCATCGAGTCATCTCCTGGTGGTCTCTGAGGGTCCCGTGAACCTGGCATAACACAGGCTCTAAGGGCCTCCTATTGTCCTTAGTTCTCTGATTTCTCCCAGTTTAGAACACCCGCCCACAGAGACCCATTTTACCCCAGCTGCATCTTCTTACCCATTTAACATTAGACAAAGCCAATTACCTAGCTCACTGACTATCTTAGTTTAAATCTGGACTTAACATGTGCAGGTTTCTAGATATTTGAGAGAATGTTCCCCTTTCCTCATGTGTCATGGCAGACATAGTTGCCACAGGTGTCCTTAAAAACCCAAAGTGTGGCAAAGCTGAGAACAGTCACCAGGGAAGATTCCTGCATGTGTAGTAAGAGTAGCAGAGAGAGAGCCTGGAAGATTCCACACCAGACAGGGAGTCATTAGCAGTTCACTAAATCTGAACAGGTACACAAGCCAGAACCCCTACCAGGGCCTGAGCTGAGTATCTCTAGCATTGTTAAAGATACAAAGTCCAGAAAATCGGAAGAACCTGCACACTTTCTGGAACTCTTCATGTTGGGTGGGCTCCCACGGAAGGACATTTTGTGAGTGTGCTAAAACAGCTCTTCACAAGGACATCCTTTAAGTCTAGCACAAATATCTGCTTCATTTCAAAAGCGCTTATGTGATGAGTCCAGACAACCTGGGCTTAAGGCTATTCATAACTCTTTTCTCTTTTTACCTGCAACTAAGTCTGCACATGACATGCCCAATAGCTTCCTTATTGTGTCCGTGGAAACCGGTATGCCATGCAGATCAGTTTCTAAAACCCAGTATTACTAAGATGGCCATTTCCTTCAAGATGGTCAAAGAATACAAACTCAAGCAGTTACCTTTTGTTTTCTTGGTAAGAATCAGTCAAATGATTCTAAAATTAACAAAAGAATACAAAAGATGGAGAATCACCAAAATAATCCCAAAAAGTATATAATGAGGGGACTTTCTCCGACCCCAGAATTCCTAATACTTCTCCATAACGGAGCCCCGCATTGTACAAAGACACCTGTCTGGAAACCAGAAGCCTGGCTTTGCTAGACACTTACAGTGCACATAAAGCATCAAAAATCTAAGAAGGGTTTCCACTGAAATTCTGAAAAACAGCATTCCTCTACCTGGACCCCAGGGTCTCCTCCCACGAGAATCACCTCTTGGGGGTTTCTGTACACTATATGGCTTTCTCCCACACCTGATCGATCAAATCTTTAGAGAAAAGGTCCAGACTCCTCACTTTTAACAACCTTCCCTTTCTGGAACATGCTCTAAAAAAAAAAAAAAAAAAAAAAAAACCTTTGAAGTGACAAGATTTGATAATATTAAAGAAGGGATCCTTACTTTCTGTGGTGGATGGTTAGCGATGAGGGTTGTAGCCCTTTTACTAAATATGTTTGTTGAGTAAATATTTTTATACTCTGTTGAGGGTTCTTCACCATCTCGGAGATCAAGAGCACACCGTGTACCATTCAAAGGCTCAATTAGTGCACAGGACTCGTGGGTGTAATAGTCTTCACTGCCTAGGAGGTATCCTACAAGATGAAAGGGAGACAAAAGAGTCAGCATGGCATAGAGCTTGTTAAGCAAATGAATATTCCAGCATTTAATTGCCTAATGCAACTGACTGCCCATGACGAGGCTAATCAAATGACAAGGCTAATCAGAACAACATTTCCTAACATCTCTATATTTGTTAGTAGACACCACTAAAATGTTATTGTGTGGAACTCCAAGTCCTTTTCTCACTCGAGGCTTTCAGAGCACTGGTTCTATCTTGTAACTCTTTGTAAGTGGATGATTCTGCGGAAATAGGTTTTTAGAAATCAGAGTTCAAGTTCAGTAGGTGAGATGTTAATCCTTTAAAGCTTTCTAAGAGAAAAAAATATCACTGCTAATGTGATTTGTTTCAAGGATTTACTTGCAAAATAATAAAGACAGGATTCAGATCTTGTCATTTGTTATTAGTGAGGTTGGGAGACAGATTTCTGTGGTTATCTATGGAACCGCCCTTAGCAGGAGTTATATCTAATCAAATGCTGACACCCACTGGTGAAAAGATACAAACCTTTCCAAATATAAGCTCTGTACCACAGCTTAGCAGCCCCAAAGACCCAAGTATAGCATTCTGTCTAGACTGTGCTGCATACACTCACCCAGCTATTTAGAGACACAATGTTCACTGAGCTGAGTGGCCCACCAATGTCCCTGTTTCTGTAACACAGAGCCCTCTCCCACAACAGAGGCTAAAGCACAGAAAACAAGGAAATACCTTAACGAATGGTTGTTCTGCAAGTGTTCCATGTTTTGAAAGCATGAAAATAAGCTGTGTTGCATATAATGATTATATTCACAGGCTTGCTCCATGTACTCCTCTTGGCTGCAAGCCTCTCTTCATATAACTGTAGGTTATATGTCTATCTAGGTCCAGGATGGACCTTAATTTTCAAAAGGCATAAGTTAGGTTTTTCGTGTATGTATGTGTGTAAATCAATCTACATAAAAGAGAAAGTACTTAGTGATGGCCCAGGGCTGCGGGGCTATGTGGAAGCTGGTGTGACTGGCTTCTTTCTGTGAAATAAACACACACACACACACACACACACACACACACACGGTCCTACAACAGGACTGTGATCACAGCACAACCCCTCAAATTGTTTTAAAAAAGCAAATATCTTAAATATTAAAGTTAAGTATCTTAATTGGGTGAACTGCATGGCGAGGTAAACGCCAATAGAGCTGTTAAAAAGAAGGAAAGTTTGCTCAGCTTTTAGCTGTATTCTTAAATATAGAGTCCTTTTTATTCATCATATCAAGATGATGAAAAGTGGGCCTAGTTCTTTCCCTTCTCATGAATTTTGTCTATAATTATAATTAAGAGCCTTATACAGCTTATATAATAATTCAGTTCATTTTAGATTAACTATTTTCATGATCCAATAATTTCAAGATCCTGAATATAACTAGTATATGACCTTAAGATAACTTACTGTGTGATTCTTATCTATATTTATAATAAGAAAATCCAACAGATGTATTACTTAACATGGAATAGAAAAAACTAAATTCACAAAAAATCGGTTTTGGCTGTTGAGATAGCTCAGTGCGGAGAAGCGTCTGCCACCGAACCTGACAACCTGAGTTTGCTCCCTGGGATCCATGTGGCAGAAGGACAGAACTGAGTCCTGCAAGCTGCCCTTGGACCTCCTCATGTGCTCTCGTCTGTCTCACACATACACACACACACACAAATAAATAAATAAATAAATAAATAAATAAATAAATAAATAGTGACAATTTCAACCCTTACCTACCACTAGTTTGGGTTTTTAACATCTGCTAGGCACTAAAGCTTGCAGAGAAAACTTCAGATTCCTTATTCATTAATATAAACTATCACTGGGGAGGATAGAGGCACAGGATATATTTGGTTATAGGCACCATAAGTATTAAATGATATTACAAACATAAGAACTATAGAAATAGAGCTATTTCTTCAAATACTTGGCCAATCCAATACCACACAACCAGAGAGAGACACAGTGCCCTCATCATTACAACTCATGAACTTGAGCTTGAGTCTGAGCCTATGCTTTTGTGAGACACTTGAGAATATGCTTTTTGAACAACGAAGTCTGCGTTTTTCCATAGTTTTATCCAGATGTAATTCACACTCAATACAATTACCTATTAAGTCTGTATTTCTTTGCTTTATGGGCATTCAGTCACCTATCTGCTTTTAGCAGAACAGCTAAACTACAGTGGTAATGATACTCCATGCACTCACTCCTCTTGGCTGTAAGTCTCTCTTCATATAAATGTAGGTTATGTGTCTATCTAGGTCCAGGGTGGACCTTAATTCTCAAAAGGCATATGATTTCTGCCCCTTAAGTTAGGTTTTTAGTGTATGTATGTGTATAAGAGTGTACATACATCAAAGGTCAATCCTGATGTCATTGCCAGGAGCTATGCCTGCTTGCTTTTGGAGATAGATTTTCTTCCTGGCTTGGCAATTGGGCTGGGCCGCCTGGCCAGTGAGTATCTGGAGTCCACCCATCTCGGTTTGTATTCCAGGATGAAAAGCCTGGATGACACCCAGCTTTTTTACTTCGGTTCTAAGGTTCATTGATGCAAACAATGACTGAACCCTCTCCCCAGCTGTCCAACTACCAAGTTGTTAAGTACACAACTTAGATGTTAATAAAGATTCTAAAGTAGCCACAATCTATCAAAGAACAGACAGCAATTCATCCTGAAAAAAAAATCACCAAAGCACAGGCCAGCCATTCCTCTAGAACTTCCAAGACATTAAATCAATGAAGGCTGATCTCTAACAGCCACTGAAGGGCACTGAAGACTAATTTAGACTCAGCCAGAAAGAATGTCATGGCAGGCTAGCAGTGCTATGGCGCCCATGGTGGAGAAGGACACAATAGCAGGCCTGTCTGATTTCCTTGCATCTTGACCTCAGCTTTAGAATCAAGTAGCTGGCTGTGTGGTTTCATGGCGTATTTGTGCTTTGGCCTTACCTTGCTTGGAAGCTAATACCTAAAAGCAATCTACAAGGAAGTCATGTCTTCATCATTACAGTGAAGCTCTCTACTTTACAGCCTCCCAAAGGGGAAGTTTCTCTCTCAACCAAGAGTCTGAAAAGAGGCTTCACTCTTCCCCAGTACCAGCAGCTGGCTTATCTTGTAATAATGCCCTCCTGCCGCATCTTTCTCTGCCCTTCCTCCCTTCCAGCATAGGAAGTCTCCCATCTCAGACTCGAGCATGCATTGTTCCCAGAGCCACACAGCTCTTTCCTTTTCATTTGTGATTTTGCAATCTGGTGCATTTATATTATTTTATGTCTTAGTGGTCATTCCAATATTGTTGTTCTATTTAAATGTTTTGTGTTAAGTATGCATTTGGTTTGCAAGAAGCAGACGGGAGGGAGGGAGATTACTAACCAGCTGGACAGAAAGACCGCTCAATAGAAAAAGAACCTGATGGAAAGATACACAGCGGCAAAATGGTTACTAACTAAAGCACAGTTTATAATTGCCTCAAGGTGTTATGTTTTAAAACGAACTTTAGGTTTCATATTTATGTCAGAGGGCTCTCTAGTTTCTAGCTTTCACTTGATTAGCTCCTACTACCATTTTTTAATTACCTCCTTTTTATTATGATTAATTTTTCAGTTGATCTTCTCCAACATAGTAATTTCTTTTCTTTCTTTCTTTCTTTCTTTTTTTTTTTTTTGGTTTTTCAAGACAGAGTTTCTCTGTGTAGACTCGGCTGTCCTGAACTCTCTTTGTAGACCAGGCTGGCCTTGAACTCACAGAGATCCTCCTGCCTCTGCCTTCCTGCGTATTGGGATTACAAGCATGCGCCACCATGCCAGGCTCAATCTAGTGATTTCAGAAGCAGACCTTATAGGTAGGAGAAGATGCCCAGGGAAGGTGAGTTATTCTTCTTTCCCTGGGACAGGGGACTCTGAACACAGTCTATAGGGAGAAATAAAAAAGTGTGAGCTTTAATGAATACAACATTCTTTAATACAAAATCTGATGCTAATTCCATAAAACTCTGCCCTGTCCTCTTCAGGTAAGAAGATTTCAGATCACATGGTGCTCTCTGACATAAATGCTCCTAACACTGTTCTTCATCAGCACTCTGACAAAGGCCACTGCCGTGCTGTGGGCACACACACACCCAGAGCTAGCACAGAGCTGGGCATATGGGGATAATGTCAGAAGGCAACCCCACTGTGAGGCTGGCTGATTTATTGTGTTGAGGTTTCCAGTCATTTAGTTTGATGACACTTGGGTGTGTTTAATGAGCTGGCTGCAGTAGGTCTGTGTTGTTAAAGAAACGTATGCATTTCCATTACCAAAGTAGGTATCAAATCCTCGGCGTGTTGGCAGACATTCTTTCCGGAACATTCCCAGGTGCCATTTTCCTACCATGTGCGTAGCGTAGCCTGCTTCCTTTAGAAGCTGGGGCAGGAGTTTTTCATCCAGGGGAACACAACTCGGCTGGCAGGTTTTGATGAGGTAATGCTGTAAGCCCATGTGGATCTTAAAGAGATAAACACAAAACCAGGAAGTGATGCCCTTGAAACACCATGAAGGAGTAGCTACAGCAACAACCTCAGTCACAGGTCACATCTGTGGCTCTGAATGCGAATTCTGAGAGGCAATTTCCTCATGAGACAATAAGGTAATGGACACAAATAGCAATTGGATGTGTGAATAAAAACATTTCAATAAAGCAACATTGTCAACAAATATTTTTCAAGGCACTATTCAGGAACCAGTTATTTAATCTATCAAAGAAAAGGATTCCAATACCTCTGCATGTAAGAAGTTGAAATCTGATTAGAAAAAAAAAAAACATCTCTATTCTTTGAGGACTTTATGATTTTTTTTAAAGACTTATTTAATGGTATGATGAAACTGACAGCTCGTGCTTCTTACTCAACTTCACATAACCCACAATTTGAAGACCCTGACTCTAGAGAGTATTCCACTACGTCGTGGGGGCGGGTCACAAAAGCATCTCTAGGGCGCAGGGTCCATACCTTTTAATGCTCTAGGCCCCGAGCATTAAAAGACAAAGACCTGTTGAGCTTTAGCAATTTCTGTAATTTCAGAAGTCCCTTGAATCTTAATAAAATCCTTCACAAGTTGAAATGATGATGAATTTTAAAGTGCTACCATATCCATGAGGACGGATGAAGCAATCCTCCACAGGCCCCGGCACCAGGAGGCCCTGATTTCCTTATATCAGTGGTTATCAGCCTTCCTAATGCCGGGGCCTCTTAATACTGTTTCTCATGTTGTAGTGATCCCCAACGATAAAATTATGTTTGTTGCTACTTCATCTGTAATTTTAATACTGTTGTGAATTGTAACGTAAATATCTGATATGCAGGATATCTGATATGTGACCCCTGTTACAGGGTCCTTCGACCCCCAAAGGATTCACAACCCACAGGTTGAGAACCACTTCCTGAGATACACAGGACTCTGAAGGTAGTGTAGGCTGTGAGCGGCACTTCTCAACTGGGGCAGGACTCTGAACCCTGGTCCCCTGAGGGCGAGTATCAAGCAAATTCCTTTAATGTATTTGCCAGTGATTGACATGCTGCATCGTTAATGCAGGAATACCAACACCATCGAGGTTCTATTACTTAGCAGCTTTGTGACCTTTAGACAGTGCCTTCCGTGACTTCCTTCACTTTTGATATTTGTAAGGGTATCTTCATCTGCATCTACTTCCTGTGGTTTGGGCAGGATTAATAAAATGATATAAAATGCCCATACATATTAAATAGCCAACAATGGTCACATTAGCAGCGGTGAGCAGCTTTTGATAACACAATTCCCTTTCTGTGCTAGTGGGCTTCTCTGTTGATGTGATAAAACACTGACCAAACCAACCTGTTGAAGGAAAGACCTTCTTTTGCTCATAGATTGACTGTAGTCTGTCATTGAGTGGTGCTGAGGCAGAACATGGAGGCGGGAGCTGAAGCAGAGGCCACAGAAGAACACTACTTAACAGCTGCTTTCTAAGGTTTCCTCAACTGCTGTTCTTTAGAGTCTAGGCCCACCTGCCTAAGTATGGCTAGCTCATGCTCCATCAATTAGCTATCAAGAAAATGCTTCCACAGACACGCCCACTGGCCAAACTGATGGAGGCAATTAATCAACTGAGGGTCCCTCTTCACGGGTACATCAAGCTGGCCACCAGGCTTAACCATCACACTTCCCAATGCTCTGCTTCCTTGAGACCTACTTCTTGGAATGTATGCTGCATATGGCTATCATATACAGTACACACTGGAACTTCAAATCTACAGTTCTGCTGGGACTAAATAAATACCCAGTTAGCACTGGTTTTTCCCAAACTTAACTTGCTAACTATTCAAACTGTATAGATCCACAGACCTACATTTGGTTAGGTTTTGTCTAATTTTTTAAATCATATCTACACGTGCATGTGCGTGTGAGTGCAGTGACCACGAGGCTCGAAGAACCACATGGATAGAGTGAGCAGCCTTGGGGTCAGGTTGCTTCAGCCTGGACAGCTTCCCCATATGGCTCTCCCCTCTGGGTCGTATCATCCCTTCCTTTCCTCCCTACTGGTCCAAAGATGGTAACAGCACCACTGGTTCCATCCACTACACTCTCGGCCTGTATCCACATCCACAGCTTCTAAGATACGTCACCTTTGCAAATAAACCCTCCATAATATACTCTAATTTCAATATGTCCTCTCTTTAGTGACACAACGCTGAATGTTAAGGATTTTATCATTTCTAGGGAAAGGCAGTACTCACTGTGCACACACACACACACACACACACACATACAAGTGTATTCACACACACAAAGAAGGGTTCTTTCCATTGCTAGCATCCATGCTTACTAAACAGAAAATTGAGCCAAGGCTCAAACACTTCATAGCATATACTAACATATAGCTTCAGCAGGATGTCAAAGCACTGGTAGATAGAAACGTGCAAAGCTCATGTAGAAAGCTCGTCTATCACACATGGAGAATTGCCTCTGATCACTAGAGAGCACTACCAAGAGACACTGTGCAGTTCAGTTTTCCTGTACCACAGGCAGCAAGCCAGGTGGTCAGCTGAAACCTGTCTCCATTCTCTATGATCACATAGAACAGGGAATTTGTTCTTTTTAGTTCCTACGAATTTATTTGACAGCGCGTTTTTCTGGCATTAGTGGGGAGCAGAAGCCAAACTCTGGATGACAGCCAAAAATGTGGTTTTGGTCTGTTCAATACTATTTGAAGCCAGGAAGCTATAATATGT
This sequence comes from Pachyuromys duprasi, assembly GCA_028658305.1. Classification (NCBI taxonomy): domain Eukaryota; kingdom Metazoa; phylum Chordata; class Mammalia; order Rodentia; family Muridae; genus Pachyuromys; species Pachyuromys duprasi. The sequence continues at coordinate 206,219 of CM053750.1, read as the reverse complement.
TGAGACGCAGTAAACAGGCAAGTGCCAAGCTTATTCACCTCCAGCATAGAACTCTGGGATATCTCACAATATGTGGGGCAGGATACAAATGTGAATCAAAGAAAAAGGGACAGCTATCTAAATAAAAAAAAAATCTGCAAGTCCACCTAAAACTCATCTTCAGCATCCAGAGATGTGTTAACTAGAAAAGACATGGCTGTTATATGTGAAAGTCCAAAGGGGCTACCACCTGATTTGCTTTGTGTGGCTGTCTGTTCATCACTAAAACAAATCCTTTTGCAAAATGCCCCTTTGAAGATTGCATTTGACCACTGAAGATTTGTTCCTCTGATGCCAAAGATCTACAAACACCAGAGAGGATCCTGCTCTCCTTGAGATAACTGAGAAATTAGTCTTCCTCTGAAGACCTAGGAGATGATTAAAATACAGTCTCAGTAATTTAAAAGAGAAAAAGAAAATCAAAACAAACCACCCCTGGAGAGGACAGTGGCTTTTAGGTCAGAACCATGCAGTCTACAGTCTCTGTGTGTGCTAGCTAGTTTTATGTCAATTTGACACAAGGTAAAGTCTCAGAGAAGGGAATCCCAATCTATAAAACGCCCCCATAAGGTGGGATGTAGACAAGCCTGTGAGGCGTTTTCTTAATTAGTGACTGATAAGGGAGGGCTCAGCCCATTGTGAGTGGTGTCATCCCTAGGCTGGTGGTCCTGGGTTCTATAAGAAAGCAGGCTGAGCAAACCATAGGGAATAAGCCAGTGAGCAGCACCCTCCATGGCCTCTGCACCAGCTCCTGCCTCCAGGATCCTGCCCTGCTTGAGTTCCTGTCCTGACTCCCTTCAATGATAGACTATGATTTGGGTGCCTAATCCAAATAAACCCTTTCTTCCCCAAGTTGCTTTTTGGTCATGATAGTCCTAAGAATTTATTTGACAAAGTGTTTTTTAGTCAGGAGAAGAAGCCAAACTCTGGATGACAGCCAAAAATGTGGTAAAAACCCTAACTAAGTCAGTATCTCAAGAGCTCAGGACACAACACTTCAGCTACTCTCATAAAAAACTCTACCATGGGCTCAATGAACCACTATAATATACTTGGTGCTGGACACCATTTCTTTCCCACCTTCAACAGTGTGGGATGACACCTGGTGGGACAGGAAGGGAGCTCCATCTGGTCTACCAGCCCTATGCAAGTTGAATACACAACCTTCATGCACCCATGCATTTGTGAAATACCACTGGCTATGGCACTGGAGAATTCAGAAGAGTGAGCAGGCCTACCCCTCTACCTTGTAGCCCAGGGAGCTTGAATGGAAGTTTCTGGAACAGATCACATCGATAGGGTGTGCCAGTGGCTACCCAGGGGCCCAGAACTCCAGCCTGTGCTTTTGCCAGTCTCCAATCGTTGCACATGGTCAGCAAACACCTGTGTTACCTTACAGTTTATTCCTGGAGATGCTCACAGGCCACATGGAAAATCTTCTACCTCATGCTTGAAGCTTTCTGACAAGCACTCAGCTGCCCAGGGTCCTGCGGCCAAAAGCTACAGAACACTCACTGTGTCTGAGGAGCCTGGCTTGGCCAGCTGGTCTGACCTCTCAGTGTTCAGACCTTGCAACTGGCCCACACCACTGACAGTTTTAAGGGTCTATTTATTTTGGTGTTGATTAGTAAAAAGTGTGAGTCTCTGACTAAACCCACAAAGTGATGTTGTTTGTAAAAAGAATGAACAAGGCAGATATTGTTTCCATGATATTCTCTATTTAAATTATGAATCCAACAGAAATTTACTAAAGAAGAAAAATACAGAGAAATCTGAAAACAGAACTTTTAGTAAAGTGATGATTAAGGAAGCAAACTCAATAATGATGATGACCAGAAAGCAACAGTGTATACATAATTTTTCAGTTAGAAATTGTTTGTGACATTTACTTATGTGTGTATATGGGTATGTGTGCATGTGTGTGATGTGTATGTGAGTGTGTATGTGTATGCATGCATTTGTGTGTGGACACATGTGCACCATCTCACACACGTGGAGATCAGAGGACAGCTTCCAGAAGTTGGTCCTCTCCTCCCACCATGTGGATTCTAAGGATTGAGCACAAGTCAGCAGGCTTGGTGGCAAGCAAGCATCCTTATCTCCTAAACCATTTCACTGTCCTCAACGTGATTATTCAAATAACCAACCACATCAGTCAATTCCACAAAAATGCCACAAGCCAACTGATCACATTCCATTCAACTCCAAAGTTCTTTCCCTATTTTCTTGTTTCCAATTTTTGGGGAGGTAAATTAAACAGCTCAACCAGAGCAAGTCGCCCCTGGGTTCCTTGTGTTTGAGGCATGCACTTGATTGCTGGCCTTCTTTCTAACTATTCTAAATCTGAGGTATCCTTTGTTCTTCCCTGAAATGAGCACAGTAATGGAAAATAGCATCACATGATGGCCTCCTGGATGCATGCTGTTCTGATCTCTGCCTCCTTGAATACTTAGTCCAGAAGATCCTGTGACTCTCCCAACCAGCATCACATGTCTTCGCCCAACCCCTCCACCCACTTCTTCCTCTATCTGTTTAACCCAGCTCACTGACTGGAATCCACCAAGGGGACAACCTGGAAAAGCTACTGGCAAGGTTGAATTTAGAAGGAAGTTCATGTCCCCAGGCCCTCTTCCTCTGCACACTCCTGACAGAATTGAGGCAAATTAAAGCATGAGTTAACAATCACCTGCCCTGCACTGCACAGTTTCTTTGCTGTGTTTCCTGTTCAAGGTTTTGCTTCAGGGGTGAGTGAAAAGTGTCTTGTCTATTTATCAGTGTGATTAAGAAAAATGTGGCTGCAGTCCCCTAGGAAGGAAGCAGGTGTCATCTTTCATCGTCTGTCCTCTCTGCCAAGGTTTATAGAATCCTGGTATGGGGAGACCTCCTTAGTCCCCCACGGGAAGAACAAGCTGAGAACTAAAAAGCCTTAGTATCTTCATTGAGACCTATCATTTTTGTTATCCTTTAAACTTTTTTTCTTTCTTCCTTCCTTCTTTGTGTATGTGTGTGTAGATGTGCATGAGATAAGGTCTCACTATGTAGGCCTAGCTGTCGACCAGACTGGCTTCAAACTCACAGAAATCCTCTCGAGTGCTAAGATTAAAGGCATGCACCACCATGCCTGGCCTTTTTAAAAACAAGCCAAGCAAGCCCGTTGTCATGCACCCCTGTAATCCCAACACTCAGGAAAGCAGAGGTAGGTGGATCTCTGTGAGTTCGAGGCCAGCATGGTCTACAAATTGCGTCCAGGACAGCCAGGGCCACACAAAGAAACCCTGTCTCTAAACAACAACAAAAAGCCAAGAACTGTAACTCTGAGCTACAGCTCAAGCCCTTGTTTGTTTGCTCGCTTGCTTGTGACAAGTCTTGCTTTGTAGCCCAGCCTGGCCTTGTATTCTCTATGTACTTGAATCTAGCCTCAAAATGATGGTCCTCCTGCCTCATCTCCCCAAGAAAGCTGGGTGTATCCTTACACCCAGCTCAGTCCTAAGACTTGAACTATAAGGCTGAGCTCTTTCTTGGGTCGGAGTGCACAGCACGAACATCTACTTAGCTGTTGAACACTGAGTGCCTCTCTACACCACAGAGAATCAGAGTCAACCTAACAGAGGAGTGAGGCATCAGAATACCAACAATTAACACTTGTACCGGAGGGCTGAGAGGGAGCACGGCAGTTAAGAGCACTGGAAGTTCTTGCAGAGGACCTATGTTCTGTTTCCAGCATGTGCATGGTGGTTCACAACCATTTGTAACTCCAGTTCCATGAGATCTGATGACTTCTTATCTTTGAGGGTACCAGAGGTACCAGACACACATGTACTGTACACACATACACCCAGGCAGAACACTTATACACATAAAATAAAATTAATCATTTTTTAAAAGTATAAAATTTTTATTGGGGCCTGGAGAGGTGGCTCAGTGGTTAAGAGCACTGGCTGCTCATTCAAAAAACCAAGGTTCAACTTCCAGCACCCACATGGCAGCTCAAAACTGTCTGCAACTACAGTTCTAGGGCATAGACATGGCACATAGCATACATGCAGGCAAAACTCCCATACTTGTAAAAAAAATGAAATTTAAATTTAAAAAGTTATTGGGAATGCAGACATATAATGAATATTGTATAATGAAGCAAGTCAACATGTTAGAATTTGAAAATTTAGTATTTCCAAGTTATTAGTTTGAAGTAAAAACAGTATAGAAATTCTTCTAGAAAAGATGAAAAGTTTGAACCAAGGACAAATGGATATAAAATCCTTTCCCTTACAAGCATCGCTAATAAACTAATAAAGAGAGGCTGCCTACCAGAAGAAGTATGGGGGTCCGGAATAAAACATTCTTCACATTAAACACTTCTAAATGCATTTCCTAGACACTATTTTAAAACTAAGAATGCTGAGCTGGCTTTTGTCTTTTTTAACAAAAATCTCAATCAGTTATTTATACCAATAAAGACTCAGGAGCCAGATGCCGGCATGAAAGCCTGCTAGCTTGGAGAGGCAAAGAAAGCATCCAGCTGACCTTCTTCCTCAGCCTGACAAAGCAATCCTCCTTCCCTACACTATCTCAAAAACACCTCAGACCGAATGTCCCTCCCTTCTCCTTCCTGTGTGTAGGGCAGGTAGGGAGCTATCTGTCCTCCTGACTCCCTCTTACTTTCTAGGGTTTTCCTGTGTTCACTCCCTGTCAACTGGTTGTTTGCTCCACCTCTTTGCCTACGGTTGACTTTATTTAATCCTGTTTACAAGCAGAAAGCCCTTGGATTAAAGATGTGTGCTAGGGCTGAGCCACACCACAACTAGAAACAAGTTTTTCCAATAAACAATCTCAGGGTTCACAGTGTAGTCAAACATATTGCAATGGGGCTTCGAAGCCTTTAATCCCAGCACTCTGGAGACAGAGGCAGGTGAATCTCTGTGAGCTGAAGGCCAGCTAGGGTTACATAATGAGTTGCAGGTCAGCCAAGGCTACCTAGTGAGACCCTATCCCCGCCCCCAAAAAAGAAAAAGACAAAAACAACACATGAAAGTTGATTATAGCTCCTTAAAATACTTGTGAACACTTCTTAACACTGTTAGACAGGACACGTTCTTTAGGATATAGTAATCTGAAGAGTAACATTACTGTGGAAATAGCAACAATCAGACCACAAGGCTTAACATTTTACCTAGAGACCCAGCCTTCCTTGGAGCTCGCAGCATGCCTCTGGCCAGCCCTTCAGCTTCTCAGTCCCCACCCACTACCACCATCTCCTCAGTCTTAGGACAAGCGAAATCCAGCCGCAGGGGCTTGCTTCTCTTGGGCCTCCCACACCTTGTTAAACTCCTTTCAGGGTCTTGATTATGGCATTGAGGCCTCGGTAAATCTTGCCTCCTGGGGGTCATTCTCAGGTTCCCGACGATTTCATCTACTTTATTTCCAACTCTTATTGCAACACCCCTTAATTTCACCGTCCTTCCTTCTTCATTTCTATGCACTATTCCACTCCTCTCTCAATCATTCCTTCCCCTCACCTCAGCCAGACTTCACTACAGTCTAGCACAGTGTCTGATATGAAAAATCGCTCCACAAATACCTGTTACACAAAGGACTGAACAAACAGCAATTCACGGTGACTGACTACAAGCTTGAACAAGACAAGCATCTATTCAACATACGCAAAAGGTTCTAGGCTGAGCAATTAGGCAAGAAAATACGATGAAAGACACTCAGGTGTGAAAGCAAGCAAGAAAAGTTCTTATCCAGGAAGCCTTAAGAACACACACACAGACAGACATCCCATGAGGACTGCCAATGTACATACATCAGTTGTATTTTTATCGAATAGCACTAAACATCTGAAAATGAAATTAAGAAAGCAATTCCAGTCACAATGGCAAAAAAATATGAAATATGTAGGAATAACTTTTACCAACAAACTATAAAATCTGTACCCTGAAAACTACAAACTACTGTTGAAAGGTATCCAAAAAGAGGGCTCAACTGCAGGATTGGAAGATTCCCTTTGTTAACACCAGAATACTTTCAAGCGGTTCTGCAGATCAGTGTGTCTCTCCCCATTGCTGAAGTAGAAAGTTGATCCTAAAATCCACATAGAAATTGAGGGAGGTCACAATCATTAAAATTACCTTTCAGGGAAAATAAGGGGAACAAAATTTATACTTCCTTATTCTGGAATCCACTATAATATGGCTACAGTCATCAAGACAGTGTCATTCTAGCATCAGGATAAACATATAGATTGATGGGGGAAAAACTGAGGTCAATGGATTGATGCTGATTGAGGGAGAAAAAATAAAGTGACTTATGCAAATTAGCTCCGAATCAATACAGAATTCAATGTAAAGGTAAAACCTATAAAACTCTTGGAAGAAAATATAGAGACCAATACATGTAATATTAGGCAATGATTTTATATGTAATAACAAAAGCATAAGCTACCAAATAAATACTTATATTACATTGCAATGGAAGTTTTGGTTTCTTTGTAAACTCAGTTGTGTTATGTAAACGTGTTTCTGTTTTAATCCCAAGTGTGGGATTTTAGTTTGAGCTTTAGTTTGTCCACAGCTGACAGTTATCTCGCGCAGCACATGGCTTTGCCAACTTTGCCTTCCACATGCAGCAGAGAGAGGGGTGTTGTCTAGGGCTCTGATATAAATTTGAGAGCCCAGAAAGAGATGTGATGTTGGTGTGTGGTGTGTAGTTTGGAGAGACCAGAGGTGGACAGTGTGGAGGTCTGGGGCAGACAGACAGAGAGAAATTCTTCGGGACACAGTGGTTTGCAGGAGACTTCTGGCTGCACGTGCTGCTGGCTGAGATTGGTAAAGCCCCAAAGCCCCATCAATCCTAAACAGCCGATAAGCAAAGGGGTCTGAGGCCCCTCACCCTGCTAACCTTCTTTCTCCTACCTAGGGTTGAGGGTGGGTAGAAAGGGGGTGGAGGCATAAATACCACAAATAAAGTAGAGTTTTAAAAATGAGCACTACATTATATAAAAGTTGAAAGGGTTTTTCTCTATCAAAGGACACTATCAAGAATGTAACGAATAATATCTAATTAAGATTCACTATCCAAAATACACAAAGAACAAGATCCAATATTAAAAAGACAAATAATATAATTAAAATTTGGCAAAAGAGGCTATAAAGATGTCCCCATGGTTAAGAGCACTGGTCGGTCTTGCAGAGATCCTGGGCTTGGTTTCCAGCACCATATGGCAGTTCACAACCTTCTATAACTCCAGATCCAGGGGTCCAGCTCTCTCTTCTGGCCTCCTTGGGCACTACACTCATGTGCAGATATGCATACACAGACGCACATAACTAAAATGTGTTCAAAATGTTTAGATTTTTCAATGTTCAAATTTAAAGTAGTTATCAAAATTACAAATGGTATCTACATTCTCAAATTTTTATTTTTTGAGACACTCTTCTACGAATGTGTTTCAAATAAGCAAAAAGACATGTGTACAAGATATTGATTTCAATTTCTTTGATATAACCAAAGGCTAGAAATTATTTTTGTATCCATTATTATGTGACTGGTTAAAAATGTTATGTTCATGTAACAAAATAACGTACAGACATAAATAAGGATGTTGTTTATTTAACAATATGTACTGCTGTCAAGCGGTCAGTAAAATTAAACATGGATATAAAAGTGTGAAAGAATATTACCATTCAAATAAAAATAGTGGGATATCTACACGTGCATCTGTTTGTAGACAAATAAGTCACTTCTAAAGGACGGTGTTCACAGCTCATCACTTCTCTGCATATTTTCCTAAACCATGGGAACTGAATGCCTAAGACATTAGGAGCTGGGGGGGAACAGAGGGAAATGTTCGACGTAAGCCTGCTCTGTAAGCTTTGAGGGTTTTAAACTTCTTTGACACTTTCATATATTTATATAACAGATTTGAACTGTTTTCATGAACCTCATGCCCCTTATCCTGTCTCCCGTTGGAGCCCTTCTCAAGTTCCCCTCCTACACTGTCTTCCTTTTGTGTGTGACCCACTGAGTTTAAATTAGTTTCTTGCCTGAGGGCAGGGTGGGAAGATTTTACCTGCACAGGGACAACTTATCAGGGTTTACACCGTGGAAGGGAAGAAACCCTCCTCGAACTCCAAATTCTCTCCTTCTCTCTCTCTTGCTATATCTCCATCTAATAAACCTCTTTCATATAAGATCTGCTGTGCACCTCATCATTCATTAATTGGTCCCAGCATTGGTGCCGAAACCTGGGAAGGGTCTCTGCTGGTTTTGCCAGGACCATCGATGGCTGCAGCAGATTTTTTCTGCTCTATCTACCCCTAACCACCTATGCCTAAAAATCTCTACTTTCTCTCACCTGCACTGCCCTTTCCGTGCACAGCATATCTGTCCCGCTGCTCGCTGAGCTCGGACTTGCTCCCTGCCAGGTGCACCAAGCCCTGGGAACTCATATGGCGCCAAAATCGGCTTCAGACAGACACAGCCTGCTTCTAGGTAAGCAGTTACTGGGGACCCTGTGCACACACAGATGGCTTTGGATTGCACCGCTGCCGTGTTGGTTTTGGGAAAAGGAGGGTAGAGCCACGGCTTCACTGCCATCTCCACGTGGCTTCATGGCCATCTAAACTTAGGGCAATTAAGGACAGTCACATGATTGGCCATCATCTTGGTTATAAAACAAACACTGCCTCACTTTGTCTCTGTGCCACTGTTTTCAGAGCTGCAGAACTGCAGTCTCTCAGAGGCCCTAAATGGCCGCTGTGCCCCTTCCTGCCTCCATTCTGAAGCTGCCTGTCTGTCTGCCCCATCCTCTCTGAGAACTGGGCCTCACTGCTGAGAAAGCCCTGGGACCGGGCACTGAGGTTCTTGGGCTTAGCCGGACTACGCCCATGACCTGCCATGCTATTTGGTTGACGAACCACTAGCCACATGGTCCATTTCCATTTCCCCTTTCTCATTCGTAGGAACAGCTTCCTCATATCTCTCCTCTTAGGGGAACCTCTGGCTTCTACACCTATATTTGCCCTACTCAAATGTTTAATATCCAGGAACACTAAGAGTGATCCATGAAGCAAAGTCTTGTCTGTTTCTCTCTGTGTGCTAACTCACTAAATATACTCTCTGGTTTCTTTTTATACTCTCAAAAAAAAACTTTAAACAATTTTAATCATAATTAATTCTGTTTATTTTATCTCCTTTTAGACTAGGACAGCAACAAGCCTCATTTTAAATTGGTATGGATTTTTATGAAAATTCAAAGTTATGTTTTATAATCTATATAATTAAATCCTGGTTCAATAATAATAAAATTTCAAATAATTAAGTTAATTTAAAATGTACGTCTAACTGCCTATGTCTTTATCAATTCCTAACTTAATAAATGCTGTTTCTCCTGCCATGAGCTACCTATGGTCCAGAAAGGTTCACCACGAGCCTTTCTGGTTAATGGGTTTGCTATAATTCAAATGTAATTTTAAAATTGCTTTACACTGTTCTGTGATATTATTGCTTTTAAAACTCATAAGTCAGGGGTTAGTGAGTACAGGTTTTTAACAATATGTTAAAACTTGGTCGTTGTACTGTATCTTTACTATCAAAAGGTTAAAATATGTTTGGTCTTATTTTCCAAAAATGGTATTATTATTAATCTATAGTATAGTCTTAGACTTTTATAAGCTACAAACTTTTCATATACTAAATCATACTAAAAACTATTATGCTCTCACTTTAATGGACTAGATTTATGACTTTTAAGGCTCCAACTTAACCAAAGTCCTAATACTTAATGATTAATAAATGCAAGTTAATAGTATCTCATAGATAATCAAGTTGTCTAGCATGTCCAAAAATATATTTATGGTCCTGCAGATGCAAACATGGTCTCACTGCCATCGTTAATAGGAGCTGGTAAAAATAATAAAAGAAGAGCCTTCCCCACAGGCTCACCTACGGCAAAACTATGTTCCAGAGCATAGCTGCTGCTCTGAGGCTGTTGGCATTCCCACACAAAAAACAAGAGGCCTGCAATGCCCCATCCCTCTGGGGCATAGCCAAAAGTCAATTTCTACTGTTTCAAATGCAGCCAAAGAGGACACACAGCTGCCTCAAGAAGCCATTGCTACCTGCTGGCAGACTGGCCTCTGGAAGTCAAAATGCTCCCATGCAGGTTTGTCCTCTGTGCCCCGCCATGGAGGCTCAACCAGCACAAGAGCCACAGACATTTCCAGCCTTCCAGCTCCTTGGCCTGGGGAAGGACAAATGGCTCCTTTATTCAGCGACCTCCACCACCCTCGCCCAGCCCAGGGTAACATTGTAGGTCTGTTTTGGCCTCACACTGGGGTCCCATGGGCATGTTGTCATCTTCTGTCTTTGAAGATTTCAGATGCCTTCTCAGTTCTCTTCATATGCAGGAGACCAGGCCTTAAGCCTGAGTCCTAGAGTTACTATTGTCAGGCCTAGACACAATATGCCTTGTTGCCAGACTCAAGAAACAGTCCTGAATGAAACCTTTTACCATCCCTTTAGCTAAAGGACAATAAATGTTCATTATAGTCTCATAGTAAATAACTAGATACAAAGGCCCCCCTCAAAAAATATTGTTTGAAGGTCTAAGAAAGTGTCTTAAGGTTGGTAAATGCAAGTTATAAAGGCTGCACGGTCTAAGGTGATTTAAGGTATCCTAAATAGGTGGAAAGGCTTAATATTCCCTCCTGTTGCTATGCTACTGTTACATTGACTCTCCAGAGCTTTGACCTTTATCAACAGAGCTCTGATTTATTAATCTAACTCTGATACAAAAGCATTCCACTATACCACTCACTATTATGGTTCCAAGCTTAAGATTTTAAATCTCCATGTGTACTTACACTAAAGGTTAAAATCAAGTGAGCTTTTGTCCCTTCTACTTCATGAAAGTCTTCTGCCTTTTCAGAGCTCACCCTAAAGAATGCTTATGCTGTTAACACAAATGTGTATGTCCACTGCCTTTCCTGCAATGTATATTTCACTGCAGATTACAGCTGTGATGCTAACATGTCTAAAGTTTTATCTCCTTCATAAAAGTTAAAAATAATTCTTGTAAGCTGCAGGAAATCTACCCGAATCCACCTCTCAGGTCAACTGGGCTCCAGATAAGTACTATACTTATTGCCTATCTCAGAAGGTGGGATTCTTCCCCTTTCCCTGGTTTTGGGACTTCTCTTTTCTAGCTCCCAGATTGCTATCTGCTGCATGCAACACTGGCTGGATTGGTGAGTTCACCTCATTTATCAGCATAAAATACCTCTCTTGGTAAGGGAAGCTTTACCGATGAGCTCCGGCAACTTCCTGCTATCTTTTGAGATGGAGGGACCCCCACTCTGCTACAGTCTTCACTGGCTACAGTTGACCCTTTCTGCTGACCTCCATTTAGGACTTGCTCATTCCCTTGGGAGAGATTTTTCCCCCTCAAGCCCGCCTACGAAAATCCTAGCAGCTGTGCCCTTGGTCTCTGGCCAAAGCTGACAAGCTGTTGGATCAGGTAGGACCATTTCTACTGGGTTAAACCTTGCTCTTAGGACGCCTTGACAGGTCACTGACTCCTACCCTCCCACTGGGAATAGTCCATTCGTCCGTTCCTCCAGATTCTCCTCTGGGATGTCTTCTGGAGAATGTCAGGTTTCTACACCTAGTGCCCACTTTAGGGGTTTCTAAGTTTATACACTTCTGTAACCAAACTTAGCCTCAATGTCCTTAGATGACAGATCCAAAGTAAAGCCTTTTTAGTTACTGCCACTGATTGGGAAAATGGAGGTTCCCTAGGTGAATGAAGGTTCCCATGTTCAAGTCTCCTTGATCCAAACCTCCCTCTGTTCGTTCTCCCAAAATTTTTAAATGTACACTTAAAAACTTTTCTCCATAACCTATTTAACTTTATCTTCTGCATATATATATGTTTCAGTATCCTGCCAGACACAGATGTTTCCTACATCCACAACAGCGCCAAAGCAGCTACCTCAGGTGTTCCAGTCTGATCTCACAGACTTCCATCAAGCTGGACCTGCACTTCCCCTCCCAGCCATGGATGTTCTCACAGAGCCTGGACAGCATGAAAGCAGCCTGTTCTTCCTGGACTTGTCCAGCATTTCAGCCTTTGACCTCCCTACTGCGACCCCAGTGTCAGCAGGAAGAAGTCAGAAGAGAATCTACGCCCGTTATTCACTTATTAGTAAAAGGCCCTGGACAAGCAGCTCCAGGTTCTCCCAGCATTCCTCAGTCCCTACCTGCCGCCTTGCATGGCTGGCAACTCTTTACTGACAACCCTCTATCCAAAGTTTCCAGGGCAGGGGCTTCCCCTCCTCCTCTTGACCATGTAATCTGGCCATTTTGTTGCTATTATTTCTTCTCTCTCTCTTACCCCCTTGCATGGCAACCAAGAGCTGCTTCCGATGAACCTAAATTTACATACTTTAATTTACCTTACATGAGAAGCAGCCCAAGTTCCTCATTTTTTAATTATAGAAAAAGGGAGGAATGTAAGTATTTAGGCACCTGCTTCTGGGTTGTCATCATGTGTCACCGGCCAGGTGGCCACACCAGGCAGAAGTGGTTACTTTGCTCCTGAAAAGGATCAACCCACTACTTTGTCTCTCTCTTGGCCTCTCTGGCCTCTTCCCTTTCTCTGTGGGGGCGCCCCCCTTTCTTCCTCTCTCTCCTTCTCTCTCAATCCATCTCCATCTAATAAACCTCTTTCATATAAGATCTGCTGTGCACCTCATCATTCATTAGTCCCAACATAATGAATAAAGGTCCTGGGGAGGACATTAGCCCGGCTGTAGAGAGACCGAATTCTATCTAATTCTTACCTAATTTACCATTAATCGCCTCCCTCACTGTTCCCCATTACTCCCATCACTCCCACCCACCTCAGGCTCTATAAAATCTCCACCAAAACATGATGGTTAAAAGGTTCATGTGGAAGAATTAGTAATAATTAAACTTCTTAATATAAAAATTCATGTTCCCGGTTAACTCTCAACAGCAGAGTAAGTAGCCTGTGCAGTGTGTAAGGCAGTGCTAGGCCTCGCACACTACCAACATGGGCTGGTGGGTATGCTACTGAGCACTTTCCCTAAGAACACAGAAGCATTACAGTCAAAGAAATTTAGGGCTAGACAGAGCAGGTCCTGTGTCTCTCTATTTCTTAAAAACTGAGTCTTGCTGGTGAGAATTTGACATGGTCAAGACTGAAATCTACCTCTCTTTACTGATCACTTTCAAAAGAAAAACAAGACAAAACAACAAACAAATAAAAATAGAATAAAACCAAAACTCAAAAGAGAAAAGTTCAGTTAGTTTGAGGTTTTTTTAATCACTTTTCAAATGGGTGGAGGTTCTCTAAGCATTAGCTCTAAACCTTGTTCTCTACCCATTAGTATGGTTGACATCCTAGTTTTCTCTTGCTGTGACAGAAACACTCTGAGCCCCCCCTAAAAAAAAAAACTTAGAGGAGAAAGGGTTGAAATTCCAAGTTATAGGTAAGTCAAGGCAGGAACGTAAGGTAAGCAATCACCACATCCATATCAAGAGTGGCAAGAGATGAATGCATCCTTGCTATTCAGCTCACGTTCTCCATTCCCTCAGGGAATGCTGTCAGCACCGTGGCTGCATGCAAATTATCATAATCAAGACAACTGCCCACAGGCCAGTTTAACAGAGGCCATCTCTCACTGACACTGTCTTCCCAAGAGGTTGTGTCAAGCTGAAAATGAGAATGAACCATAGTTACAAAGGTTGCAAGCAGGACTCTTGAATAGTTTTTATTTTGAATAGCTAACAAATTTTTCATTTTATTGTACCGAATGATTCTTTTGGAAATATGATTTATTTCCCATTTTATATTTAACATGGACAATTTTTAACTAAATATATATATACATATATATCATATATCATATATGTGACAGATTCATTTTCAGACAGATATTTAGGAGTGACTTAAATGTTCAAAAATAATAAATTATTGCTAAGTACGAAGGAGCACTACTGGCGACGTTTCTAAGACTTCTGAGGAGGAAACATGATATAGTTGCCATGAATAGGATTCTGAGCACACTGCCTGGTCCATAAGCTGTTCCATCATTTCTTAGCCCTGGGGCCTAGAGCACACTTTTTCTGTGTGAATGGTGTCTAAATGTGGGTGCAGGTGTGTGGGAGCAGGGTGCACATACACAGCATCCACTGTGGAGGCCAGAGGCCAGCCTAAGGTGTCAGGCCTCAGGCACCTTCTACTTTTTTGTTTTGAGACAGGGTCTCTCACTGGTCGGAAACTCTGCCATATATATCAGTCTAGCTGGCCCATGAGCTTCCAAAGATACACCTCCACCTTGTCGGAGCTGGGACTAAAGACCCACATCACCAGCCTGACCTTTATGCGGATTCTAGGTTTCTGAACTGGTCCTCGTGTCTGTGAGGAAAGTGCTTTGCCACCAGAGTTATTTTCCCCTCATTTTACAAACCCTTGTTATAAAACAGTGTTGCTACAACATAGCTTTAAAAAAAAATGTAGAACCACTGGTCTTCAGTAAGAATATATCATAACAAGGGAAATAGAAGTCAATTTCAAAGCACAATGCTGATATTCCAGAGAAACGTATTTGGATGTTTCAGAATTACCTCTGCTACCATGTCACTGTGACTCCATGAACTATAAAGAGGCTGCTATGTGAAAAAAATCTAAAACTGAATATTAGGAAGATACAGAAGCATTTTCTTGTAGCTCTTACAATGATTCTAAACAAGGAAATGTCATCAGTTTTGAATTATCTAAGTATAAAAAATCATTCTGTTTTAATTAGTTTTTTGAAGGAAATGAGAAAGATACCCAAGAATTACCAACATATAGTACTTGAAAGCAACAATCTTATTAGACTCCAGTAAAAGAATATCACTAAACCAAAGTAATCTTTAACAGCATCTCCTGACTATGTCTGAATCAGCTCCTTTGAGACGCCTCTGATCGTTTTGAAGTACACAACCTCTCCTTTTCCTTCACTATTTATCCTAATACTCAAGTATACCCACAGATTTATCCTAATACTCAAGTATTTTCAAGTGCTTAGTGGGTAGAGCACATTGTGGAAAAAAGTAATCAACTCTGAGTGAGGTTCAAGGTGCTGCATTTGCTTCCCTCTCTGGGTCTTTTGGGAAAATGTTGCATAAATGAATACCTCCTCTATTATTTTGCAACATGAGTTCAGTTCTTGCTCTTCAAAGCAAATGCAGAACCACCTTCCCCTACTCCTGGGGAATAGTGTGTCAGGAGATTCCTACTGTGTGCTGGGAGACACTTGCTCTGGCCTAGGGACTACTAATTACACTTAGCAGCCTGATAGATTTCCTGGAATGCCCTTTCTGCGGTGGGGAAGCAAACCGTGCTTTAGCTCCATATGTATGCTTCTCTCTTCAGCCCTTGGACCAGTGTTGAAATCTTTATCTCAGGCTTAGAACATGAGGTTTGATCTGAAAGGTTATTTGAACACATATAGGAAGGCAGTGAGTTCAAAATGCTTGTTGAATAAGCAGTATGCTTATAACCCATTACCCAATGGATTACATTGCACTTAGGTTTACTTCCAATTCATGTTTCCTCTATTATCTGCTATCTGACATCTCTGGCTGACACCATGTTGTCTAAATCTTTGCATGGAGAAAGGCCAGAAGATTTTGTGTGTGTGTGTGTGTGTGTGTGTAGCAACAGACAGATAAAAAGATGATAGACAGAAACAGAGAAAAAACACCAGTACCCAATAGTAACCACAAAAATGCTTATATTTAATTTGAACACAAGCGTATCAGGAACCCTCAACCTCAGAATGGGTGGGGAAGCCTATTTTCATAGGTCTGAGATGGCTGGTGGATGCAAGAAAGTAAGGGTTATGATTTACAGCTATGTGACTCCTCTGTTGGCACCCAGTTTAGGCAAGCTATCCCCTCACCTGTATAGAGGTTCGAGATAACTGCCTCAGGGGGTGGTTTAAAGACCACGAAACACTACAACAATGTTCGCACTATTCTTAGTCATCTAAAATACACACACTCTGTGGGTAAATGCATTAGCTGCAGACACTCTTCTGAGTGAGGGCACTCATGCGGGCTGGCTTCACCCTCCACGGAGGATCTGGAGATGGGCGCTAGGGTGTCCAGGTTGTTGACATGTAGCTATAGGCAAGCGGTAACTTATTCAAAGAAAGATAAATACAGAGGAGCCAGGAGTATACCTTGTCTCTGTAAGGACCAACTTATGAATAACTGAGGCTTACAACAGATCTTATATGAAAGAGGTTTATTAGGTGGAGAGCAGGACATGGTGGGGGGAAAGAGAGAGAGAAGGGAAAGAAGGGGAGGGGGCGCCCCATAGAGAAAGAGAGGCTGAGAGAGCAAGAGAACAAGAGAGAAAGAGAGACCACATGTCTGGTCTCTTTAACCACGCCTCCCAGGTGTGGCCACCTGGCTAGGAGGCACAAGAAGATGTCCTAAGTTGCTAGGTAACCCAGAAGCAGGTTCTGTTTGAAAATACTAACAGTCTCCCAGGCTCAAGAGGGACTGAGAGAAAGGTTAAGACCATTCAAGTACCTCCCGTCCCCTAGGTTCAAACACGGAAGGCTTTTCTGGTCCTTCTGTCAAGGATCCCGGTCTCTTCAGTGTTTCAGCTAATCTCTAAAACTCTTATCTACACGGTTTTCTGTTATCTATCCTGTCTCAAGAGGGCAGCTCCTGATCTAGGACCACTACGGCCTCGCTTTAATTCCATTTTAGGGCCTCCCTCGCCTTCTCTATCCTTTCTTCTCAGGACCCCACCTCTCCTTCTTTGGGGTTCACAGGCACAGCACTTAGAGCTCCCTGGAAGCTCCTCTCCTCCAACCTCCAGAAAACGAAAGCCACTCCAGCACTGGGCCACCAAGAGGAAGCCGGGCATGCGCAGAGGCCGCGCTGGGCGCCAGCCAAGGGTGGCGAGCGCCCCTCCTGCGGAGGCCCTGGGTGGCAGCGCGCGGGGCGGGGGGCCGTCTGGTACCTGATAGCGGCCGGTGAGCAGCTGGCTCCGCGAGGGCGTGCACAGCGGCTGCACGTAGTAGTTGTCCAGGACCACCCCGTCGGCCGCCAGCGCATCCAGGTGCGGCGTGCGGATGGCCGAGCCGTGGAAACTCACGTCGTTCCAGCCCAGGTCATCTGCCAGCACGAAGACCACATGGGGCGGGCGGGCGGCCCCGGAGGCCCAGCCCCGAGACAGCTGCAGCAGCAACAGCAGCAGCAGCTGCGGCCGAGGACCTCCCGCCCAGCTCCCGCTGCAGCCCTTCAGCTTGCCCATCCTTCGCAGCTCGCGGAAACCCAGCTGCTGGCATTCAGGACACAATCCGGAACTGAGTGGCCGGTACCCCGCAAGATAACGTTTACCTAGGTAGGCCACGGGCTGAGGAGGGCGGGCACCCACCGCCTCCGCCTCCGGGTGGGGCGGGGAGCGGGGCGGGGGAGGGGCGGGGAGGAGGAGCCCACACAGACCGTGCAGGCAAACCCCGCTGGTGCTTCCAGAGCGAAAGGCCCATTATTTTTCCTAGCCATGAACTTGAGAACCACAAGTTTTCAAAGTGTTTTCACATGCTGTGTCTGATTAAATCTAGCCACAACCTGGGCAGCTAAGCACTGTAATTACTGTGCCCTCTATCTAGAGGTGAAACCACATGGTAAAAAAATGGCTAATCTCCTGATTCCCCCTCCCCCCTCCCCGTGTGTGTGTGTGTGTGTGTGTGTGTGTGTGTGTGTGTGTGTGTGTGTGTGTTGTAACTAGCAAGTTGTGTCGAGTTCAAGGCCCTAGCTTGAGGCAGATGAGAAAATAGAGAATAGAGCCCTGCAGAGGATGTTTCGGGATAATTTATGAAGTGTGCACTGTTGGTATAAGGTTCTTGTGAAATGTATACAATTTACCCTTGTTCATTCACGTGCTGATTTCTCCACCCCACTACCTGGTTTCAATACTGACATTGCATTGTGATGCTTATTCTAAGCATCACCTGTCTCAGGTTTGTGTAAACATGCCACCATTTGTTCTCTGTGTTGCCAATAAAAATAAAGACAATGCCAAGCAATGGAGAGAATAGGGTGGGACATCCTGGTCCAGAGGGGAGGAAAAAGAAGGAGTGGGAACAGAGATCTGAGAGAAGACCGGGAAACGTCAGGAGAAATGAACCAGACCGAAGTATAATGTGGGAAAATCTGAATGGGAGGAAGCTATGTGGGCTTGGGGGTTTAGGATGGAGTAATTATTGCCCAGCATTGTGCTCTAGGTTAATTAAATAACTCCTCATGTCCATGTGGTGATTTGGGTATACAGCTGGTTTAGGAATAACCACTGTTTAACTAAAAGATAAATCAATATTAAATATTAATCATCATCAACAGTGTACCCATGAAACCGCTTCCTTCCCATTAGCAGTGGGCCAAACAGTCTGTTTGCACAGGGCCTTTGGGATGGTGAAGCTTCATTTCAGGTTGTCAGACTATCTGCTTACTCAGTGTCTAGAGGTAAGTGATAACTACCAGGTAGAGGAAAAATAGAGCACTGCCTAGAGAACACACCCTCTTGGGCAGAGATCAAGTCTGTGGGAGTCATTTTACAGCTTTGGAAGCTCCAGATGAATGATAGCCTTGAAAAGTAACTATTGCTGATATACTCAAACGACCTCTATGCAGTTGACCAATGGGCATTTTCTGTATTGTCCATTATACAGTTTTAACTTCTCATTGGTTTCTTCATTCATAAGTTAGATAAAATCTTACAATGTGCTCATTTCTGCATTATGTGAGAGCAGTTTTTTTTCCTTTCTTGAAAAATTATCCTTAAATATATTTCCCTCTTAACAGACTACATTTTTCTTTGAAGTAGATAATTACTCATCTTTAGTAAAATGTAGCCAGAAAGTTGAAAATTTTGGCATTATTAAAAAACCCAAAGAGATTTTTTTCCCCTTTATGTTGAGAATAGTATAGGAGGAGACAGAAATGTCCAGTGTGGTCTTTGCACATTCTTCTGCCCCATAATTGTTTTCTATATTCCCCTCCCTTTCTTTGAGCTTATGTAGCCTCTTCCAGCTCTGCCCTCCTGGCTCTTCATCAAATACTAATGGATTATAGGAACTGAGATTACAATCATATGCCACCATCCCAGACTTTCCCTGCCCTTGATAAAAAGTAAACAGCAAAGGAACTCCTCCTTTAATTTAATGCTCCTGAAGCAAAACACATACCCAGGCTCCCTGTCTCCAACATTTCCAACTAGGCGTGTAGGCTGGTGGTGCCCTGGTGCAGATGGACGAGTCACCTGTTTTTCACCTTCACTGAACCCCTATGGCAGACAAACTGTGCCTGATAGTTCTTTTGTTTGTTTTGTTTTGTTTTCCCAAATCTCTCTACTTGTGTTTGCTTGATGTTTCTTTCAGATTTGACTCAGGCAATAGCTTTGTACAAGAATGCAGGAAAGTGATGTGGGTGCTTCCTGGTGCCTCAGGCAGAGCCACAGGGCACTGATTGGCTATCTTGTGGGATTACTGTATTAGTGACATCAGGTCTCCACTGCCAAGTTACCATTTCCCCCTTGAATTTGCTAAGGATCCTCAAACTTTTGCTTATTGGTTTTTATTTCTTGCATGAATAGATTATAATTAAAATGGCTACCAATCGTGACTTTTTTAGTTTCCTTTCTATGAGTTTCTCAGTTTCCTATGTATTTAATTCTATATGAACACTTGGATTTTAGTCTTGATCAATATGCCATAGCCCTTTAGCATAAGTACATCTCTCCCCAAATCCCCACCCTACATTTCAGTAGGCTGAATGAGGCTGCTTTATTGGAGCAGGAAATGGCCCTAAGCCTTTCTAAGGAATGAAGGTTAAGCACATTCAGTGGGGTTGGGAGACACAAATATATACTTAGGTAGCAACCAGAAAGCTATAGCTAATTGTTGTGGTTTGACTGGGCGCAGAGCAGGTTGTTTTCAGTATCTGGGCATATTGTGACTGCAGGTGACTCGGAAATGGTCAGGTGGGGTTAAGCTATTTGTCATGGCTTGGGTTATAGCCCAATACAGGCTGACCTAATTCCTCATGACCTGATGACAGCACATCCCAACTCCGGAAGGGTAAAAAGACAAAAAGTGGGGAGGCACTGTAGTTTTAGGGAGGCTGCTTCCTCCTAAAAGGGGGCTCCAGCCTCAGCATTGGGAGGGGCATGCTGAGGTAGCCTCCAGGAGGGATAAGGACTGCTAGTTTTGTGCCATGAAGAATTTAGTGACCTTCCTTCCAGAAGGTGAAGACTTGTAGTCTTTTTTGGAGGGATTTGGTGAGACATTTGAAAACGCAGGGACCAAAAAGTAGAGTTAATATAACCAGAGTTGAGTGGGCCTGCCAAGCATGTGATCCATGGTCCCTAAACAGTCGAGTACCCTTCCAGAAAGTATTATTTACCCTTTCTTGGGTTTTGATTCTTTCTAATAATTGTTTAGCGTTTTCCTGTACTAGGCCAGACTGGTTTGCATAAAAACATCATTCTTCCCCCAGGAAGGTGCGGGAGCCTCTCTTTTCAGCCATCATCAAGTCCAGTTCTCTGTAGTTTTGGAGGAACCACTGCAGCCCCAGGGGAGCTATCTGGTTTTGTAAGCTGACTATGTTTATTGTAGCAAGTCAGGTCTTCCTTGATTTGGTTGGTCAGTTGGCTGTGTTGCTCCCCTTGGAGCCCCATCACTGTTGCAAAGGAGGCTATTGTAGGACAAGAGCCGCTGGGAGGGCTTACATGGAACCTTTTTTGTTGGCACAGGGAGAAGTTCAGTAAGTAAGACATTTAAAAGACAGAGCGAAAACATAAGTGTGAAGATAATAGGGGGAAAGGAGTCATGGGGCGGGGGAGCCCGAGTGGCAGGGAACTGAAAGTCCATATGGACCAGGAGTCTTGCCGTTGAATCTGTGTTCCTGAACCATGGACAATTCCTACTTGGTTCTGAGTAAACTAGTGTCTGTTCACTTCAGAGTGAGAGTTGTGGTTTGCAGCCAATACATACATAAATCTTCTTATACACGCTCACAGTCCTCGCTGGCATGTGTCTATATGAAACTATAGGTTCATTGTGGATGTCACCATATGTATGTGCATGACTTCAATTAGTTTCGTTATCACCGGCTACGAATAAGTACTGTACTGAAGGCAATTTGAACTGTTTTTTGAAAACTAACCATACGATAACCAGCAGCGCCACAATTTAGAATCTACCCAAGGGAGTTAAAAATGTAGGTCTACATAAAAACCTGCACAAATGTTCATAGTATCACCAAATGGATTTGGCTATGTGCCATTTGAAAAGGCCAATTATTCACAAACAAATTATCGGAGCAAGAATAAAGACTGTCTTGGAAAGCCAGTAAACCAAAAAGATGGAAAGTGATCATGAACAAAGACTGTCTTAAGTCATCCTGGATTTCAAACTCCTTTATCCCCAGGTGAGGAGATGGAAGAGGACTTAGGCAAAATTGAGTAGAAACCTGACCCAAAGATCAAAGTGTAAACCACTCTGATTCTTAACCCCTAAAATTAGTGATTCGAAGTCAATCACAGCCAGGACGGGAGACACATACTGTCATCACACCTGACAGGAGGATCTGAATTTGAGGCCAACCTGATTGGGCTATAAAATGAGCCTCTGTCTCAAAAAGCGAGATGATAAACTGTGATACCTCCAGATGATGAACTATTCTTATTCAGCACTACAGAAGAAGCCCATTTGTGCCTCAGAGACTTAGATACCACGGTCATCATACATTTTATTTCCATAGATACTTTCCATAGTTTTGGAACTGGGCATGGTGACTTGTAACTCCAGCATTCAGGAGGCCTAAGACAAAAAGTTGGTCAGTTCAGGGCCAGTATAGCAACACCTTGTTTTAAAATAAATAAATAAACAAATCGATCAATGTTTGTTGGTGTTTTGTTGGAACTGAATTAAATTTCTAAGGTAATTTGCAGAAACTAAGGTCTCTATAATATTCAGTTATATTCAAGCCTAAGAGATGCCTGTTTCCTAAGGCCTACTTTTGTAACCTTTAGGAGTACATTAAGATTTTCCTCCTACAATTTTACATCTTTCTTATTAATTAATTCTTAAGTACTTCATCTTTTCTGCCGCTGTTGAAACAGAGCTGTCATACCATTTTATCTTTCAAATTGTTGTTAGTTATATGCCTTGAAGTTTTAATAATTTAAAAAGATAATGTGGAACAACCTTCAATACACTTTTTCTTGATGTAAGGGAAAGTTATGGATGGCATAGTTTTATTTTCTTAAAGTATGTGTGTATTGGAGGGAGGGAGAGGGAGAAGGAAAGAGAGAGAGATAGGGAGATGGAGAGGGACAGGGAGACAGAGAGGGAAATGGAGAGAGAGACTGAGAGGGAGAAAGAGAGACGGGTTGATCAGGTAAAGGGATGGAAGCATACTTAATATCTCATCATGTATTTTTCCATACCTTCAATTTTTAAAAAGCATCTGCATCTGAGTGTCTATTTCTTCTTGTCCTACTCCTACTAACATTGTTATCAGCAACAGCATTATTATATGTAATGACACAGTTTGCAAAATGCCATGAATGAATCTTTCCCCTGCACTAAGGAATCACACACACAGCCACTCAGGCCCACTGCCTCAGTGCTGCTTGTGGCTTGTGCTGCAGACCAGCAAAATAAGGCCAGAGTCAGAGCATCTCTGTTCCAATGCTTCTCCCCAACCGTTGCTTGTTTCAACACCTTTGACTATGGTAAGCACTGGCCACAAAGGCCAAGCAGCGATAACACCCTACATCTGAATGTGCAACCAACTGTGGTGCGTATGAAGAAAAGCTACACAGTTGCTAAGATAAGGCTGTCAAGAGGGCTTTCTTCAGTGAGATAACTGAACTGCGTGCCCATGTGTTCATCTGTGGTTGACGCTACTCATCACTCTGTTCCTGGGTGGCATCAGAAAGGTATTCCTTGAGCATCAGAAAGATGACTGAAGTCTGTTCATTTAGATGCCATGTACTAAATTGTTTTCATGATACACATAGTTATAGTTGATGTGGGAGGCATTTGCAACTAAGGAAAGGATCTCATAGGCCTGTTAAGTCCTAAAACTGGTGTCCAAGGAGTGTCCTGAGGTCCTTTGATCCTTCTTCCAGTTGTTAGGACTTACATACATACAGTACACTCCCTGATACTATTGAAGCAGGAAGAACCCTTGAGCCTCCATACAGCACATTAAAAAGGTAATTCTTTATAAGCAGTGCCTTCAGCTTATTGTTGCTTTTGTTCTATGTCTTAGTGTGTGTCTCTATGTGTGTGTGCACATCAGGAGGGAAAAGGTGAGAGGAAAAGAAGAAAAACAATTCCCTTTTAGCTCTAAGATTCTCCAAACTTATGAAATTGTTAAGTTTGAATGAGAGCTGAAGCTAAACTTCAAAATTAAACGTCCTTGACCCCTTCATCCTGCCCACTGCTTATTATCTTTACTTTCAAAGCCAGCTGGAGCAGAGAGCAGAAAATGGTTCTATGCTGATAATGAAATCTGGCGTGGCAATGTACTTAAGGCATAGAAGGAAATATGTTGTTTTATAAAAATGAAAATCCCAATCATTCTATTTTACCAAGAAAGACTCATGAGCCAGATGCTGGTGTGAAAACCTGCTAGCTCAGAGAGGCAGAAAAAGCACCCAGCTGATTTTCCTTCTCAGCTCAGGTCTGGGTGGAAAATAAACCCCAAAGGCTCAGTAGCTCAGCTGACAACCCAGGAGCAAAAGTCCAAAAAAACTCAAAGGCAAAGGCTTGCTAGCTCAAAGCCCCAAAAGCCAGGGAGCTGACAGGTTGAAGCCTAAGCTAAAGCCAGAGCATAAGCTAAAAGCGCTTCTTCTCCATGCTGTCATAAAAACCCCTCAACTCAAAGACTCTCTTTCTCTGTGATCCCTGTCGGCTGGTTTTCTGCTCCCTGACTTTACCTAGGGTTATTAAAATCTGTGTACAGAAAGCTCTTGGATTAAAGGTGTGTGCTAGGGCTGGGAGAACCATACCATAATCACTGGTTTACAATAAATGAAAATTTCTTGTATTAAAGGTATGTGATAGGGCTCAACCACACCAAAGAAACAGGGTTTACAGTTCACAAATGTGGGATTCACAGTGGGATCAAATATCCTGCAACGGGGTGTGGTAGCACTCACCTTTAATCCCAGACTCAGGGGAGAAGAAGCAAGTGAATAGCTGTGAGTTCAAGACCAGTTTAGTCTACAAAGCAGAGTCCAGGAGTCAAGGCTACACAGAGAAATCCTGTCTTGATAAAACAAACAAACAAAAAATAAATATATACATAAATAAATAAAATTTTAAAAAGTACATATGAACACTGTTTTTCAGGGGTGTGCTACACTGTCTACATTTTATACCCATTTCTTAAAAAGAAGCTACATGATAACTCTTCCAACCATGTTGAAGTGACCAAACGAACATAAACACATTTTTAAAAAGCATACTCTATAGCAAAAAAATTCTACTACTAGAGAAGAAAGTGAAATATATGTGCTATTTTAAGTGAAATGTACATAATTATGTTAAAATAAGTAGTACAATCATATGAAAGAAGGGGGAGTTAGTATGAACTGGAGAGGACAGGAGCTCCGCAAGGACTAAATATAGCAGGGCACAGGGGTCTTTTCTGAGACTGTTTCTCCAACCAAGGATCATGTATGGATATAACCTAGAACCCCTGCTCGGATATGGCCCATGGTAGCTCAGTATCCAACTGGGTACCCTAGTAAAGGGAACAGGGACTATTTCTGTCATGAACTCAATGGCTGGCTCTTCGACCTCCCCGCCCCCCGAGGGAGGAGCAGCCTTGCTAGGCCACAGAAGAGGACATTGCAGCAGTCCTGAAGAGACCTGATAAGCTAGAGTTAGCATCTACTTTGATATCCTGCAGGGTCAAGTATTTCAGAGGCCCTCTATGGTAGGCTCTTGTCCTGTTCCCTGTTTTCTCCCTCTTCTGATGTCTATCCCATTTAACTATCTGAATGAGGATTGATCCTCTTACTGAGGGTCCTTCTTGATTAGCTTCTTTAGGTGTACAGATTTTAGTATGACTATCCTATATTATATGTCTAATATCCACTTATAAGTGAGTATATACTATGTGTGTCTTTCTGTTTCTGGGATACCTCACTTAGGATGGTCTTTCCTAGTTCCCACCATTTGCCTGCAAATTTCACGATTTCCTTGTTTTTAATTGCTGAGTAGTATTCCATTGTGTAAATGTACCACAATTTCTGTATCCATTCCTCAACTGGTTTGTTTCCAGCTTCTGGCTATTACAAATAAAGCTGCCATGAGCATGGTTAAGCAAATGTTCTTGTATACTTGAGCATCTTTTGGATATACGCCTAGGAGTGGTGTAGCTGGATCTTGAGGTAGCACTATTCCTAATTGTCTGAGAAAGCTCCAGATTGATTTCCAAAGTGGTTGTGCAAGTTTACATTCCCACCAGCAATGGAGTAGGATTCCCCTTTCTCCACATCCTCTCCAGCATGTGTTGTCACTTGAGTTTTTGATCTTTATGATTCTGATGGGTATAAGGTGAAATCTCAGGGTCTTTTTGATTTGTATTTCTCCGATGAGTTAAGATGTTGAGCATTTCTTTAAGTGTTTCTCTGCTATTCAGTATTCCTCTACTGAGAATTCTCTGTTTAGCTCTGTACTCCAATTTTTTAATTGGATTACTTGGTTTGTTGCTGTTTAACTTCTTGAGTTCTTTATATATTCTGGATATTAGCCCTCTGTCAGATATAGGGTTGGTGAAGATCCTTTCCCAATCTGTAGGCTATTGTTTTGTTCTGATGACAGTGTCCTTTGCTTTACAGAAGCTTTTCTGTTTTATGAGGTCCCATTTATTGATTGTTGAGCTTAGAGCCTGTGCTGTTGGTGTTCTGTTCAGGAAGTTCTCTCCTGTGCCAATGAGTTCTAGGCTCTTCCCCACTTTTTCTTCTAACAAGTTTAGTGTATCCATTTTTATATTGAGGTCTTTGATCTACTTGGACTTTAGTTTTGTGCAGGGTGATAAATATGGTTCTATTTGCAGTTTTCTACATGTAGATATCCAGTTAGACCAGCACCATTTGTTGAAGATGCTTTTCCCATTGTATGGTTTTGGCATCTTTGTCAAAACTCAGGTGTCCATAAGTGTGTGGATTTCTTTCAGGGTCTTCTATTTGATTCCATTGATCCACCAGTCAGTTTCTATGCCAGTACCATGCAATTTTTAGTATTGTTGCTCTATAGTACAGCTTGAGATCAGGGATGGAGATACCTCCAGAAGATCTTTATTGTAGAGGATTGTTTTACATATTCTGGGTTTCTTGTTATTCCATATGAAGTTGAGAATTTTTCTTTAAAGTTCTGTAAAGAATTGTGTTGGTAATTTGATGGAAATTGCATTGAATCTGTAGATTGCTTTTGGTAAGATGGCCATTTTTACTATGTTAAGCCTGCCAAGTCACCATATAAACAAACTGAAAGAAAAAAACCACACAATAATCTCCTTAGATGCTGAGAAAGCATTTGAGAAAATCCAACATCGATTCATGTTTAAAGTCTTGGAGAGATCAGGAATACAAGGCACATAAGGCAATATATAGCAAGCCTATAGCCAACATCAAACTAAACAGAGAGACACTTAAATCAATCCCACTGAAGTCAGGGACAACACAAGGCTGCCCACTCTCTCCATATCTCTTCAACATAGTTCTTAAAGTTCTTGCTAGAGCAATAAGACAATTAAAGGAGATCAAGTGGATTCAAATCAGAAAGGAAGAAGTCAAAGTATCAATATTTGCAGATGATATGATGGTATACATGAGTGACCCAAAAAATTCTATCAGGGAACTCCTACAGCTGATAAACACCTTCAGCAAAATTAACTAAAAAAATCAGTAGCCCTCCTGCATACAAAAGACAAAAGGGCTGAGAAAGAAATTAGGGAAAGAACATCCTTCACAATAGCCACAAAGGACATAAAGTACCTTGGTGTGACTCTAACCAAGCAAGTCAAAGACCTGTTTGAAAAAACAAAAAACAAAAAAACTTCAAGTCTCTGAAAAAAGAAATAGAAGAAGATATCTGGAAATGGGAAGATCTCCCATGGGTGGTTCAATGTACGGAAATCCATCAATGTAACCCACCATATAAACAAACTGAAAAAAAGAGGTAATATTTCTAAAATATATTGGGTAATATCATTTTGAAAAGGGATAGTATTAATATGTACACATTCTGTTATAATAAACTGGCCTGCCATGTACGTAATTTACTTTTAAAATTTCATGGGAGTGTTTGCCTACATGTATGTATGTATACCACATGGGTGCAGTGTCCACAGAGCCCAGAAGAGGGCATAAGATTCCCTGGAGCCGGAGTTACAGAGGGTTGTAAGCTGCCCTGTGGGTGATGGGAATGAAACCTTGGTCCTCTGCAAAAGATTTCAACCACTGAGCACTCTCTCTCAGTCCCTCAGCCTTTCTATATCTAAACCTCAAGTTTTACAACTGTGTCAATGACATCATCAAAACCAGTCTCCTTCAAGCATCAGGGTTTAAGAGTCATGGCAGCTGTATTTGGCCATTTCTTACTTGACAGCTCCTTATGTTCTGGCCCCCTTCCCCTCCCTCATTCTCAGTATGTTTTGTCTCTTTGATTATGATATCATCATTTTCAACTTAAGAGTTATCTGTTCTTTTCCTAAATGCTTGCCTGAAGCTTCTGTAACCTGGACAGACCTGGAAAGCAATGTTACCAGGGAAACCTCTTATTCTTCCAAAGAAAGAAAGTTAAAAAACAAACTCAGAAGGAAGCTCAAGAATGTCAGGTGGGCAAGCTGTAAATCTTAGCAACTGCCAGGAGGAGAGAGAGAGAGAAGAGAAAGGGAAAGTCATGCGGTTTGCAGTTCATGTCAGCAGGCACCTACAGGGTAGAAGGGAGAAGCCCTTGGAGAAAGAGTGAGAAGCCCAGAGCTCCAGGAAACACGTGTGTAGACTTTTGGCCAGTCTGTGAAGGGAGGAACAGACAAAGTTAGGATTCAGAAAAGCCAACAGGCTCTGCGGTACCGCTTCATGGAGTGCTTCAAGCATCCCTGATCTCCATCAGGGAGATCAGGCATCTACTGTTAAATTAAGAGAACAATTACTCCTTCCCCTCCTTAGCATGCCTTCTGGTGTACTAGCTTTCCTAGTCAGGTGATTGACAGGCCCAGCTGTAATCCTTAAAAGGAGAGAATCATATGTAATGTTTTGGGTATTTTTGCTGTGAAATCTCTACTCAGGGTCATAGGTAGAGCTTAAATCCTATTCTTTTGGCTAGAGGAAGTAGCTTTGCTTTGAAGGTCCTCAACAAGGGACTGACTCTAAGGAGCTCCTTCCTTAAAGTGAAAGAAGGAGAAGAGGTGGGATTGAAGCCCACCTGGGGCAGAGGGGCCCATCCCAGGGACCTCCAATCTGTAATGGAGGTTGTGACTTGGCTGATAATCACTGCTTTCCTAGGGCTGCTCTGTGTAAACCAACAGTAGTTCACTACGCTATCAATTCTACATTTGAAATATAGGCATAATGTCAGCGGGTAGAATGGGAGCCGTGCTTTGTTGATGGCACACCTTGAGAATAAGATCTGGAGTCTCTCAGTCCAGAAGCCTTCAAACTATCCACTACCTCCATACTTCACCGCCTTCAAAACACTCCAATGCCTGTCCCTGCAGAAAATGCTAATTGGCCCACAGTCCCCGCATACCTTACCTTACCACTTTCTGTAAACCATGAACTATTTTTATGACTCATTAACAGCAGGGAGATAAAACCGGGATGGTAATTTGTACATCAAAAATTAAGATTTATTTAGCTTATTTTTATATGTTTTGCCTGCATGTACATATGTGCCCACATATGTGTTAGTGAGGGCATTAAATCACCAGGAAACGGAGTTACAAATGATTGTGAGCTGCTGTGTGGGTCCTGGGAATTGAACCCAGGTCCTTTGCAAGAACCACATGTGCTCTCAAACACTAAGCCAGCTCTCTAGCATCCCTATGTTTCTAAACTCTATAAATTTTTATTATTTTTTTAAAAAATTGCAAATAGATAAAAACAGCACACACCAAACTTAACCAGACCCAAAGTTTATATAGCTGAATGAATTTCTACACAGTTAGAATAGGCATTTGGGACAGGAGCCCATTCCATGCATATACTCCTCAAAAGGACAGAATTATATTCGCTTTCTCAGAACTTGGTGTTACGAAACATCTTTGCTTTCACAACTGCTCTTTCCTCATCCCGCTCAGCTTTCCTTTGGTTCAGCTTAAATATGCACAAAGGAGGGCCACAAAAGTCCAGAATCGAGTTTGTCTGTCTACTCAATATTCTCCACAGCATACTTCAAAATGGTTTGGGGATTTTGGTTTTGTTTTGGTTTGGTTTGGTTTGGTTTTTGGTTTTTGGTTTTTTGGAGACAGGGTTTCTCTGTGCAGCCTTGGCTGTCCTGGACTCACTTTGTAGGCCAGGATGGCCTCGAACTCACAGAGATCTGCCTGCCTCTGCCTCTTCTTCCCTGAGTGCTGGAATTACAGGCATGCACTACCACACCTGGCTACTTCAAAATGTTTTGTTTTAAATTGTTATCTCCCTGTCATTTTCCCTTATCAGTAGAAAAGGAAATAGATACAGATTCCTTAAGATGTGACCAACCACAACAGTAACATCCATAAATGTCTTCCCTGTACCTGGGTCTCTTGTAGCCCAGGATGACCTTGAATTCCCACCCTCCTGCTCAGCCTCAAGTACAGCCATCATAAGTTCTTTAGAATGGTTCTCCTGTACAATTCTTTTACAAATGTCCCCAGTACTTTCAAAATATTTTATTACATGTATTTATTTGTTTGTTCATATATTGAGAGGGTGGGTCTTGTTGTGCCGTGGTGAGTGTGTGGTCAGGGGATGACATGTGAGAATTTTGTTTTCTCCTTATACTGTGTGGGTCCCAGGGAATGAACTTAGGTTGTCAGGCTTGGCTGCAAGCATTTCTGTCTGCCAAACCATCTTGCCAGCCCACTCTGGTATTTTCAAGAATGCTGACTGTTTGCTATTCAGAGCTCACAGCAATCCTAGGCCCAGGTCTCTGGGATTTCTCAGCATATGATTTACTTTCTGGAAGTGGTTATGCTTAGGCTCTCCCTTCTATCCCTTACCTCTACCCCTAAAGCTGAGGATCAAACCTAAGGGTCTCATAGGTGGTTGGAAAGTAGCCTTCCACTATGCTATCATCCCGAACCATTTTACTTTTCATTTTCAGACAAGATCTCACTAAGTTGCCCAGGCTGGCCTCCAACTTGGAAGTCTCTTGACTCAGAATTCCACATAATTGAGAGCTAGGGTGCCTGATTTCACTTGGGCTCTTCTGGGGCACAATATTCATCCAAGAGCTGGCTGACAAGCCATCAAGGAGCTGAATGCTTAGTAAACTGGTATTCCTTCTCTTTTCTCTTGGGGCCCCCTTTTCAGGGGCTCTTACCCCCGTAAGCTTCATAGCTTCCTTTTTACATTATCTTTTCAACTACAACTCTGCCTGCTAACCAGCTTGTTCTCTATGAGCAGCAGCTCATAGTCCCATGGGGAGAAATCTGCTTGGCTCACCTTTGTAAGCTGGGCACTATGTAACTGATTAGCAATGGATTGCTTAGTGCACTGTCAGAACACTGCCTGGTGGAGGTAGCTCAGGGATGTGACCTAACTTTTAGTTGCACAACATGAACAAAAAAGGGAACCCAGGCAACTCCCTAGGGAAGTCAAGATAGAGGCTTATGCTCTTGTGAGCAAGCAAAATAAACTTGTCCTAAGTACTGCCATTTTGTTTTCAGACTCCATTTAATCATAGGGGAAAGCTAAGTTAAAGGTCCCAGGCCCTAGGGAGCTGGGGACTTCCCAATAGCTGAACTACTTCTGTTATTTGTCTTTTGTTCCAGGACATAACATATTACTGTTCCTAACCACAGCTCCTATTATTCATTCTTTGTTCCTTAAAACATAATGATTGTTCCTAACCATAAAAGAACAAATGGATTTGATTGGTTGGACTGTAAAACCTACATTCTGTTTCAGTTGACATAGACCAACCACATAAGAAAAGCTCTTATCTGTAAATCCTAATTGATAGAAAAATGTAACTATAACTTGGCACAGATGTTTGTGGTATTCATGTTTATTCTATAATAATCTGGCTCAGGGTCAAAGTTCAACCCCCAAGTCTGTTCTGTGGCCCTGATCAATCAGTAGTGTGGCTTGATTACAATAAATTTTTGTCATCTTCATTGACCTGGTGTTTAAGTTGTGTTAGATCTAAGTGGCCCCACATCAATACTGTGGCGAATACTTCTTTTCAAGTCTCGTGTCCTGTGCATTTCACTGTTGTGCAGTGCTTTTGCTTGGTTGGTTTTGTTTCTTTTGTTGTTGTTTAGTTTGGGGATTTTTTGTTTTTTAAACATGGTCATGTTCTGTAGGCCAGGCTGGCCTAGAACTTGAAGTAATCCTCTGTTTCTGCCTTTCAATGGCTATGGTGACAGCCACTGTGCCTCGCTACCAATATTGTTCTTTCGACATTGCTTCTCACTACTGTGTCTTCAGTACAAGAGGAATACGAGCCCATTTATAAGAAGGGACAGGACGGAAGCCAGCCTTCCAAATCACACGCAAGGGCTTCTATCAGCCTAAACTGGGAACTGGGCTCAAGCTTGATAATATTCCTGATAATCAGGAACCAGTTGTAAGAAAGGATTACAAGCGAATATATCTTCATTTAAGAGGACATGCCAAAAGGAGCCAATGGTGGAGAGAATCTTAATATGTGATTAGTTTGATAAAATATTTAACACATAAATTTAGTGTCATTTCAAAACTTATAAGGTAAGAAATAATTTTATAGTCTATTTTCATTACAGCATCTTAAAAAGCTTCAAGTCCAACTTTCTTTAATGCCTAGGAAAAGTTCAAAACCATGGATCAAATGCATAGATGTATAAATTAATCATAAATGATAAACTGCCCTTAAGACCCTTTTGATTTGTTCAGGCAACTAAATTCTGATGATTTTAAGATATCAAAGGATTATTTCTCAATTTGTAAAAATATTTTTTATTTTTATTTTTTATTAATTACCCTTTGTATCCCCCCTGTAGTTCCCTCGCTCCTTCCCTCCCAAGGCCACCCTCCCTCCCCCTTCTCCACGAATGCCCCTCCCCAAGTCCGCCAATGGGGGAGGTGTTCCTCTCCTTCCTTCTGATCCTAGTCTATCAGGTCTCATCAGGAACTTCTTTTTTTACCTTCTCATCCATAGCACTGAGGGTAATCCTGTCAGCTCTTAAGCCTTTGTTTGACCTGTGTTGTCAAATGCTTTGTGAAAAGCTGTTCAGAAGGGCACTGTGTGATGTCAGCTTGCATTAATTCCTTCTCAGGGAGAGGCACTCAGTATTCAAACTGTGTTTGTGCTGGCATAATCTATTTAGTTTTCAGCTTCGTTTCTGGGGATTTACAAGTACTACTTCATTGGGAAGACTCTTCCTTCTGCAAGCTCTCTGCGAGAGGAAGCTTGGGAAAGGGTAACTGCAATGTCCTTAAAGCCGCTCTCCGCAGGCACCATTAAGTAAACATTTGAGAAAACTGCATGACAATGTACACAATAAACTGATAGCAGATGCTGCTATTTCCACTGTAGACAAATTGTGAAAAGTTAAAACTCTCACTTATCCACCTCAGGAAGAATAAAGCAAATCCATGTCATTATATCTTTTTATGTAAAAGATAATTTATTCACTTGTTTTTAGCTATCAGCCACATACTGTGTTCCTAAAATCACAGTCCTTTGATTCCATTAGAATCATGATTTCATATTGGCAAACACCTAATGTTTCCCTGATTGGGTTTCATAAACATCAACTTGGGGTAATAAAAAGCGTTCATTAAAAAAAAAATCTTCATTTGAGAAGAACAGCACAATTCATTAAACCATCGTGTTTAGGAAACAATCATGAGGTTTTTACTGAAATAATGAGCTAGATCTTGATGGTTTTGGAATGAAGTCTTGGCCACCTCTCTCCTGGCGGGACTTGGGGGCAGTCCTCTCAGCTACAGCATGGTCGTCTGGAACGGGTCCTTTTCCAGTTTTGTCTTTCTCCCATCGCTCTGAAGCCTGGTTCTAGCGGGTTCCGTGAGTACCAGGGGTTCTTGTATGATGGTTGCTGGGTAGTTTTTACCCAGTAGTTCAACCTCCACTTGCTGTCCCACTTCACTGAGCTCTACTGGGACATATGCAAAAGCCAGGCTCTTCTGGATGCTGTAGCTATAGCTTCCGGATGTTGTGTTTCCAACCACCTGAAAAAAGAACAGCTGTCCTCAGCACGTCAGGACAGTGGCCACAGCTCTCTGCTCCTCACGTCCAGATGTTTCCTGAGCTAGAGTTGGTTCACAGCAGGGGCTATTAGCATGTATCCAGTGTGCAGAGTGGTGGGTTTCACTCCAAGATAATCACACTCCTTTCTCCCCTTTCCTGTCGGTCCCTTTCTTCTCAAATTGTCTCCTTTCTACGTTTATGTCTTATCTACAAATGTTTTGAAATCTGTATTCCACAGATGAAAGACATATATAACATTGCCTTTCTGAGTCTGATTTCTGTCACGTAACATAGTGATCTCCACTTCTATACATCCTTTTTGTGGCTGAATAAAATCTCCATGGGATATTTGTACTATGTTTTCCTTGTCTGTCTTTTGAGGTTTATCTAAGCTGATTCCATGTGTTTGCTGTTGTGAATACTGTTGATTGTGGGTGTGGTATCTCTATTATTGCTGATTCAGATTACTTTGTATGTTCTCAGGAGTGATGTGGCTATATTTTCTGATTTTAGGTTTTAAGGAACTTCCGCACTGGTGCACACACTGGCTGGAATGTTTGAACTTCCCACCAACAGTGTATGAGGCGCCTTTAACTTCACATTCTCATCAGCGTTATTACTGTTCAGAGAAGCACTGTCTGAGGAAGAGCATTTTCAGCCTTGCCAATTATAAGGCACCCAGGGTAGGTGTTGTGTGTTAATAGTTATCTCTACCCTGTTTCCTAGACTTTTCAGAAATCACCAGGAGTCCTGGTACCTACCTTCAAGCGCTTCCAGCTTAGTTAGGGAAGTTAACAGAACCAAACAGCCATGGCAGAAAACATGAAAGACTTACTTTAAAATTTGAAAAGTGGGTGAGATTAGGTTGGCAGAAATGGAAGATGAAAGCTTCCAGAAGGAGAGAGGCTATGACCAGCACATGACAGATAAATCAATAAAAATGTGTTAGATGAAATTGAACCTTATCTCAGTTGGCAATGGGGCAAAGAAATGAAAGATCAAAATCAAGCTTCAAGGTAACTAGGGTGTAAACGATATTAAACAAGAAATCAAAAGCCAAGAGATGAAAACAGGGGCCTTATGCAACCACAACAACAACAAACAAAACAACAAAACCTACGCAATAAGTCTAATTAGAAGATAAGAGAGCTGTGCAAGCCAGATCTGAAGGAAAGGATGACATTGACATAAAAACATAATGCCAGGCTGGAGACATGGCTCAGCAGTTTAAGAGCATTTGCTTTTTAGGCACCTGTGTCCTGTGACTCACAACGACTTAGAACTCCAATTCCTAGAACAGATCTCCTCTTCAGGTCCTTAGGCACTGTATAAACATTATACACACACATACATGCAAGCAAACAGGCATGCATTTAAAATAAAACTTTCTTTTTGAAGAAATCAGAATTCAAAACAAATTGTTAAGTCAAAACACTGCTTGGGAAAAAGAATAGAAAAAGACAACAATGTAAAACATGATATATAGAGAAGTACACACACATGTGCACGCATACACATGGTCTCATAAATTCTGCTGTTCCTTCTGGATCCATGTTGAGCATTGTGGACTGAGCATGGCTGTGTCAACACTCACAGCATGAGTCTGCCTGGTCACTCACACATAGGTCAGTTTAGCTCACATCCCTTCTAGTCTTTCAGATGTTAACACAGTTATGAACGTAACCCTGATCTCTGAGATCTGGGTTTTCAATTTTCTCTTTGAAACCTCAAGTGAGAAGCTCTCCATGAGAGCCTAAACTTATAATGAGAACTGGATAGTTAAAGACATGAATGTTTTCATCTCACATGTGGTCAACAGCCAAAATATAGCACATGCTTTGAAATTGCTTTTTCTCCTTTGGGTCAGACAAGGATTCGGGTCCAAGAGGATGGGGGTTTAAAGGCTGTCTCGGTGATTTCAGAGTCTGTAAAATGGAGATTTGTGCAGGGGGATGGGAGAATTAGCGAGGTTGCCTTAGCAACCTGAGGATTAGGAAGATCTCTGAGAAACTCTGTGTGGTCCTCTGACCACAAGCCCTCAGTCATTTCAAAGAGTCCTCGGCCATCTGTCCATCATAACTGCCTTGCAGTCATTCTTATTAGTTAGTCACCTAACTAATTTTTAAATATGCTGTGTTTTGTGCTGCCATTGACTTTCATTTCTATTTCCTGATCCAGGGGTTAGCAACCAAGAATAGTGTCAAAGTTTATTATCTTACTTATAAAATCTACAGAAAGAGTTTTTTCTTCTTGCATAAACTCTAAATTGTTCTACCTCAACTCCTCTGGGCTCAGTTAGATCCATCCTTGTCACTCAAGGCACCATGGGGACAATAGTAGATCCTCATGATTTGTTTACTGGAATACTGATCTTGGTTTTTGTTTTTACCAATGTCCAGAATTCTCATTCTTTTTAGCCGACAACATCACAGAGTAAACAGAGAGGCACAGAGTAAACTACCAAAAGAAGTGTGTTGAATAAGCACATAAACTTATGCTCTGTCTCCAACATTGGGAATGTTTGCAGGAACAGAATATCAAATAACAAAAGCAAGGGAAATCAAAAGATATATATATATATATTTCAAAAATATAAAAAGTGTATGACTGAGGGGGGGGAGCTGCTGATATTTGGTTGTGCATGTCTTTAATCCCAGCACTCAGGAGGAGAGACAGGTGTGGCCAGTCTGGTCTACACAGAAAATTCCAGTATAGCCAGGGCTATATAAAGTCTGTCTGTCTGTCTGTCTCTCTCTCTCACACACACAGACACACACACCACCACCACCACCACCACCACCATCAACAACCAAAAATAAATGCTCTTAACACAAAGAAATGGTAAAGTCTGTGATAGTGAAGATGTCAGTCACCATGATGCTATCACCACATGTTGTGTCATGCATGAAGGTGTCACACTGTTGTTGGAAAATATGCATAGTTAGTGTGGCAATTCAAACATTTAAAACATTTTAAAAGAATGATCTTTGAAAATGAGGATTTTAAAAAAAGAGGGTCTTTAGCATGATAAACATGTTGACTGTACTAAGCATCAAGAGCATGTTTGGGTTTCAAGAGGGAGGATCCTGTAATTGGGCTAGAACTCTATTAGCAGCTGGCATGTGTTAAGAAAGAGGAAAGATAACCTGGGCTGGGATGTGGTTCAATTAGGAGGAAAAAAAAGCCCTGGGCTCCAACCCTAGCTCAGCATAAAGCTGGACATGGTGGCATGTTTCTGAAATTCCAGCTAGCACTTGGAAGGAAGAAGGAGGATCAGAAGTTCAAGGTCATCCTCAGTTACAGAGTAAGTTCAAGGCCAACCTGTACAACCTAAGACCCTGTCTCTAAATCACAGGAAAAGATATATAGATAGATAGATATAGATATACATACATACATACATACATACATACATACATAGATGTGATACAAACTTAGTATATACATTTGTTGAAGGAAAAAGAATTTTACAGTAGAGCTTGTATTTTCAGGCTTGCTAGCTTTAGTTTGGGTATGATCGTATTTACTGTGGCAGAAGTCTGTCAGTTGGTCATAATTGGCATGAGCTGCATAGAGGCTGTGCTAGCCTGACTTCATGGCTGAGGACAGCAGAATGTTGGTAACTGTAGGAAACTGTAGACCACCACAATGATTAATTTTGATTGACAGCTGGTTTAAATTATGAAATACCTGTGAGATTAGCAAGTGAATTATCTAATCAGTGTAAGCCCTTGATGGATCTATAATATGATGGCGTTACCGGGAGGTGGTGAAAGGTAGGAGGTGGAGCCTAACTGGAGGAAATATGTCACCAGGACTGTGTCCATGGGCTTGCTTTGGCTTCTTTCTGTTGTTTTCCTCTCCGATCTTCTGCCTGTCTACCATGAAGAGAAAAGCCTGCTGTGCTCTCCTCCCACCATGATGTTCTGAACAAGCAACAGAGAACTGGGATCTTTGAAACCTTGAGCCAAACGAACTCTTCCCTCCTTTCAGTTGTTCTCTTGGGTGTTTTGGTCACAGCTACACCAAACTAACCAACACAGACATATTAGGAAATGCTAAGGAAGTTGGGTGGGAGTAAAGTGAATAAAAATAAAACAGAGGAAAGATAAAGTTGCTATATTAATAACCAGGAAAAAAACAGAGATAGGAAGAACCATTGTGCCAGCTAGTCTTATGTCAACGTGATGCAAACTAGAGTTATCAGAAAAGAGGGACTCTTAACTGAGAAATGCCTCCATAAGATCTGGCTGTGAGGCATTTTTAGATTAGTTATCGGTGGGGGGCAGCCCCCGACCAGCCCCCTGTGGGTGGATCCATCCCTGGGTTGGTAATCCTGCGTTCTATAACAAGCAGGATGAAGAAGCCATGGTGAACAAGGCTTACCTCAAATTCACTGTATAACTCAGGCTGGACTTGAACTGATCATCCACCTGCTAGTGGGATTGCTAGAATTCCTACTAAGAATGTGTATTAGTAGGAATGAAGAATTTCATTAGTAGAAATGAAGTCTAGAGGACAGGAGCCCCACAAGGAGAACAACAGAACCAGAAAATCTGAGCACAGGGGTCTTTCCTGAGACTGATACTCCAACCAAGGACCATGCATGGAGATAACCTAGAACCCCCGCACAGATGTATCCTACGGCACCTCAGTGTCCAAGTGGGTTCCATAGTAATGGGAACAGGGATTGTCTCTGACATGAACTGATTGGCCTGCTCTTTGATCACCTCCCCCTGAGGGGGGAGCAGCCTTACCAGGCCACAGAGGAAGACAGTACAGCCACTCCTGATGAGACCTAATAGACTAGGATCAGAAGGAAGGAAAAGAAGACCTCCCCTATCAGTAGACTTTGGGAGGGGCATGCGTGGAGAAGGGGGAGGAAGGGACGAATGGGAAGGGAGGGGGAAGCTACAGGGGGGATACAAAGTAAATACAGTGTAATTAATAAAAAATAAATATAAATTTTAAAAAAAGAAATGAAGTTTGAGCTAGAGAGATAGCTCAGTGGCTAAGAGCCCTTGTTATTCTTGCAGAAGACCTGGGTTTGATTCTCAGTACCCACACAGTGGCTCACAACTGTCTGTAACTCCATTTCCAGGAAATCTGAAGGCATCAGACACATGTAATGTACATATATTCAGGCAGGCAAAATACTCATAAAATAATATAAATAAATGTCTTTCAAAAAAGCAAAGAAAGGAAGTCCGAAACAGGGAAGAGGAAGGAAATGCCATGAGGAACAAGTGAAACAGAAGAGCAAGCCCAGCCCGGCTGAGGTGGGAAGCTGAGGCCAGCCTGGTACGGCAGAAAGGAACTGGAAAACTGAGGTATGTCTGGTAGCTTTACCACGTGTGAAGTTCCCAGACGGGGAACTGTGGCATGTAATTAAGTTTAAAGTGACTCCAGGGGTTCTCCAGCAAGGACAGAAGGGCAAAATGGAACAGTCAGCATTCTTTAGCGGAAAGGGCAAGAACCAAAGCCCAAAAATAGGTGGATTGAACTCAGTTCTATCAACCGATCACTAGCTGTAGAAACTAAAAAAATTTCCCAATCTCTCTGAGCCCCAAAGCCTCATCATTACAATAGAAATTCTCACTCATATCTAATAGAGATGTTGTAAAAATAAATGAGCAAACGTGAAAACAACAACAACAACAAACCAACATGGTGTGTAGGGGCAAGTCAGCCACATTAGTTCTGTGTCACAAGGCTCGTGCATTGTTTCTGTCTGTTCAGTGAGGTTATGATCTGATGGCACAAGTTCCCTGCCTCTAGCTGCTACCACAGAGGGGATGGAGAAAATGAAGACGGACATCAGAGATGCTGCTGTGGACGAGAGAAGCCAGGATCACTATGCTTTGTGCATTAACAAAGTTGACCTTGTTTCAAACAAGGCTCTGAGCCAGAGCCTCGGGAGGCCAGTGCTCTCTCCCGCTCCTTCTCACTGCTCATCCCACACCAGCCGGGTCACATCCAAATGCCGAGCCACACTGGACTTTACAAATAGAAACAGCGAAGGGAATGGAGTCCTGAGCATGAGCTGTCCCAGTAACCCTCGTTGTGTCGAACTTTGCGAATGGGAGGAACAATTCGAGATTGGAAGGTGATGATTGTATTCTTCCTGAAGAACCAAATGGCGGATCCTTCTCAGACCACCCTCTAAGCTTCAGGTCTCACTGCCATGATGTGTTCATTTGGATTTGTGGGTATTATGGCTAATTGTATCTTTTAAAGAGAGATTCCTGAGAAATTAAATCAGGATACCAATTCTTACAAAATCCATCTTTTGAATTCACAGATATAAAAATATATTGTTTCCCAATATTTTAAAAAATATTTGGCTATATATTTAATGCAGATGGATTCTCCTGCTTGTAAAAAAAAATTAGCAGCATTTCAGTTTATGTCAGTTAATTACATTGTTTCTTTGTCAGCTCAGAAATCAAAAGTGTGTCACCCTTCCAATAAGTAAATAAATTAGAAAAAAATACCTGGTAGTGCATGGAGAAGTTTGGTTGTGGATAATGCAATAGCCCTTGCACTCACCTTGCCCTTGTACCAAATGCTTTCATTTCCCTCTGGATCCACATCCTCTGTTTCCAAGGTGAGGCAAACCAGTCTCCGTGTCAGCCCCTGGGCTTTAATCTGCTTCAGCGCTTGCTTTCCTATGAAGTCAGCTGGCTGAGGAATCCAAGATAATGATGATGAATGAGGGCTCAGACACTGTGACAAGGTTAGAGATGCAAGCATTTAAATTTATCTTTGCTATTTTCTCACCAATTACACATTAAATAAAAATACAGATTGGATCAAACATCTAGACAAATATTTTTTAGTGCCTAAATGACACTACCAGCCACTCATTCCTTGTGAATACATTAGACTTAATGTAATAACTTGAGATGACAGTTTTACCAGAACCTCAGCAGAAAAGCATAAGGTACTGTACTATAATGGTGGGTTATGAAAGTGACACCCCCATATATAATGAGTCTGGACAGTGGTATCAGCTATCTAAACAAAGTATGTTTCAATTTCTATCCATTGGAAGCATTTTATAAGAAACATTTTTTTAACATGAATGCCAAAAGAACACCCCAAAATGTTACATTTTCCCTCTCCTTCAGAGTAATGTTCTCTAAGGTGTATTAACCTATTGAGCTACCTTTATTAGTTTATTCAGGGGACATTTGAGCCAGTCTTTGAGCTCGACTTGGAGTGTGGCATCATGCTAGGCTGTGGGGTTATAAAGTGAGACAGAGGCAGGCATTTCAAAGACCCTGTTTTTGCTCTTTACCCCTTTTTTCCTTCTTCCAGGAAACACATGACAGATGACACTCCTATTCCAGTTTGAAGATTTCCCCCTTATTAACTATTCATACATTCCACAGCTGAGCAGGATGCATAGGCGAGCAATAACTGATCAGTGGAGACATGAGGTAATAAGGACAGGAAGATACAGTTCCGCCCAGCCAGAATGCCAGGGGACCTTGGATGAAGTGAGACAAGTACAAGTCAGAGGCTAAGAGCAAGGATAGTGCCCAGGAGAGGAGCACCCTCCAAGTGAGAGATCACAAGCCTACACAAGCGCATCTTATGGGTTAAAGAGGGAATCTGATGTGCAAAGCTTACCTCTGCTGAAGAACATTAGGGATGCAATAAGAACAAAAGTCTCGCAAACAGTTACCACATACAGCTTAACTATACCCAAAATGAAAACAAAAAATCCCATGACCCAAAGAAGGAACCTCAAACTTCAGTTTCTTCACTGTCCAAAAAGAAAAGAGTAGTTTGTGCCAAAGATGTCCTCCATGGCCAGAATTTAAGATTTATATAGTGATTTCTCAACATGAAACATTTAGGATTGTATGAAAAGAAAAAAAAACAATCAAACGAACAAACAAACAAAAAAACCCCATGACCTCTGAAAATCAAAGAGGAGAGACACTTGCTTGGACGCTTTCCTGGACACTGTGGACTTTCCCCTTCCTGTGTATATGTTGTTCTCCCAGCCCAGCCCCACCCCGACCCCTGCTCCCTCCATGTGGCTGCTTAAAAAACAGCAAGGCAGTCTCTCCTCCTCCTCTCCAAGCCCCTCCTCTGGGGAGCTGCTGAGACTTACAATTTACTGCCCCTCCATTTTTCTTTTAAACTCTAATAAAACCGTCCTTGAGATTGCTTCTGAGTCTGTTTTTAAATTCTTTCATTAAAAAGAATAAGAACCCTGAAAGGGGCCCCAGTTTCCCTGGGAACAGATGACACTCATGATAGGATTTCCCAAAATTTCTAGTAACAAGACAACAGTAGTAACTCAGTAAAGAATAACTTGATAAGTAACGTTCACAGTGTGTTAGGCACTGGCTAAGTGGCCAACACAGCTTGTGTTCATAAGCAAAGTCATCACGCTCCAGGCATGTACGCCAGCTTACAAGAGAATAAATGACATAAGACTTAGTTACATAGCAACAGAAACCACCATCTGTAGATCTTGTCCATGTTTAAAAAAATAAAACTGTATCTGGACCCTGGAAGGCATGGCTGAT
Source organism: Pachyuromys duprasi (assembly GCA_028658305.1). Taxonomy (NCBI): domain Eukaryota; kingdom Metazoa; phylum Chordata; class Mammalia; order Rodentia; family Muridae; genus Pachyuromys; species Pachyuromys duprasi. The sequence continues at coordinate 164,122 of CM053750.1, read as the reverse complement.
AGAAATACCCAAGATGCTGAGTTGTAGATAGTGATCTGCACCTGGAGTCCTAGCACTTGCGAGGTAAAGGCCAGAGAAGAGGTGTCTCTAGGCTGCACAGAGAAACCTTGTCTCAAAATAAAGACAATAAACAAACCGACAAATTCCCTAAAAGGAAAATGCTTTTTTAAAAATTTCCTTTAGACTCAATATAGCAAGGTATCAAAGCAGATATTAAGACTCACAACCAAGCCTTCGGCAGAGGGCCAGAAATAATAATAAAAATAGGGGAAGTTAGTAAGACTTGGGGAGAACAAGAGCTCCACAAAGACCAAACTGAGCAGGGCACAGGGGTCTTTTACGAGACAGTTTCTCCAACCAAGGGCCATGTATGGATATGTCCTAGAACCCCCCCTCAGATGTGGCCCATGGTAGCTCGGTGTCCAACTGAAGACCCTAGTAAGAGGAGCAGGGACTGTTTCAGTCATGAACTCGATGGCTGGCTCTTTGACCCTCCCCCATACACACCAGGGAGTAACAGCCTGGCAAGATCCCAGTGGAGGACATTGTAGCCAGCCCTGAGGAGACAAGATGAACTGGGGTTGGATGGAAGGGGAGGAGGTCCTTCCCCGTTGGTGGACTTGGAGGGAGTGGGGAGGAGATAGGGAGGGATAGGGAGAGTGGGAGGGAAAGAGGGAGGGGGCTACACCTGGGATGCAAAGTACCTAACCTGTGATTGATATAAAAATAAATAAATTACATTAAAAAAATTTCCTTTAGGTCGCCTGTGTCTGCTGTGGTTGACAATCATTAGTAGGTAGTTTGTAGCATTGACTACTTGAAAAGACTCTGCAGGCCAGTTCTAATGACATCTGATAGCTCTATCCTGAATTGGGAAGTGATCTTGTGGACAACACTATCCTTAGACATGAGTGAAAACGATGCCCTGATGACCAAATCTCACAATGGTTCATCTGGTCACCGTGGTTGAGTTGAGCAATGCTGAGGACGTCCATACAGCTCACCTGGCCCTGTCTGCCCAGCACTTACAGAGGTTAAGGTGGTGTGTGTCGGGGTGTCTCTGACCTAACAGTTTAATCCACTGGTGAATTCAGAATTTGCATAGACTTAGGGGAGTTGGTGAGCCTGGTTATAGGAAGTAAGTTACTGAGGAGTGTTCTTGGGGCTCATATCTTGTCTTGGTGCCCTCTTGTAACTTTGCTTCCTATTAGTCACGGAGTGGAGAAGTTCCTCACCTGTGTGCTTTCACCACCATGATGTTATACTCAAATGTATGAACTGAGCCCTCTGAAACCCTGAGCCAAAATAAATCCTTCCTCTTTTAGGTTGTTTCTGTTCATCATTTTGTCACAGCAGTGAGTTAAGAGAAGCCAGCCTTCACACACCCCTTTGTAATCTAGCTGGGTTTCCAACTTGGGAAGACAGAAAACGTGATCATGGCATGTCATCCCCCAAGACAGTTCACTTTACTCTACTACCTACTAGTTAATTGTAAGTGAGAAGAAATGTGTCTGAAGGCTATGCTGTAATTAGAAGTGGTGCTTTCAGAATGACCTACAGACAGAAATACATCTGTTTAATGAGTCATTCATAAAGTCCCTGTATAAACAGTAGTTGATGTCTTTAAGAAATGTACAGATTTCTGGGGTGATGAGACTTCAGTGTAAAAATAGCCTTGACATGTTTTAAATATCAGTAAAAGTCATTAAGTAAGCCACATATAATACACCCTCAATATAGCATCCATATATATGTACAAAGTAGATGTTAAGTGAGAGGAAATTACCCTCTATTAGCCCTGTTAATGGCAAGCATGTTACCGGAATGGTTATGTAAATGAAATAAATTAAACCAGGGTATTTGGGGCATTGATTGTTAGGGCAACGCAGTGTTTGAAGACACAAACTCAAGCATGACAGCTGCTGTGGAGGAAGATTCAGACAGAGTTGGGAGAGGGGTCTGCCATAGGAAAGAGGAGAGAATAAGGGTGAAACCTTGGGCCTTTCATTTCCTTTTATATGGAGCAAAATGCCAACAGAAAGTTCAAGGGTCATGTCAGCTTGACTTAAGTTTTTGGCTCATATTCTTTAAACTCAAATATTGAAAGTTCTAAAGATAGAAAGAAGTAAGTTTCACATTCCATAACCAAAATTTCCCAGGAACCAAACATGGTTTTTTGGGTTCATAGACAGTGGAGGAGATTACCACTGGCTACCAGCTATTCCAGTGGGCAGAATAGAGATGAGAATCCTGCTGCTGTTCCTCATGTGCACTGGAAAAGCTTCTTGTTTAAAATGGGCTGAGAGTATCACTGAGGGCAGCCTGGAGGAGGTCTCCTGGGGAAGCGTGTGGCCATTGCTGGCCCAAGACTGTGTCAACTGTAACATCCTTTAGTCAGCTGTGCATCTGGGTAGGACTTGGATGCTGAGAAAGCTGTGTCCCAGGGTCACTCATTTGGGGAAAGGGTGACTTAGCTTTCACTCCATTGAGATAACCCACAGCCTTATTTGTTTCCTATTCAGAGTTAGAACCACAGAAGCTTTCGAGCAGCATATGACTTGGGTCAATCTCACTGTATTACAAGAGTCACAAGGCCAGAGAAGGCTGGAGGTCTTCCTGCAATAACAGAGAGATGGAGCAATGAAGTTCAAACCTGGCTTCAGCCATGGGGTACTTTTTCTACTGTTCAGCCAAGCACATCTTCAACAGACCCTCTGCAGTGAAACATTAAGGCATGAGTTCAGCTGTTATTGGCTGGAAAATGAACTCTCTCACATACATAAAGTTCTCATTCTTGGCCCTTTGCACAGATGGCTGAGAAAAAACTCAACTAGCATTTTCCTACCCCAAATTACTAGCCGGACAAGAATTCCTTCCCCCACACAAGTCTTTAATAAAGTGAGAAGAGGGGTTTTGCTGTTAAAGGAAGAAGGAGAGAACAGAGACCCGAGAAGCAAGCGGAGTGGCAAACACTTGGAATCCTAGCACGTGGGAGGCAGACGCAGGAGGATCACGAGCGTGAGGCCAGTTTGGATTAAGTAGCAGAACCCTGTCTCAAATCCCAACAAGATAGTCTGGGAACTGAGCAAAACAGTTAAACACGCCTAAGGCAGACCAATAATCAGGATAATTACTATTTAAACCAAGCCAGAATTCTTGAAAGCTAAAATAGTCCCTATCACATGTATTCTGTGACTTTCATTCAGTTCACTTAAAAAAAATATAAGTTAGACATTGAAGCTTATTATTCAAAAGAAAACTGTGGACTGGATATGTGGCTTTATCAAGTATGTGTTTATGCTTATCTTCAGCAACAGCTAAGGTTCAGCATTCTCACAATATACTTGACGACCTGCAAATTCTGTAAGTTCAATCAACTACAGACCAAAATAATGTTCAGGAAAAAAACTGTGTATGTTGGACATTTTTTCTCGTCATTCCCCAAACATTAAATTACACTGTGACCCCATTTGCACATTTGTGTTGTATTATGTGTTGTGTGATGTGAAGACTACAGGGGGATGTGGATGACTCAGGAGCAAATCCTATGCTGTCTTCTACACATGTTGGAACACGCAGAGGTTTCTGTGTGCTGTAGGAGCCAGGTCTCCACTACACACACACTCATCACAGGGATGGCTGAAGTTTCCATCTCTCCGTAGAACAGAGAGAAAACAAGTGCCCATTTTGTGTCTTAAGTATAGTCCTTAAACACAAAGCAAACAACTATCAAGGAAATAAGCATGGACAACTGAGTCTTGACAGTGATGCGAAGCCTTCCTTGCTGAGTTCTTGACAAAAGCTCTAAGGGTTTCATGTATGGTTGCTTTCTTTTAAGCACTTCGATCAGATCCACTTCAGGCAGACAGAAAGGAACTTGTGTTCAGTGCAGTAACAAATGGTATTTATCTCATCTGAGGCTTAGAGCCAGCTTGTGAGGTTTATGTTTCCTTCATTATGTAAGAAAACTGAAGTTCTTATAGATGAGATATCTTGTTTGTCTTGGACTAGCAAGTGGAACAAAAGCCACTAAAAGCCTTCAGCAACTCTGCTTAGCTGCCACTTAGCGTCTGAGGAGGCAACCGTAAGCTGGAGCATGGTGAACACTACTGCAGGGCAGGTCCACAGGGGTTCCTGGCGTGCCCTAACTTTAGGTCCACTCATAGCTGAAGAACCCAAATCCCTGCTTCCAGAAGACAGCACCAAAGCCACAGGCTTAGCTGCCTTCCTGACCCTCCACTTGGTTATTCCACAGCCACAAATCTTCCCAGTTTGCAAGCCACATCTGTCCTGCGTTCCCAGATGTTTGTCAATATTCCCTATCTTTCTGTCCAACCCTTCACATGCAGCTTCTCAGGTGACCACCATATATTGCTTACATTATTTCCTCTCCTCCCTACATCCTCTGCTCAGCTGACGTCTTTGCCCTTTCTCCTCTAGACTCCTTCAGGAATTAGGGAAAAATCTTCCTGTCACAGGAACAACTTTCTTTTAATTGGTTTTCCATCACCAGAGTGTCACTTCTTGCTCAAAGCCTTAAATGACTCCTTAGCCTGGCAGACACGAAAGCCCCTTTCTGGTGGTCACCACTGCTTTCCTAATAGCATTTCTGAACAATGCTTCCAGCAAAATATACTTTCAGAAAATTCTTCCTGTGCGAGTCCCAGGTGAGGCGTAGAAGACAAAATGATAAAGCATGTTTTGTATTACTAGCACCTGAACTGAAGGGTGCTATTCTGCTCAAAATAAATAAATAGAATAAGCTTATTTTCTGAAAAAGTAAAATCATTTCAAATCCTCAAGCCCTACAAGAAGATAGTTTGGATTCTATAACTTACTTTAGAAATAAAACCTGACAATATCTTTAAAAGATCAATTGTAATAACCAGGTTAACTTTATCCATAAAATGAAATGCTTAGCATTAGAAAATAAATGGAATTCAACAGATAACAAGTAAAAAAAGAAAAATTAGCTGGCTAAATGTAGAAACACCCTTTGATAAAACTATTATATATACCGAATTAAAAGCACTAGGAACAGAAGGAACCTCTTCAATCTGATACAAAGCAGCTGTGAAAACCTACAATGAGCATTGTCACTGGTGATAGAATATGGACAGTTTCCACATAAGGACAGAAGCAAGGGAAGGGTATTTTCATCACCACTTTTGCTCAACTTGGTTTAAGGTTATGCTGATGGAGGACCTAAATAGTACAATAAGGCAAGAAAAAAGGAATAGGAGATTTTATAAGAAACAAAAAAAATCTGTATTTTTATGCAACATGGTTGTCTGTGTAGACAATCTGATAGAACATACAGCTTAAAAAATCTACTAAAAAAGTAGAATTAGTAACATTGAAAGACACAACAAAATTACTGTATTTCTTTTATTCAAGTATGTATGTGTGTGAGGTGTGTGTGTGTTCTTGTAGGGGTGTACATGTGTGATGTACGTATGTTTGGGTGTGTGCATTGTTGTAGAAGGTGCATGTGCACCTGTATATGTATGGAGAGTGTGTGGATGTTTGTTCATGTGTTTGGAGTGTGCACTTTTATATAGAGTGCACATGTATGTGTGTACACACATGGAAACTAGATATTGGTGGTTGGTGTCTTCCTCTCTTTCTCTCCATCCGGCTTTTGGAGACAATGTTTCTCACTGAGCACACTGAATACAGTAGAACATCTTGCCAGCAAGCCCCTTGTTTCTGCTTACCCTGTACTGGATTACACATGCACAACAGCCATGCCTGGCTTTTTATATAGGAACAAGGAACTGAAACTCATAACATGTGTAGCAACATTTTACCAATGGACTGTCAGCCAGGAACAGTGGTACAGGCCTGTAATCCCAGCACTCAGGGACACGTAGGCAGGTGGATCTCTGTGGGTTAGAGGCCAACCCGGCCTACAAAGCAAGTCCAGGACAGCTAAGGTTATGCAAAGAAACTCTGTATCTCAAAAAAAAGAAAAGGAAATCCCAAGCTCCTATCTGCATGTCTATATATATATATATATATACAAGAAATACAAGAAACAACTGAAAATTGAACTTGAAATACCATTTGTAGTAATATTAAAATATGAAATATTTAAGTATGAATATGTACAAAGATGTACAGACATGCATACTGGAATCTACAAAATATTTCTGAGAGAAATGGTGATAGAGATATATATTGTTTAAGTGTTTAATTCCCAATCAAAATCCCAATAGGAATTAAAAAATCAACTGACAAGGTGATTCTACAATTTATGGAAAACCCAAAGGACCTAGACTAGCCAAAATTAATCTTACTTAAACTAATCAAGGCAGTGTTAATATTAGTATCAGGAAATACTAGTAGTTCAATGGAACATGGCAGAGCCCAGAGATAGGACCTCCAAACATAGCAGAGCTGAGTCTTCCTGATACACAAAGGCAATAAGTCCAAAAGGTGCTGCATCTCCAACCAATGCTGCTAAAACCTGGAAAGCCACGTGCAAATAGACTGAGTCCACACTCCACAACTGGTATCAAAATCAACCAAAAGTGGATCAGAAATCTAAACTTAAGAAGGAAGTTTCAAGCCTTGTTTCAAATAAACAATTTTTAAATGTTTTTATAATTTCTAGAAGAAAACATAGATGGCTATCTCTAAGACTTTGGGTTAAGCAACAGTTTCTTAGATATGAACTAAAAACATCATCCATGAAAGATCAGTTGAGGGCCAGAGATATGGCTCAGTGTGAAAAGGTGCTTGCTGCTGAGCCTGAGGACTTGAGATTAATCCCTGGGATTCACATGGCAGAAGGAGAGAATCAACCTCAGCAAGTTGCCCTCCTGCCTCCAAGATTCCAGTATGCCCTCCCTACAATCAATCAATCAATATGAACCATTGTAAAGATAAACTGATAAAGATGTCGATTTTATAAATTAAAAACTCTTTAAAAGACACAATTCAACAAGTGATATAAGAGACAGATTGCAAAAATATTTACAGAACATGTAACTGATTAAAAAACTTATATGTAGAATATATAAGAAACTTGAAAAACTCAACAATAAGAAAGCAAACCCCACTGAAAATTGGTAAGAGATCTGACCAGACACTTAACAAAGAAGAGACAGAAATCATACACAGGTGCATGAAAAGGTGGGCAACATCATTAGCGTGAAGAAGACAAATTACAGCCAGTCTGCAGCTCACAAAACAGCCCCAGTTAAAGACACTGACCAGGATAGACACCTGACAAGGTTGTAGGGAAAGTGAAGTTTCTATAGAAGTTAAAATAAAATGGATACATTTTCTGAAAATCAACATCTTAAAACATTAACACAGGGGCTAGCGAGACAGCTCAGTGGTTAGGTGTACTGGCTACTCTTCCAGAGGACCCGGGTTCTATTCCCAGAAACCACATGGCAACTAACAATCCAGTTATAGGGAATCTGACACCCTCTTCTGGCCTCCATGGGCACTGCATGCACAAGGTGCACATACATGCATTTATATGTACAGACAGACAGTCATACATACAAAGATACATCTTTTAAAAATAAAATAAAGATTATAACATATTCTTGCTGTTTCCCTCAATAATTCCACTCCTGGGTATTTATTCAAGAGAAAATAAAGCATATGCTCACAGAAACAGTTATACAGAAATGCTTCCAGGCACTGACACACGCCTGTAATTCCACCACTTGTGAGGTGGAAGCAGGATGGTAGAGAGGTCAAAGTCATCCACAGCTAGAGAGTGCAGAGCCAGCCTGGGCTTTATGAAACACTGCTTCCAAATAAATGATTTAAAAAAATTATAGCAGTTTTATTTGTAACAGCCTTAAACTGAAGCAACCCAAATGTTCAGCAACAAACCAGTGTTTAAACAAATTGCTATATAGAAGATGGAATACTTCTTACTGTCAAAAGGAGGGAACTGTTGCCATGTAAGAAGAGGCAACGTGTTTACATCTTGGTGAGTGTAAAGCCAAAGCATGAAGGGGTGGAGAGAGCCTTACTACCTACATGGCAAGAGCAGCACTGGATTATTTCTAAAGCAACATATTTAGGCGTTTGCCACTAAAGATGCCTATCTCATCTCCCAACTAACATGAATGACTCTTGAATTATGCTGAGTAGATCCATACCCCCCAAATATATATGCCATATGTATTAGTTATCTTTAGTTGTCAGCTTGACATAACCTAGGATCACCTGGAGAATGTCTTGATGGGGAATTATCTACATTGAGTTGGTCTATGGGCATGTCTAGGGATTGTCATAGTTAAAAAATGAGGGAAGACCCAGTCCACTATGGGAGGCAGTATTCCCTGGGCAGGGAACTATCTAAGAGAAGAGAAGTCAAGCTGAACACAAGCGAGCAGAATGCATCCACTCCCCCTCTGCTCCTCACTGTAGATGCGACCCTGCTCATTCCAGCTCTTGTTGTCATGACTACTCCACACGATGGACTATAACCTGGAATTGTGAACGAAAATAATCTCTTCTTCCCTAAATCACTTCCTGTCTGGGTATTTTTATCACAGAAACATAAGTGAAATTAGAACCCTGTTTAATTCCATTTATATGGATGTTCCACTTATTCTAACAGATGCAAAAATAAATTATAGTGACAGAGGCAGATAAATGGGTACCTGGGTTGGGTGGAGCTGTGGCAAGGATTACCAAGGGCTGTGACCATTCCTTGTGCCTCTAGGGTAAAGGACATGCTATCTTCACTGCAATTGTAATTTCATTTTGGTATGCATATTAAACCTTTCAAACTGTTTTCTTTAAATGTCAATGATTTTGTTTTCAATATGCTGTTCAAATAAAATAATATACATAAAAGAAAATTCGTCTAAAATTACTTAAAATTTATTCCAAGACCAGTTTTCTTGGATTTAAAAGTTTTAAAACAGTTAGTAAAGATCATGCTTGAGCTTTTAGGGTAGAAATATTGTTTTATAAGTGAAATTGGATATATATGAGACATAATTCAATAGCTGCTAGTCTAATATATTCTGGCAGGTGTTTTGGGAATGATAAGCTGTACTTCAGTCCAGGCTTAACCTCTTTCCCCCTTCTTTTCCCCTTATCACTTAGCAATGAAAGTGGGTAAAAGAGTAAGAATGGTGTAATTAAAAATGGCATAATTATGCCTCATAAAGACAACGTAGTGGCTTCCTCCTCTATGTCAAGCGGCATTTCATAGATTTGAGATTTGTAGAAGGATGCTTCATTTTATAGATTATAAATCTCAGGTTCAAGATGAAATTAAATTGTTTTCCCAAAACACATAGATAGGGTTGGATGACTTTTTAAAATATCCTGGGGCTCAACAGTTAAAAGCACTTCCTTCGCGTGCAGAGAATGCCTTGTCCGCTTTCCAGCACCTATGTGGCAGCTCAACACCATTCCAGAAGATCTGACGTCCTCTCCACTCCATAGGAACCGTAGGCACATGGTGCACATATATACATGAGTGTTACTTGTACATAGAAAACAAATAAATCCAGGGGCTGGAGTTCATGGTTCAGCGGATGAAGCATTTGTATGAGGACCTGAGTTTGGGTATTCTGTACTCATGTGAAGTCAGACATGGTAATGTGTGCCTGTAACACCAGTACTCCTACGCAACAGAGAACACGTGGGCGGAAGGACCTCAGGACACTCACTAGAAAGCTGACGTGGTGTATGCAGTGAGAGACAGTAAGAGACCCTACTTCAAGCAAGGTGGAGGCAAGAACCAATCCCAAAATTACCCTCCAGCTTCCACACAAATGCCATGCATAGGTGAGTCCTGCCCCCTCCACACACACACACTAAAAAAAAACATTCAGGGCTCGTGCTGCAACTCAGAAGTGGAATGCTTGTCTTGTAGGTGTGAGACCCTCCTCCCAATCCTTTCCTTTCCAAGGAAAAATAGCCACTCATTGCCCACTTCTAAAAGAACAAAACAGAGATGTGGGACACAGTATTGGTGGCTAACCAGGGCAGGCCACGGGCCTGCGGCTTCCTTCGGACACTGCAGGCTCCACACGCACCCTCTGGTCAGTCCTACTGCTCTGCTGTCTGTCCTTAAAACCACACTTAGTAAGTCAGTGTTCTTAACCCCTGAGCCATCTCTCCAGCGACAGCCTACAGACTGGGAAAGTCTCTTCACCAACCCTATATCTGACAGAGGGCTAATATCCAGAATATATAAAGAACTCAAGAAGTTAGACAGCAACAAATCAAGTAATCCAATTAAAAAATGGGGTACAGAGCTAAACAGAGAATTCTCAATAGAGGAACATCGAGTGGCAGAGAAACACTTTAAAAAATGCTCAGCATCCTTAGTTATTGGAGAAATGCAAATCAAAACGACCCTGAGATTTCACCTTACACCCATCAGAATGGCTAAGATCAAAAACTCAAGTGACAACACATGCTGGAGAGGATGTGGAGAAAGAGGAACCCTACTCCGTTGCTGGTTGGAATGTAAACTTGTACAACCACTTTGGAAATCAATCTGGCGCTTTCTCAGACAATAAGGAATAGTGCTACCTCAAGATCTAGCTATGCCACTCCTTAGGCATATATCCAAAAGATGCTCAAGTATACAACAAGGACATTTGCTCAACC